>CM040828.1:5213489-5813489 GCA_022828995.1 Vimba vimba | reverse complement strand
CGTTTAAGAGATTATGATTCAAAGTTGTTATTGTGAGAATGTATAATAATGAATGTATGTGGACATGCTTTCCCAGTAGTGCTTTAAAACAGTTTTTAAATACTAAAGTTTTGGATATATTTTGGAAGATTTTCAATATAGAAAATAACAATATTACTGCATTGTGTAATCAGTGATGCAAGCTATAATCTTTGTGCGTCTCTCAGGTTGAGGATCGTGTGTTTGAGGATGTTCTAGGCAGTGCTCCAGAGATCAGTAGCAGAGGTGTGGAACTAAGACCTCGCGGTGCTATCAGCGGTCAAGATCCCCGTGCCATCCGCCGCAGGACCTGGAGCAGAGATGAGGTATACAGTATATATTTATACATATATTACTAGAAGTTCCAATTTATAATGTTACTTATATTCCACAAGAGGGTCCACAAGGTTTTTTTTATTTTTTTATAACAAAATATCTTGACACGAATCCATCTTATTTCTTACAGTGACAGCATATGCTCATTCTGCATTCACAGGGTGTGCTGGACAGTTTGCTGTTGGCATCAGTCTCCCAGCTCTCAGCAAAAATCAAACAGGCCATGGAAAAGACAGCCAACAAAATCAGGTACACTGCTCCTCAAAAAAAATGTAAAGCTTTAGTTTTTATAAAGCCTTTGAATTGAACATGTTAATTTAGTAACATTAATCATTTAAATCAGTTATTGTGTTATAAAAATGATTTCAAATTTAAAACATTTTTTATTTTTTTTACATTTTATGTCATGTTTGTTACAATTGTCTTCAGGAAATATTTATGAGATCATTGTGCATCTCTGACTGTGATTTGAGAGGCTTTTATTATGTAAAACATTCATAGTTATAGTTCTGAAAGGTCTTTTGGAAGGCCACATTTTGAATTATTTCTGTTCATGCAGGATTTTATTCAAAGACAAGGACCGAAAGTGGGAGGAGATTGAAAGCAAACTGCGGGCAGAGAATGAGGTGCCTCTCCTCAAGACCTCTAATCAGGTGAGAAGGGAGTGTTTTTAATCAATGGTCAGAAAACATTGATCATCAAACTCACAAGGTCAAATAATAATTATAATATTATTATTTATTATTAATAATAATTACTAATATATATATATATATTTATATATATATTTTTTTTTTTTATTCAGTCATTTCAGTATTTTCTATTAATTAAAGGGTTAGTTCACCCAAAAATGAAAATTCTGTCAGTAATTACTCACCCTCATAAGACCTTCATTCATCTTCGGAACACAAATTAAGACATTATAACTTGCTGGCCCAGAAAATGCATTAAAGACATTGTTAATAGTCCAAGTGACTACAGTGGCTCAATCTTAAGTTTATAAAGCGACGAGAATACTTTTTGTGCGCAAAAAAAACAAAAATAACGACTTTATTCCACTTTTCATTTCCTTCTCTCTGGGCCTCGAGTTTTTTCATGTAGTGTTTTAGCGCAGCGCGTCTGTGTTGCACGTCACACGTAGGCTCACTCACTATTGGCCGACGCTGGTCATGTGTGTGATGCGTGTGATGTACAACACAGATGCGCTGCGCTATTACACTATGTGAAAAAACTCGAGGCCCAGAGAGAAGGAAATGAATAGTGGAATAAAGTCGTTATTTTTGGGGGTTTTTGCGCACAAAAAGTATTCTCGTCGCTTTATAAACTTAAGATTGAGCCACTGTAGTCACTTGGACTATTAACGATGTCTTTAATGCATTTTCTGGGCCAGCAAGTTATAATGTCTTAGAAGCCTATGGAGAAGTGATCCAGCTCACAGATTTAATCAAAAATATCTTAATTTGTGTTCCGAAGATGAACGAAGGTCTTACGGGGTTGGAACAACATGAGGGTGAGTAATTACTGACAGAATTTTCATTTTTGGGTGAACTAACCCTTTAATGCATTATATAAATAATGCCACTGCCTGGCCCAAAAAAAAAAAAAAAAGTTTAATATGTTTCTTATATGTTTGGCAACAGTTCCTCTAACCCTAATTGATGTGTAGCCTAATTGATTTCTTAAACAACCATGTAGGAAGACCATATTCCAGGATGACAATGTCAAGATTCATCAGGCTCAAATTGTGAAGGAATAGTTGGGAGGGAGCATGAAGAATCATTTTCACACATGAATGGGTACATAATTTCCATCAAGAGGTGCATACATTTTTGGTCAAGATCTTTTATTGTCAAGCACAATACAAGTATTTGGTAAAGTCTACTACAGCACAGTATTTACAGTATATTGTTTTAACGGGGATGACTATACATCCACTGATGGTGAAGTTGTCCTGATGTTTTGGTAGATTACAGAGTTCATACATCACAGGAGCCTCAGCAGAAGATCTCTCAGTTTAATTAGACTGAGCTTTTGACTCATGGTTTGTCACCGCTCAGTGGCGTACACCACCTCTGCTCAGTGACAGGGCAGTAAATCTAACTCTATAATGCAGGCTGGCCTGAAATGAACTCTTGGAACTTCTGAAATGAAGAAGCTGTGAGGCTCTTAGTTTGCACTGCTATAATATCTACATAATGTGTTTACCCTCAACCATATCAGTGTTATGAATCTGAAATGAACAGCTACCGCTACAGCTACATTGTATAAGTAAATAGAAAGTCATAACAGTTCACATAAAGCATCAGAATTCTCTGTTCAGTTTGCTGTAAAATGTTTGATTATAAGATCTGGCAGCTTATGATGGTTTTCTATTCAGACTTTTTAATTTGATCATCCTCAGGAGATTTCCTCCATACTCCAGAATCTGAAAAGAGTGGAACGACAGTTGCTAGGTAAGCAGAACTGACGTGTTCTTGTCTTGTTCATACTTTTAATGTCTGCCTTGCAATATCCTACTGAGACCCAACAGAATTTTCTTTTGCTATTTATTGTTATTTTAAAATATGTTTTTGTACAGTATGTAACTTAATATTACTATGGTGTGGAATTATTGTTTTGTTTTTTTAAAGTTAGATTATTATTAGAGTGTTTTCTTAGAAGTTTGGTAGTGTGTGATCCTCGTTTTTTTTAGTGTACGATGCCCAGTTTTTCTCTGTAACCATTTACAAAGTCTGCAAGTGTGTGATGCCTATTGTTTTAAAATCTGTTCAGATTTTTTGAAAGTCATGTAGTTTATTCTAGCCTTTAGAGCAGCTTTATTAGGCATCATTACCAAAGTTTTTGACCATTTTAAACCATTTCATAGTGTTTTTATACAAAATACAATGGCTCTTAAAATGTATGATATTTACAGTTTCAGAGAAATTCAATTAAAATCAATGTCCTCTATATAGTCTCTATTCTGCATGGTCCCAGGAGTATAAAATCCAAGGGTTAATTGTCTGTTTGTTAATTGACTGAATGATTTATTGTCTTTAGTTGCATTAGTGAATGACTATATATCAGAATAACTCAATAAATGTAATTTTCTTGAATTTGAAATCACTAGTGATTGATATCATGGTGGACCCTGATGGCACGTTGGATGCTCTGAGCAATCTGGGTTTGACCAGTCCACTCATGGCTGAGAACAGTGTTAGTCCTGGCTCACAAGGTCCAGCTGGCAACCAGGCTGCGGAAGTATCAGCATATTCAGAGGTCGCAGAACGAGATCTCGGCCTGCAGGAGAGGAGCAAAGAGCAGAACACTGCCCATCAAAACTGAATAACTCCCAGCAGTTTACACAGAGATCCTGCACTGGTTTTCAAAGGCCAGGTCATAAGGACTTTTATGTGAATAATGTGAGGTATGCTGTAAAACTTCCTATATGACACTGCATTTTAAAGTTTGCTTCATAAATACTATATATCCATGGACGTATTTTCAATAATTAAAGAAAATATTTTGAAATATCAATCAACTGTCACACCCTGTGGTCAGAATTACTGTACACAAGCATTAAAGTGCCCCTATTATGCTATTTCAAAAGTTCCTAATTTTGTTATGGAGGTCTCCTAAAATAGATTTACATGCATCCATGGTCAAAAAAAAGGATCTGGTCTGTCTAAACCCCTTCTTTCCGTTAGCCTATGTCAGACATCCCAACCTGCGCAAAGTCATTTCCGGGACTCAAGAAATCTCCAACGGGGGGGGGGGGGGGTGTTCTGATTAATTCGGTTCGAGAGTACAGATAAAATCCCGAGACACAAACGCACACTAGCACACACACGCAAGGTCTCTCGCTCCCTCTCTCTGCCGTGCGCGCTATACGCTTGCGCGCTCTTTCTTCCGGGAGATTTTAACTGATTTGCGGGCATCAGGGAGCCGCTATCAATATGCGGGAGACTTCCAGAACTTCCGGCAGACTTGGGATGTTTGCTATGTGGTAGATTTTTCCCTAAACCTAACTACGTACCTGGAACCTAATTACCTGCGTCTACAGTCGACACTTAATAAATAAATTTACCTGGGGTGTCTCCAGTCGACTCCCAAGTACAGATACAACAGATTTTATAAAATAGGGGTATGGGCGAAAATGACATGAAACATTACATAATTTCCCTACAATTTGATTGGTTCTTCTTCATAGACAAACCCTTCTGTTACTAGGTAGGAGCAAATTCAGTTCTTGTGATTACTTTTGAAATCACAAGGTTTCAAACCTAGTCATCTGTCTAGTTTCATTTCCCATATTTGTTATTTTCACACACACACACACAACCAAGGTCACAAGTTTTCTGAAAGGGGACACATACATCATTCAAAAACATATGATTGTTGTTCCTGCAAGAAAAACAAATGTTAGTTATGATTAATTAAAAAATCCATCACACCTACTCTGCTCTGATTGGTCAGACGGCTCAGTCTGTTGTGATTGGTCAGAAACCAAACGCCTATTACCATATCTGAATTTCAGCTCCATGGTTTCTTCAGCACTTGCATACAGTGATACGGACAGTAACGATGGAATCGGTTCTTTCTTTTGGTAGACAATAACTCAATTTATTGTGCACTTTGATCTTTGAAATTTTACAGACCTTTTACATTCACACACAGCTATAATACACACTGAGTGAAAGGTAATATCCGAAAAAGCATAATAGAGACACTCTAATTATATTATCAATATTTGTCTTTATGATCGGAAGTTCTGTAGATGTGCCTAGGAAGACACTTAGCACATGACTGTTGAACAGGAAGTGAAATGTGATAGACATAAGATGCGATTTACTCAAAACTGTCTTCATGCTGTGTATTGTTAAGTGTTTAGCCAAACTCCTTATATACAGGGTTCAAAATTAAGCCCAAATTGACCAGTTGGCCCGTATTTTGATTAGGAAAAGCAATGTAATGTACTGAAGAAAACATATGTCTGACAACTTTTACCTCAGTAGAGAATCTTCCATCACAAGTTTTTCTAGGATGCATAGAGGTTTTTTTCCCCCCATAACTTCATGTGGAGATGCATATGTGGAATATTTCTCACATTAAGGCACCAAAACTAATATGATGAGCAAAATGACACAATGACCTACGGTGTTTGTAACAAATATGCAATGACGAAATAGCTAAATAATCCCATTGTCATTAGAACTATATATATATATATATGCTATACCGTTCAAAAGTTTGGGGTCAGTGAAATTTTAATGTTTTTGAAAGAAGTCTCTTATGCTCTCTTTTTTATTAAATTGATCAAAATACAGTAATATTGTGAAATGTTATTACAATTTTAAATAACTTTTCTATTTTAATATATTTTAAAATGTAATTCTTGCTGAATAAAATTATTAATTTATTTTATTTTATTTATTTTTTATTACTGTAACTGGCCCCAAACTTTTGAGCAGTGTAGTGTATATTTGAATAAAATTAATGCAAACTGGTAATTTTTTTAGGTGTGATCAATTTTATTTTGGACCCTGTTTACACAGCAGGGAGCCAAAAATCAATATTCGACATTTTTAGTCAAAATATTTAAAGCCAGTCTCTGCCAAATATTGAATGTGCCTACTGTGTTACCAAATCTTTAGACATTGGGGTTGAAATCGGAAAATGATTATCTAAATAGACAATATCTCAGTAGTTTTGCTGGAGTGAATTTGTGATTTATGAGAAGTCTGATTTGTCAAGACAAAGCTAAACTGTGTATTACACTTGGAAATAACCCAGTCTAATATGTGAAGCATTGTTTTGTTTGACCCAGTCCTTTAATTTGATCTGTAGCACTTTGATCATCTTTTGTAAATTTATTGTAAAACATTCCTCTGCAAGTACCTTGCATCCTTGCATTAATGTTGCTGTGTACCTGTGGTTCTATAAAGGTTGCCATGTTCCAACAATACCCTTTTCATATATGTGAATATGTAATTACCAATTAGGAATATTCAAGTTGTCTCTGCCATGTGATAGCCATTAGGAGGGCCTGCATTTACCCAAATGATTATCAAGCTTGTTATGTCACAAAGTGCCCATTATCAAGGTCATTATCTGATGATGTAGACATTAAGCATCATGTTTTTTGCACATGCCAATGTATCGACCTGTTAAAATGAGTGTTGTGAACTGGGTACTGTTGACAGATTGAAAAAATGGCTTGTTTTTTTTTGTAAATTGTCTCCATCTGGTTAGGTAGGTAGCATGGTCAAATTTCTCTCCTCTTATCTTCCGTCTGCCTCATACCAGTGGTGTTTACACATGAATGTAAAACTAATACCGATTTAATAAAGAACTTTCATATCCCTGGATGCTTCACGTCATAATCAGTTTAATGTACATAATCATGTACATATTAATAAATGATGCACACTCACATAGATATTTGTTTATTTTACACATAGACAGGATTTTACATGGCACAGGTTGCCTCATGGGGGCCGACATGTGTCTATAGTATAAAAAATAATTTGAGCAAAAAATTTAACAGATAAAGCCATTTAAACTAAATTGTTACACCTTTTGCGTCCGGGTCCATTTTGACCCAAAACTGAACTGTGGCTTACTGGCTTTACATATGAAAATATGCTCTTCTGTAAAAATACATTTTGTTTATAAACATGCTCGCTCATGAACACAATAATTCTGAAATTAAAATAAAATGACAAACAAATGAATGTCTTAATGTGTTTGTAGAGCAAAAGTTCATTGACCTTCATTGAAGAAGTTTTGGTAAAGGAAAAAGTCCACATTTGACTTTGCTGCCACCTATGGTGAACCATTGATAACCATGATAAGGAGATTCAAGCTGTTTATTATAATATTTTTTCATATGAAAACAAAAGTGATAATGATATATGATGTTGATAAAAAATAATAATCTTGTTTTGATGTTGTTTTGTTAAAAAAAGAATATGTAGGTTTTTATATACGCTTACGTTCCACCGGGTCCAAAAAGACCCTAGAATGCAAAAGGATGTATAGAGTTTTTTTAATGCATTATGAGGGTTAAACTAGTTCCTGATGGGCCCTATTTTATTTGTATTTTTTTCATAATGATTATTCTGTTTTTCTTAGAACTGTCACATTAAGGATATAAAATAGGCTTGCGAAGCCATTCACGTGACTTTAATAAAAAAATGTTTTTTTTTAATTTATTTATGAATTATCCAACAATCTTATCTTTGCAGTTAAAAACTACATACATTTGAATAAGAAAAGTGGCCACAAATTAAGCTGCTTGCCCTCTTTATCCCTAGTCTTTACACTTTAAACACACATACACACACACACACACACACACACACACGGCTGATTTGCACCTCATGCTCTGAGGGCTATTAAACTAAATTAGGTTTAAAATCCCATGAGGATTTAGTTCAGGTAATGCGGTCTTGATTTATAGCACTCCTTAATCCTCTCTTTTGTTCTATACTAGCCATGCATTAAAAGGGAAGGTGCTGGAGCAAAAAAGGGCTAACTTTTTCGACTAATCTAACAGCGAAGCATAACCCTTTATATTGTAGATCCTAGAGCCTTCCTCTACATAAAAAGAGAGAGTAATATGTGTGGAAACGGACTGCGAAGAGCAGGCTATGTGTTGTATGTTTGTTACATAACAGCTTTTCCGCAGTGTTTGATAATCATGACCTATCAGTCAAACAGCTGCCCAGAAACACACACATCTTCCCGGAGGACAACTACACATTTACATATTCTGTTCATGTGGTCGATGGGCAGTTATTGCTGAGGGTCTGATTGTGTTTCAGGAGAACAGAGAGTGAAAAAGAAAAAACTGCTGAGTCACTGGTTTAATTATGCTAACGGACCAAGGGAGGGGAATTAGTATTCGTGGGAGAGCATGTGGGAAAGACCACAGTCTGGAGAAATTAGTTAAAGTATAAAACCGAAATCACAGAACATACCAGAATAAGCTCTGACCTTATCTTTTAAGTCAACGTTAAATGAAAACTTGGACTGCTATTTATTTGGTAACACTTACAAAAAAATTCCATTTGTTGCATTATGAATGAAACGAAAAATATACTTGAAATACAATGAAAAATAGTTCTAAAGCATTTATGAAACTTAATGTTAATAATTAGGCTACATTATTAAAATAAAAAGTTGGACTTGAGCTAACATGAACTAACAATGAATAGTAATATTTGTATTCATTAACATTAACAAAGATACAAATACTGTGACAAATGTATTACTCATTGTTAGTTAATGCATCAACCTAATGGGACGTTATTGTAAAGTGTTACCATTCATTGTCTAATAAACATCTTATTCTGCCAGCATACTTATTTTCTTGTTGAATTTCCAGTTTTACATAGAAATACACCACATTACAGAAGTAAAATAGGTTGCGAATGCAGCATCATGTTGACTTTAAAGTGTGAAATGAGAAGTGCTATCAAATTTCATATTTTAAATGTTCTTACATTCACAGGACAAGAACTCTTGGTCGTTGCTGAGTCTTCCAATAGATTGGTGGTCTAGTTCATCTGTTTATATTGACAGACTTATGGCTAATCAAAACATGGCTCCTGCTTATAGTATGAGTTTCATCAGTATTGCATTGACATATTGCTTATCTCCAGGATCATAATAGATCAAGGACAAATTCAGACAAATGCGGCGCGATGCAAACGAGGAAATATGAGGCAATCAAAAGCAATCACGACTACTTCCTCTGCTGTAGAGTTTTATTACAAAATCATTTCCTCTCATCACCCAATAATACAGCTGGGTATTTGTTTTTGAAAGAGTTTGCAACGTGCAGGCAGACGGCTGTGAACTTCTGGGTAATGTCAAATGAATACTTTATTGAATTTGCCCGCAGCTCTTCTGAGTTAATATGCACTGATGTGTGAGTGTGTTGGACTCTGGCAGTCATGCATCAGAGCACCACCAACACACTCAGCGGAGGGGAGGGTTCCAGGTGCAGAATGTGGGTCTTTGCATCCACTCCCACACACTTTCTTAGTCACTGTGCCCACTCAGACTTTGCCAGCCCCTCCCAGCAGGGCAGGGAGACCCCTTTTTTTTGCTAGTGTTTGGATGAAATCCAAAGAAATCAAGCGCTCTGCAAGACACGGCTCAGTCTTACACAGACTCCAACAGTGCTTGCTGCTGGGACTGGCTTAGAGGCTTTCCCTCGGCGACTGAACTGTGGATGAACGTCTCTTGGAGATTAATTATTGGATACTTGATGAGTTGGAAACATGCAAGATAGGAGGTTTGTTTCTGAGGGTCCAGGGCTGAAGCCTCCGCCTGAAACGGGGTTCTTCTCTGCACCTCTCGCCCGGCCGGGTGCCAGCATCTTCAGCGCCGTCCAGCAGCAGGACTACTCCGCCATGGTCTGGCTCAAAAGAAGGGATAGGATGGAACGGGTAAGGCTGACCTTTAATGACTGACCAGCGCTGACCTTTTCTCCTCAGCACTGAAACATCCACCTGTAACCAAGGCACAGCACACACTGTGCTGGGTGGAGAGGGCAGGTCTGTGTGTCTGTGTACAGGTTGTGTTTTGTGACTAACACTGTACAAATGCAATCCGTTCATTGACATTTTCAGACTGTTTTAATGTTATCTAAAGCATTTGAGGCTATATGTCATAGCAGTTTTAAATTTCTCATTGAAAATGAGCTGAGAAAACATGTTCATGTTCAGACGTGATGCAGCTTGTAACATGAGTGATCAATCATCAATCTCACTAGACTCAGAGTCTCAAGAACATATATATCTCTAAAATATTCTGGATTTTATATATATATATATATATATATATATATATATATATATATATATATATACAACAAACAAATGTAAAAAATTATATTATCAGTTAGTCATGACAACATGTTTTTACATTACTTTAACTCATCAAAATACATTAAGCAAAAATAACTTTTTGCAAGTTATACAAGATTCAACTCCTTTTTAAAGCCAGTTTAATGTAACTAAAGTTGAAATGACTTTTACATCTAAGTTGATTTTACTTAAAAATTTAAGGCAGCAACTTTTTTTTACAGGTGAAAAATAACATATGTAGATATGGCTAATATGCATATTGATCCAAATCTATAATTATTTAAATGTGTATTAATTGTAAAAAAAATTTTTTTTTTTTTTTTAATAGTTTAGTTCTAGACAAATCAAGAATATACAAGTCAAAGGATCTGAAAGATAATATCATGAAAGATTATCATGGCAAATAAGGTTCCAGTTATATACAGCTCTGGAAAAAATTAAGAGACCACTGCAAAATTATCGGTTTCTCTGGTTTAACTATGGATATATGTTTGGGTAAAATTAACATTTTTGATTTATTCTATAAACTACTGACAACATTTCTCCCAAATTCCAAATAAAAATATTGTCATTTAGAGCATTTATTTGCAGAAACCTACAACTGGTCAAAATAACAAAAAAGATGTAGTGTTGTCAGACCTCGAATAATGGAAAGAAAATAAGTTCATATTCATTTTTAAACAACACAAAACTAATGTTTTAACTTAAGAAAAGTTCAGAAATCAATATTTGGTGGAATAACTCTGATTTTCAATCACAGCCTTCATGCATCTTGGCATGCTCTCCACCAGTCTTTCACGTTGATGTTGGATGACTTTATGCCACTCCTGGTGCAAAAATTCAAGCAGCTCAGCTTTGTTTGATGGCTTGTGACCATCCATCTTCCTCTTGATCACATTCCAGAGGTTTTCAATGGGGTTCAGGTCTGGAGATTGGGCTGGCCATGACAGGGTCTTGATCTGGTGGTCCTTCATCCACACCTTGATTGACCTGGCTGTGTGGCATGGAGCATTGTCCTGCTGGAAAAACCAATCCTCAGAGTTGGGGAACATTGTCAGAGCAGAAGGAAGCAAGTTTTCTTCCAGGACAACCTTGTACGTGCTTGATTCATGCGTCCTTCACAAAGACAAATCTGCCCGATTCCAGCCTTGCTGAAGCACCCCCAGATCATCAATTTTCAGCTTTGTCCAACACCTGGTCGTCTAATGGTTAGATGGAGACCTGAAGAGGCCTACAAGCCACAGTGTCTCACACCCACTGTGAAATTTGGTGATGAACTGGGGGTGCTTTAGCAAAGCTGAAAAAGTTTGGGGTCAGTAAGTTTTTTTTTTTTTTTTTTGCAAAGAATTTAAAGAAATTAATACTTTTATTCAGCAAGAATGCATTAAATTGATCAAAAGTGACAGTAAAGACATTTGTGATGTCACAGAAACTTTCTATTTATATAAATGCTGTTCTTTTGATCTTTATATTCATCAAAGAATCCTGAAAAAAAAACACACCTGTTTTCAACACTAATAATAATACATGTTTCTTGAGGAGCAAATCAGCATATTAGAATGATTTCTGAAGGATCATGTGACACTGAAGACTAATAATCATAAATAATAATAATAAACTAGTAATGATGGTGAAAATTCAGCTTTGATCACAGGAATAAATTACATTTTAAAATATATTCACATAGAAAACAGTTAAAATAAAATGTAACATTGTAGGCTAATGTAAAAATATTTCACAATATTACTGTTTTTGCTATATTAAAGAGGTTTTCACCAGGTTAGCTTGAGTCACGCTTATTCAGAGAAAGGATCCCCGACACAGAATTTCCTGTATTTTTCTTTAGTATTCACCATAAGCAATGTAATATTGTTGCCAATTTGCTGGGTCTCTGGGTCCAAACTCAATGTCCTGAACTTTAATTAGTTTACTAGCACCAGACATCCTAGCATCGGCTATTCCCAATTTTTTCGGCTTGCAATTGCTTCTAATTTATCCCAGAGGACTCTGTTTGGACTTTGCTTTGGGGCAGTGCCTGAAGCGGCATCTGCTTGGACAGTCTGAGAAGAGAAGAGAGCTCGGGATTGGGAGGACACATACAACAGGAAATGACTTGCAATTCATGGCTGTCAGCTTTTCCAAAAAAAACACTTCCAGCCCTTTACTCAAACTACTTAGATCACAACCCACATTAACTCCAGTGATTTCTGCCACTTTATTCGGTAATCAGATTGTATCATCCCTAAATTACTTCTGGGATTTTTCCTTCGGGGGTTAATGGTACCCCACCCATTTTACAAATCCAGGCACAAACAGCTAGAAATTTAAATTTTTCAGATTCTTTGTTTGTAGCCAGTCAAGTTGTTGTTTAACTTTCCAATCAGAATTGGAAAAAAACCCTGACTAAGCATTTTGTTAATGAGCTCTGAGAATGTATTTGTGGTGAGAGCTGCAGAGCTGCTAACAGTGTTTGTGTATATGTGTGTGTGTGTGTGATTTTGATTGTTATTATTTATTTATTTATTAATTCTGACCATTTAACATACAATTCAGTTAGAACAAATGTCATACAATGTTGATGTATAGATGAAAAAGCCATTTAATAAATGTGCTAAATTGCGATTTAGTGCCACGTCAAGATGAAAATGGTTTGGGTACATCTGTACCATTTTGGCATCCTTATTTTACAACATCTCAAAATTACTTTGTCAAAATATTATACTTTTCTCTGATCTTGTAAACAAAATAAGTCTTTTTAATGTTTTATTGTTCATTATACTTAATTATATTTATTGAATGTTTAAAACACTATGCATTTGCAAAAAAATACGTAGTTCTGTCAGGACCACTATCATCAAATATGATTGACAATTAGATACAGTTTGGATTGACACTATGGTTCTGTTCTGGGTGAGAACTCCCTGAGCATCCATGCAGCCTAGCATGGATAAGAGCAGGGAGAGCAGCAATAACCCCCCTTAGGGTAAACCGAACAGAACCAACATGAATGTATTGCAGATAGCATTAATTCAAGAATTTTAAAGTACAACATGATTCGAGAATTTATTCTGATTCAAAGGGCAATCAGAATGCCAAATACTGACTGGGCGAGAGGAGGAGCTGGGGATGGAGGAGGGTAATGAGCTCCTGAGAACGCGATATCTCCTTCAGCTGAGAGTCAGCTGATATGAGTTGACTAACGGAACCTGCCAGCTATGCTTAATATTTATCACTGTAATGAGGATCGAAAATCATCGAAAATCAAAAAAGACAAAAATTTTAACTTTAATTAGGCTTAGAATTTGCTGAGAATAAAAAAACAAACAAACAAACGGCATGCTCCTGAAAAACAGCCTTCATTTTCTTTATGCAAAAAGTACTTTTTTTTTACTTTTAAATTTGGGGTGAAGTGTGGCCTGAACATGTTTTTGTGAGATCGACATATCTGGATGAAGCTCCCAGTCTGCAGAAAGCCAGCATTTCTTCATGTTCTCTGTTAAGTGTACTGTAGCAGGTAGTCTCATTTGGCTTGCAGGGTCTCTCTCTATCACTCCATGTCTTTCTCTTTCCCGGTGAAACGAGCCGCTCGGGATTTGTGTGGAGGGACGTGTGCTGTGCTCTGCCTTCCCCGATAAGAACTGATTGCCTTCTCTGCTCTGCCACTGTTCTGTGCTTCTCTCATATACAAATAAATCATGCTATACATGCCAAATCTTTGAATTCTCCTTCAACCTTAAAACTCAATTATATAACTAGGCCTCTATACCTGTGAATTTAGCACATATGCCTTTTGTAAAAGTGTAGCGCTTGATCAAAGCAGAGGTTTCATTCCTGGCTATAGATCTTTCTGTTTAAATGAGCTCTGTTTAGCCTTTAGGTTCAGACTGAAGTCTTTGAGATAGAGCTTTGTTTTAAGTATTCTGCTCAGGAGCTACATCTTGTCCTTACACAGCCTGACACACACACACACACTTAAATATAGAATTACACTGTTGACCCTTATCCCTTAAACCACCCTTAAACCTATACCAAAATCACCAAACCTGTCCCATAGAAAACAGATTTTTCGCATTTGTAGGTTACCTGGAGTAGGAAAGATAAGAAAAACCTCATACATGTTCCCAAGTATAGGGGGCTTTCCTGCATTAATGCTTGGCTAACATGCCTACATCTCTTGCGATTATAAATAATGGCTAGTGCGGTGGCTGAGATGTACGTAAACCTACCAACCCCAGTTCCCATGATTTTTGGAATGACTTTGAAATTAGCCTTAAATGCTGACATGGCATAAAACATACAAATAAATAAATACTTTCCTAATATTAACAATAAGAATATAAATAATTAAAATAAACTATTTGCCAGCTATGTCACAGTTCATTGATTTAACAGTAAGTTGCAAAAATGTGTTTTTATACAGTAGAAGTTTTCCATCTCTTCCCCTTTATACTGTTTATTAGCATTTTACAATATCAGATCATGAAATCAGATATGAATGTTTATATTAAGAGTTATAATGAAAGCAAAAATGAATGTGTGCCAAATATCTTCCTTTGTATGGTTCTTATAAGCAAAAAGCTTTTCCAGTAAGACAGAAAAAGAATAGATCTTCCAGCTGAGATGCAATAAATGTACCAAATAACCCAAGCAAAGGTTCCAGACATTTTTTATATATTAAAATAATGAGACCTTGTTCAATGGGGTCTGTTTTTTCAATACATGCACAGTAATTTTGCAAGTCTCTCATGTGGAACCTCCCCATTTATATCAATTTTTGCACATTCTAGATCTTCCTGTGCAACTTACAGGGTGAATTCTGCCCTTTTATCAAAGTCAGCCTGACTGTGTGCTGTTTGCCGGGGTTTAAAGTGTGATATCCTGCAGACAGAAGCACAGCATACACACTGACGTGACCCTCAGTATGAGTGACGCCCACACACACACACTGACCTTAAAGCACACATATGCACAGCTGGGATGAATGAGTCAGGAATATGAACAGGAGTGTTTCTGACATGGTCCAGAAATGGCCCTAAAAATCACAGTTAATGTACATATTGATTAGTAATGCATGGAAGCGTGTATTATTGTAGTCCGACTAGGTTTCTGAACACTGTGTATCATGCAGTGGGAGCTCTCATCACAGTGGACAGTGAGGTCAGTCACTGGAGCAGGGAGAACGTCCTAATGAGTCTTATGGGAGAGGGATTGTCTCAGTTCTGTTCCCTAATGATACTCTCCTGCCAGAGGGATTGCTGTATTACATACTTCAGCTCCGAACTCTTGTCCTGGATACATTCTAAGGATGCTGAGGATGTGACCTGCCCGTATTTTGACAGCTACTGGGAAAGCTGGAGTTATCTTAAAAATGGTCTGTGTTGAGGAAACTAGATAATGGTGGGATGGTGGTTAAAGCTCAGGGCTGTTAATTGGATTGTTGCTCAACGCAAGGTTACCTCAGGTGGACTATCCCTGCAACCAGGCCCACAGACGCCATACATTATTTCAGAATTTTCTGCGCTGATTTTTTGTGTTATAAACATATATATTTAAATATGTTTTTGAGGCATTATAAACAGTGTATATTTGTAGGGGGCTATATATACACACAGTATGTAGGCTACTGTATATTTGTGTGCGTTTGTTCCAGACAAATGTTGCGCCAGTGTGTCCTCTTGTGCAGAACTCACAATGTACACATTAAGTTTTTTGTTGTAATTTAGTTCTAGTTGGGAGTATTTATGGGCACATTTATGTTTGTGGTCAAACTGTAAACAAAACAATTCACAATTAATATCCAGTAATTTTACATCACCAAATAGACAGGGTAATTAGTGCAGGTACAGGAGGATTAAAGTGAGTAGGTTTGGGGATCCCAGCTGTGCGTACTGACACCAGCAGTGGATCCTCCATGCTGGATGTCAACCTCTGACGTTTGATGATGGTTTCCCCTGACAGATCAGAGCGGGGTTGCGGTATGATAAGCGCAACTAGACGTGGAACTGAGGTGGCAGACCTGACGTGGCGAGGTTCTGGAAGATCTGCTGAGACGTGACGAGGTTCTGGAAGATCTGCTGAGACGTGACGAGGTTCTGGAAGATCTGCTGAGACGTAACAGGGCTCTGAAGATCTGCTGAGATGTGAAGAGACTTGTGACGATGAGTTGAAACATGACTTGACTTGTGAAGATTAACCGTGACTGGGCTTGACTCATGACGATCAACTGTGACTTGGCCTGACTCACGACGATCAACTGTGACTTGGCTTGATTCAAGATGATCAATTGTGACTTGGCTTGACTCACGACGATCAACTGTGACTTGGCTTGATCAAGACGATCAACTGTGACTTGGCTTGATTCATGACGATCAACTGTGACTTGGCTTGATCAAGACGATCAACTGTGACTTGGCTTGACTCGTGACGATCAACTGTGACTTGGCCTGATTCAGAATTGGTAGTTATGACGGAACTGGATGTTGTTGTGTCTGCCATTTTGTGAGCATGCTCTGTTGCGGCCGCCATTACATAAGTGAGTGCGGAGTCATGTTCCTCTGCGACACCCACAGTGAACGCTGAACCAACAGTCAACAAAGCATAGTCCATAAACTGACTGAGAGATGAACGGGGACCCTCACGGATTAAACGTGACCTGAGCGGCTTATTAATGCCCTCACAAAAGAAATATATGAGCACACAGTCCGGGATATCAGAAAAATAGGCGAGATCTAAATACTCTTGTTTATAATCCGAGCAATCGCGAGCCCTGCTCGAGGTTTAATAACATTCATGCAGTGTCCATACCTGGCCAATATTCACAGGGAAAGCCGCTGGATCCTTGTGTGGCCGAGTATTCTGTAACGGGGCGAACAAGACAAGAGACGTGCGGATCCATATGCAAGGCTTTATTCCAAAACATAGTCATAATACAGGCAGGGTCAATAAACAGCAAACAGGTATGGCAGAGGCATGACACAGAGTAATCCTTAGGGCAAGTGTGGGTAGACGATCAGCGAACAATATCCAACAGGGGCAAGGCAAGGAGAGGTAATCCAGGTAAACAGCAATGATCCAAACGAGGTGCAAACAGAGTCCAAAGGGCTAGGATAAAGGTTAATCGAGGAAGCACGGGCAAGAATCAGAACACAGGAAAACGCAAAGGACAAGGCAAGACTAAGGTCACTGGATGGCTCTGTAGAGTAGCTAACACTAGGGGAGTGCTAAACGCAATACAATACTTGGCAACAGGGAGAGAAAGTCCAAGGCTTATAAAGAGTGTGAGATAGTGTGTGATAGTTCTCAGGTGTGTGCGTGATTAGTGGAATCAACTGTGTGTGTTGTCAATGCAATGAATGATGGGGATTGTAGTTAAGTGCAAGAGTCCATGCTGTGAGTGGGGGCGACCTCTGGTGGTGACCAACCGGAAGTGCAGTGACCAGATTCGTGACACAAATAGCGCAAATAGCAATCTACATAGTGATTTATCAATATAATATTGCTATCAATATAAGTATTGTATATACTTATAACAACAAAATGTTACTCACCACGCTGGGAATATATCGTTTTAAATAATATTTTTATCTGTAATTGTTATAGAAAGTTTGCATATGAGCAAAATGGCTTCAGTTCAGTTTTTTTTTTCTACCTGCGCCTCTTCCTAGGCTCTCACATGAGCCCACAGAATCAACGTATTACAATCTATTCAACCGATTTGTTCAAAAGCGCAGATTCTTAAATGAACTGAACAAGTGAATCATTTGCTAAACACGACGGTTCTGACTTTGTTGTATTAGGCTATTTGTTTTAACAGCATTTTCAAAGCACGAGTTACCACCTTCTTCTTTTAGTTACATTTATAATAGCCTATATGATAGATAGATAGATTTTATTTGTGTTTTAACAGGCTAGCGTTTTCAAAGTACGAATTACCACCTTCTTCTTCTTGCAAGTAAGTATCAGATTAATCATGCTTTGAATTCAGAGCTGCTACTACAGGCGACACATCTTAAAAACACACTTACCTCACTTAGGCCTATTGCATTTTATAAGCCAGAAACAACTGCATACTGTGCAAGGGGTTGAATTTAGTTTTTTACTCATCTTCCATACTATTGGAATGCCTTCAAATTGTCTTTAGGCTATTTGGGTTTTTTTCCTCAGAAAATATTGATATATTTGATTAATTGCATTTAATTCAATTAATTTCATTAGCCTACAATTTTGACAGATCTTTAGAAATGTGTGGATCTTTCTGCTAGGTTCTAAACTGTTAGATAAACGAGATTGTTTTTGTGTAGTATTTAATGCAGTGCCAATGCCTAAAAATAAGTTTTCCTCCTGGCCATAAGGGTCCTCTGTCAGAGAAGGACAGTTAAGTTTCTCTTATACATCATGTCTGCGCCACCTCTCCCTGGAGAAATGACTCACCTAGTATTGTCTGGGCCATCAGCCTCCTTTGTTTCTTTCTTTCTCTCTCTGTTTTTTATACAGTACATTTTATCTCTCTAACATTTTCCCACAAGTATCAACACAGGACTTGTACAGTTATAAAATACATGTTTACATTTTCTGAAGACATTGAGTGCTCTTAGCCTGTGCAAAACGCTTCACCACAATACTAAAGTGTTGTTGGTGGTTGCCAAGCTTGTGCTATGCAGTTGCTAAGGTGTTCTGGATGGTTTCTAGGGAGTTGCTAAGTGGTTGCTTAATGTTCCAAGTCAAATGAATTTCAAGTTTCTAGATAGGGCTTGGCCATCAGTATGGGATTTGTTTTTTATCATTCATGCCCATTTCATAAATGTTGCAGGACGTGTTCCATGTTAAATTTTAATACTAGAGGGTTTGTTAAAATACCTAACACTAAGTAGCCTACACTCTTAAAAATAAAGGTTCTAAAAGCATTTTTGTGGGGTTAGGAACCTTTCAGTGAGCAGTCTTCAAAGGCCCACTGAAGTGCCTTGAAACGTGCAGTTTTATTCAGTGTGTTGACGTAATTTCCCCTGAAGACGGGACATCGAGCAGCCCCTCCCCTTTTTTAAGCGTTTCGTTTATATCGCAGCTCAAATTCAAATGGCTCCGATAGGATTTGTGGTTTTTGTGGCTTTAGATTCTAGAGAGCATTTGAATGGACAGGAAAAACTGATGAGAAGATGAAGTGCAGAGTGATGTCATCAAAATCATTGATTCATATTGGCGGAAGTGAGAGACTAAATGCGAAGCATATTCATACTAAAGGTTAAAAAAATACATTTTGATTTCATGGGGACTTTAAAAGAAAATAAAAATTCTTAGTAAGAACATTTTAATAATCTAAAAAACCCTTTTCAACTATATTGTATCTTTCGTGGAATGGAAAGTTAAAAATGGACGGATTCCATGGACGTTAAAAAGTTCTTTATGGAGCCATGGATTGAATGAGATATGGTAATAGAGATGCAGACACACTCTCCTTTTCTTTTCTTTTCCCCTCTCCTTTCCTTTTTTACCTTCTTTGGCACCCAATCAGCAGCACTCAACACTTCTACAAAATGCCTTACTCTCCCAATTAAAATTCACTTTTTGAATCATAACAAACACTTTACTTCTGCACTCTGCTGTATGTAAGTGCAGCTACTGTGCAGTGATGGAGTGCTTGGCGTTTTGAGGTAAAGGGCTCAGCTGTAACTAATGAACGTCATGCTGACATTGACCTCTATTCAGACGGGCAGGTTCATTCCCATTTTGTTTTGCTCTCTTTATCCTTCACTGAAAAGTTATGCAACGATGACCCAAAACACAGGTGCATATATCTCCTGTCCAACGTCCTGCCAGTTCTCCTCAATGTATCCCAGCTGTAAGTGCGATCAAGTCTATCAACATTGTGTTTATTTAGATGGCTTTTGCTGACTCTAAAGTGGTCAAGAAGGGGAATTAGTTGCTTTTAAATACGCTTACTCAACAAACTCCACTCTGTAATCACAGGACTGAGAAGAGTGCGCATTAACTTGTAAAGCAATGATACAAATCCCAGTGATGGAGGTCATCTGTGTCTCATGAGTATAGGCAGTAATTAACAGAGCATAAGTGAGGTGAGATTCAGCAGGAGTATCCCGCTGTACGCAGCATATGCTCCATTCCTTTGCTATAGTGTGCCAGGAACATCTGAGGAGTGATTCCTGAGAAAACTCACTTGCCCTTTTTGCATCATGCATCATGTGAGCCGACCAGCTACCCTATTGAAAAATCCAGCATAACCCTGCCTGAATTCCATGTTGGTCCAGGCTGGTTTATGCTGGTTAGAGCTGGTATAGTGCTGGTCTAGCTGGTGGACCAGCATAGTCAGGCTTTTCTCAAACAAAACTAAGCTGCTTTAGCTGGTCCACCAGCACTCCCGCTTCCTATGGTCTCCGGGCATGCAAAATACAATAATTATGTATAATTTTAATATTATTAAAATTAGAATAATAATTATATAATAATTATGCTGGATTATATATATATAAAGCACATAAGTTAAATTTTTTTTTATATACAGATATAAAAGCTAATTAAAAATATGAATAAATAAATACTATAATAATATATAGATTATAGTAAAAATAACACTTTCTGCTTAAATGAGACAATTTTCTAATAATAGAGTAAGAATGTAGAGCTAAAAAAATTGTGAATAACATAGTTCAGATAATATGATCTTAGATGAGTTCCGGTTGAAATCATTGACTTTTGATCTCAGAAAATCTGAGCACAGTTTGAGACATTGTTGAGATCTCATCTGAAAGTGAAGCAAACGTGAGAGTGAAACCATGCACTGGAGTCAGTTCCGATCAGTGCGAAGCAAAAGTCTCCATTTGCTTTCCATTTAATGTAATTTGCTGTCTAAGAGAAGACAGATATTAAAGAGATCTCCACTGGGGGTTTTCTTTCAGAGAATTCGGTTATTACGATTCTCAGATTGCCTCAGTCTCATACCGGTGACTCTAATAAACAACTTACTTGATAGATTAGTTCACGAGCCGACCAGCCAGTTGTAGCGATGCTGAATTATTTATAGGGAACGTGTCAAGCTCATTTATGCTTGCGCTGAACTTTCCCTCTGCCGTGCTGGAAGGAAAAGAGACAATACCTTAGAGATGCTTGGAGTCAGAAGGTTGTGTTTTATAACATGTCTTTTTTTTTATCTGGTCTTTCTTCTGCTGATGCCAAATCCATTTGCACTCTGCCAGGAGAGTTTTGCTTCACAGGGCAGGTGAGAAAGATGCAGAAGGGAGGGGGATTGTTCTGTGTTAGCCCAGCATTGGATGTTTCGAGAGAGGGAGTGGACCGTGCCTTTCTCTCTCCTCCTCTCTCTTTCTCTGTCTCCATCACTATGGAGTTGAGGCGAGGAAAGCACACAGCCAGTGGAAGCATGCATGAGCTCAGGGTGCTAAAACAAAAGGCACACCATCTCTCACCCGCTAGATCATTCTGGGAACCTGCACTTCCATTACAGTGATGAGCGTAAGAGAGAGGCTGAGCAGGACATGTTACCAAGGAGACTACAATGATGAAATGCACTAGCGTCTCGTTTTCCATGTTTCCTGAAGTCTGAAGGAACTTAAATGCTGTTATGCCAGGCTCTGGCACTCAGGAGAACATCATGAAGGTGAGGGTTAACTTTTTCTTCAGGCTCTTAAAACCCCATCAGAATTTTCCTGTAGAAAGTGTCTGCGATTAAATTGAAATTTGATTATATTTTGCTCAGCTCTCCCCAAAAGAAGAGGGGAATATATGTATGTATATATGAAGAGTTCAGATGCAAAACCCTCTAAATGCCATCTGAAATTTTCTTCTAGAATGATCATTTTTATCAAGCCCATATATTTAAGTTCAGTAATTTCACTTAAATGACAATTAATAGGTCATTTTCATTGTCATTTAAGTGAAATTACTGAATTTAAATATACAAGCTTGATAAAAATGATCATTCTTGGAGAAAATTTCAGATGGCACTTAGAGGCTTTTGCATCTGAACTTTTCATATATATATATATATATATATATATATATATATATATATATATATATATATATATATATATATATATATATATACACATATACATATATACACATATACATATATACATATATACATATATACATATATACATACACATACACAATCAATTGACAAAGAGAATAATGCCAAATCTGCTAATCTTACTATGTATCTGGTAATTATGAGTAATTGGGTAATTCCTTATTAATTTATATATATATATATATGCTGTATTATATACATAATGCTGTATTATATACATACACATACACAGACACATTGAGATATTTGTGTTAATTTTTTATTATTATTTTTTTTTTTGGGGGGGGGGGGGTAATATGCTTACTTTTTATTAAAATAATGGCACAATGCAGAATGCAAAAATTGTCTTAAAAATAGTTATATAATAATAGTTAATATAATGTAATATAATATAATGTGAGATATGATGACCTGGACATTTATTAAGCTGGACTATGACGCTATTTTCTTCTAGATCTGCTGTACAGCAGAAACAAACTTTGTTGCATTATTTTCCTGTTATCACTGTAAAGCTGCATTGAAACAATCTGTATTGTAAAAAGCGCTATATAAATAAAGGTGACTTGACTTATTAGAAAGAATTACCCATACAAATTTTTTTTTTTCTCACAAGTTGATTCGCAAATACAGCATGGTTTACAGTAGCCTGACTAAGCTGCATGTCAGGCATTTTTGATTGTATGTCAGAACGCTTAACTCGGCAAGGCTGAACTCTGAAAAGTAACAGATAAGGTTGGAAGGAGCAGCACATCGTCGTGTCACTCAAAAGCGTCAGCACAAGCTCAGTGCAAACACAGCATTCATTTGACAGGATTTCCCTTCAGGCAGAGAAAGTCTCTGTCTACAGACAACTTTAATCCTTTCATCGCCACCGGCAAGACAAAGGTTTCATTTTTATTACGGTGGCATAAATCTGACATATCTTTTGATTACTGCTGGATTTGATACTTCTAGGGAAAAAAAAAAGAAAATACTGAAACACTAATTGACTCATTGATTTCATTTCAAAATTTCACATTCACTTATAGGGTCTGAGAGATCCCAAGACCTTTTGAATGGAACTTTAGTGTTAGGTAAACGTGATATCAAGTACAACATGTTCCTGGACAACGCTATCTCACGACCAATTCGTACGAGTGAGTACGATCATGGGGATCATGGCCGGGGTCATGGGTAGATCATTTGTTCGAATTAGGCAACTCATAAAATATGTACGATTTAGCAAAAAATGCACGAATTCGTACGAGTGAGGTCGGATGAATTCGTATGAATTAGCCACCTTGTAAAATTCGTACGAATTGCGGTAAGATCAGGTTATCCTGGATCAACATCTTTGTTGATCCTGGAACAACATTACAATCAACCAATCATATTTGAGGGACAAGTTTACAGTTTATGTCAAGTTTAAGCTTACAACCAGGTGCTTCAACATCAGTGTTATACACACAGTATTTTCCTCTGATTTTAGGGATAATAGGGGTAGGTTTAGGGGAACCCTGGTGAAAAAAAAGTATACTTTATTATATTTGAAATATATTCCCTTTTTCAATAGTACATTGCAAATATATTTAAAAAAAATATACTATCTTTAAATATATTAAAAGTATATTAGCATCATGCTTTTTATCTGTTTTTATAATACAACTTTTAACACACTTTAAAATAATAGTACTTTAGTATATTTTCTAAAAATATATTTAAAAGCAAGTATACTTTTAACATATTTCTAACAAGTGCACTATAAGTTCATTGGTAATAAATATATGCTTAATTACACTTTTAAGAAATATGCTAAAAACAAGCATACTTTTAACATATTTCTAACAAGTGCACTATAAGTACATTGGTAATAAATATATGCTTAATTACATTTTTAAGAAATATGCTAAAAACAAGCATACTTTCAATATATTTCTAACAAGTGCACTATAAGTACATTGATAATAAATGTATGCTTAAATACACTTTAAAAAAAAATGCTAAAAACAAGCATACTTTTAATATATTTCTAACAAGTGCACTATAAGTACATTGGTAATAAATATATGATTAATTACACTTTTAAGAAATATGCTAAAAACAAGCACACTTTTAACATATTTCTAAAAAGTACACTACAAGTCCTTTTAAGTTTTTGTGTATTTAAAGAAAACATACTTATGTTGATCTACTTAAAATAGATTTGAGTATGCAGTGTACAAATGGCTACTTTTGTAATTGTGATTTAAGTATTTTTAATTTAAGTTTATACAATGTTAAAGATAGGCACAATGTACAATAAACACAAATCCATTACAAATTTTACATCAACAATCACACCATTGGAACACACAAGAAAATGTGTTTTCTACTGTACAGAAAGTGGCAGCTACTGGATTGTGATGTCACAAGTGGCCGTTTAACATGCAGCCAAGTAAACTCTGGCTATATTGCATGGCCAAAAATGGAAGTTCACTCACTAGGGTAGGTAATCCTGTTCAGAAACACTTTTTTTTATACTGGGTGAAATGGTACTTCCATCCTGAGAGTAGTCAATACATTATGTGTTCAGAAAAAGGAATGAAAAAAATCAGACCTCTGTAGCAGCTGCAGGACAGTAAAAACTCTGACCAATCACTGCCATTCGGTGCGAATGTAAAGAACCAATCAGATGCCTTCATGTCTCGTGCCCGAGCCCCACTGCGTGCGCTGCCCTGCGTGCACTCATCACATGTCACCGTTCCGGAAACATTCAGCTCACTACACCGAGTAAGCAGGAGTTTGCGGCACAATGGAAGAGAAAATGCAGCAAAATCTACCAATGCCAGCTTTGCTGGTAACTGCTCGCCCTGATAAAAAGCCTAAAAAAAAGAAAATCGGAGGCAGAAAAGGCTGCAACGAAACAGGCACTGGATAAAGCCAGAGAACAAACTTGCGTCAACATTGCAGCATTTGAATGGTGGAGACAACTGAGGGAGCAAAAGTGATGAAAAGCGATGCCGAGGTTGCGTTCTTTCTGCTGAACAGGTAATTATTTGTTTTGCTTCGGGGGGATTTGTTATTTCCATGATATATGTTACGTTAGGCCACGTAGCTACTTTTGTAGCTAGTGCTAACTAGCAATGCTAACATTAGCTTCTCTGTCGGTGTAAGCCAGTTGCGTTACAGGTCTGCTTATCTGACTTTTAGGACATGCCATTTTGAACATATTGCACAGCCATAGTCGCAAGTGTCTGCATTATAATTGTGATAAAATGACGTTAATATTGCTTATAAACGGGACAACTGTGGTGATGTGGCATATGTGTTTTGTTAGCTACGAGAAGAAATGTTTGTTACTGTGTGAAATGGAAACAAAGTTTTGTTGTCATTCTTTGTGTGTCTTTGAGATGCAGTAATTATTGTCAGATGTGTAATTGTGATATTCTTCCTAAAGGTAAATCACTGCCAAAGGAGTAGATCACCACAGCAGACGACGCCTCATGCAAAGCCTGACCTGTCAGCCATCCCTGGACACTCCTTTTCTTATATATATTTATTTCTTATTTATTATATGTAAATACAGATTGTTTATGACAATCAAAAGCAGCGAAAGTACAGATACTTGTGTAAAAAAGTATTTCTCTTAGGTCTCTCTTGTTCGTTTTAAAAAAATAAATAAAAAAAAAGTGTTATACCACATTCATTGTCATTATTCATTTAGCATGTAAGGAGGTAAGAAAAGTAATAGCTTGTTTATGCTGAAATGGTAAAGGAAAGGCATTTATCGTTTCAAAATATTTATTCCAACATGACAAAAATACTCTGCTTTCCTGTGACCTGCAGCTGACTCCAACTGTGGATGCGCGTTCATGTTTGTGGGGGCGTAGCTTTGGACGGAGTACTGACGGGAGGGGGTGGAGCTTAGAAGAGGTGCCGCTTTCAAATCTTGCTAGCTCTCCAACATTACCTACTATAGCTTTAAAGTATATTGTACAAAGTATAGCTAAGTAATATTTGTTTATTAATGTGCATTTGTTATTGAAGACAAAGTGTGCTATTTGTAGTATTTGGATTAAGCCAAAGGTATTACGGAGAATATAATTTTTACTCAAAAATAATAGACTTGTATATTGCTCGTAATGATTTTGTAATGTACTTGTAACACAGATAAAGTACACTTTATTATCACTTATCAAGTATGTAAATAGTCCCTACACAGGCATATACTTAAAGTATACTAAGTATACTTGAAGTTGTTCCAATTTAGCACACAAAAGTACACTAAATAGACTTAAAGTTATGCTTTACTACAATTTAAATGCAACTAAAATATACTTAGTACAAAATTAGTTGTTTCAAAATAGCACACTTAAAGTTAACTAATCCTTAACACACTTGAAGTATACTTATAATTAGTGTGGCTGCAAGTATACTTAGTATATATTTTTAATAAATTTACGGTATATTTCTTGTATGTTTCAAAGACACTTGTAATTAATTTGTAATGTACTTGTAACACAAATAAAGTACACTTTAATACACTAATCAAGTATGTAACTAGTCCCTACACAGGCATATACTTAAAATATACTAAATATACTTAAAGTTGTTCCAATTTAGTACACAAAAGTACACTAAATACATTTAAAGTTATGCTTTACTACAACTTCATTACTACTAAAATATACTTAGTACAAAATTAGTTGTTTCAAAATAGCACACTTTAAGTTAACTAATCATTAACACACTTGAAGTATACTAATAATTAGTCTGGCTTCAAGTATACTTAACATATTTTTTTTTCACCAGGGAAGGGATATGGTTAGGACAGCATTTTTGGACAGGAACATTCTTACTTGGCAAAATCACATTACATGTTTTTCCCAGTGTTTCTGATATGATTTTAAACCAAACTTGATATTTAAACGTCCTTTGAGATCAAATAAAAAGGATACAGCTTCAATAACATCTCAATGTCAAAAATATTTTGTAACCTCAAAGTTCCAACATTTGGATCTGTGGGATTCCAAACATAAAGTAAAGTCAATCATGACGGTACATGAGTGTGTAAGGGTAAAGAAAGCGACACTAATTGACCAAATCCGCTTTTATGGCAAGAAGGTTAATAGCCTACTTTACAGTAATCTGCACGCTTTGAGGTGGTGCACTCCCTGCTTTTTAATTAAACTTCACTTTGCATGTCTCCTTCAGAGGAAAATCATATGATGTATATGTCACTCAGCAGACAGCTGTAAAGCCGGTATACTCTGATGGAGGCCAGCAGATGGGAAGGGAGACAATCTCTCTCAGGGGAGAAATGTTCAGTGAAGGGCTGCGCTAAGCAAATGTCGAGTGTGCACTTTTTTTGGAGGGAAAATTAAAAGTTCTGTGTTCATTACAGCAGTGGTTCTCAAATAGTATTGCTTCAGGACCCATATTTTACAGTTCTTTATTGTACAAAAGTAAACAAAAAAAGTCCTTAATACACTGAAATAATTCTTTATATAAATTCTTTGTATAAGTGAATATGCCCCAAAACAGTCTCTTTATAGGTTCTATATGGAAGTAAAATAATGCCAAATGTTTTTGAAACAAAAAAGCTTGTTGAATTGCACAACGTGAAAAAATATGCATTGCATTAACCGTGCTTGCATTGTAATGAATTGTATTTTTAGGGCTTGCATTTTTATGGGCTGAAATTTAATAATCCATATTCACCTTTCAGATTTCACTTCCAAAATATTCATTCTGTTCAAATATATAACCTATAATATTCGACTGGCAAATTTCTGTCCATTTTATTTGGCTTTACAAATTCGCTTCCACAAATTCAGTGGTTCAAATTCGACAGAAAATTCAACATCTCACATCCGGGAACTGCAGGAATAGCGGTAGATTACCAATTCATAATCTCCATCTGCTGTTAGTCGGCCCACCAGTAGATGGTGCAAGCGGCTGTTGACGAAGACTATAGCAACAGTTAGAGAGTCATTCATTTCATTAATAAAAAACGGATTCACAGAAATGGAGCAAGCGGGAAGTATTTGTGATGATTATCAGAGCCAGTATATATAAAGAAAAGCTGATAAAGACACAAAAGCTATGTTTATGTTTAATTCAATGTCTTCATGGTTACTTTCCCTGTGTATGCTACTGTACATGTAAGCAGCTTTCTCTACCGTGAACGAGATTATAACGTTATTCACCGATGCTGATGTACAGATCAAACGTTAAATCTGAGGTAGACATATATTTCTCTCGGATATTTAGTTTCCTTAACTTTATATCACAGCGCTGTGCTGTAGGAGGGTTTCCCTCGATATGTCATACACCAGGATTCCCCTGCCGTCAGGATATATAAAACACTTATCGTAGCTTAATGGACTAAATACAGTGATATAAAAGACCAAACTCGCACCTTATTGGTGATGTAGGCTATATAGGCTACAGGCAAGCAGATGGACTCAGAATATGAACGTAATGCGCAAAGTTTCACGCTAAGCGTTTCCCAGTGATAAACTTGCATAAAGTTGGCTTGACATTGGAAGTTCGTTAGAGACCGTCTCTAAAGTTACATACGACATGGACATACACGTTTCTAAACTTCAATAGCATTTGAAGAGAAATGACTTACAGTCATAAAACCAACTGTAGTGTTCCTGTAGGTGTCAGGCATCATCCACGCCTTTTAGATTCTTGATATTAAAATCAATTTGAGCTCAACATAATTGACAAACCACTGATAGAAACACTGGAATTAAATAGACAAACGGATGAACTAATGAGACTGAAACTCAAATCAAATCAGAAACCATGGAGACAATGGGGCAGAGAACAGCAGAACTGAACTAATTAACAGATAAACCAAACACAGGCAAGAACAGAAATCAAAATAAACTGACAACGTGACAGTAAGTCATACTCTATATATTTTATATGGATAATGTTTTCAATATCAAAACACTTATCTGCGTGCAACAAACTGTTTCCTATGCAATGACGTTAGCCAATCATAACAGTGACCGTTTACTGACAAGCTTTAAAGGAGCCGTGCCTTAAAAACAGATCATTTCAGACAAAGGATCAGAATGAGGGTTGAAAATATTTTTTTTTCCACATATATATTCGTTTTTGTGCAAAAAACGTAACATTATAAGTTAACCTCAAGGAACATATTAAAATAATTAAAAAAAATCACGTCATGACCCCTTTAAAGCCACAGTATGGAATTTTTCTCCACTAGGGGTCGCTAACCTCTTTACAATAACAAAGGCGTAGTTTGATGACGCAACACATGCTAAGAATTATGGATGTTGTCGTCAACGTCAAGCCGACCGATCTAATAATGTTTATGGTTGACTGAATACATCGATGCTTTTATCATGACTGTGATATGAAGCAGTTCGGGATTGCTAAGAGACAGCTATCAGCTCCACACGCGACGTGAGTCCTGCGGATATAAAAGGAATATGGACATTTCATTCTACCGAACTACATGCAAGTGCAGAATTACAACTCACAGGTCAGTTTATTAGACAAATTAAACTTGTGAGGTAACGCAGCGCTGTTTCATTGGTCTAACATTAGCCTACACTAGCACACTAAACTGCTTTTAAATGTGTTGAAATGTATGTGTTAGTTTGTCTGTATGAGACTAGCAGTGAGCTAGATCAACATTAGAATAACATCCAGATCATATTCTAACATTTTATCATTGCTGAACTATATAACATTGATTAGTTTTATGTAAATGTGCTCACCTGTTTAATAAAGTACATGTAGAAGCGGTCGAAGTCTCGGACGTGGAGCTCTCGTTTATATACTGTCTATGGGAGCTCTAGGCATCTCGAAAACACCGCGCTGATATTGATTCTCGTTTTAGTTCTCCTTTTTTATCCAAAGTCTGCTTGCCATGGTCCGTAATGTTTGAACGAAACAACAACAGCGTGCAAATAGACATTGCGAACTCCACAGTTTGTCTGCGTCTGTCGCTTTGGTTAATCAGAGGGCTCTGCTCATAGCTCTGGTTACCATTGTCGCTACTCGATCCGTACAGGAAACACGATCTGTTCTGCGCATGTGCGAGAACGCGACTCCTTCCTGTCTGATGTCGAAACCATTTACGGCAGTTGTTGTTCGACAATTACACGATCCGTATCGTAACTGAAGCCCCTCAACTGACTTTTATTACTTTTATTTATCCTTTGTCATTTTATTTATTTTTTTGTATTTTAACTTTAATTCATTTTCTTCTCCCTAAAGTTGTGTGTTATTCTACGTGCTCCGTTTCCTGTTAACACTCATATTTTTGTCAATTCTGTATATGCCAGTTATAGTGGTTGTAGTGTGCGATCAGCCTCCTCTGCAGAAGTAATATTGTAATATATTGTAATATTTACAATATTACTACATGTAATATTTCATTGGGTAAAGGTTTATTCTACTTATTTCAGCATACTTTAACAAATGTCTGCACTCAAGAAAACACAGAAACACACAGGATAAAATTATTTATTTATTTATTAATAAATGAATTCATCCATACCTACCTCCATCCATCTATCATCCATCCCTTCATCCATCTATCTATCTCTCCCTCCATCTATCTCTCCCTCCATCTATCCCTCCATCTATCTACCCCTCCATCTATCTATCCATCCATCCATCTATCCCTACATCTATATCCATCCATCTATCCCTACATCTATATCCATCCCTCCCTCCTCCCCTCTCTCTCTCCTCCATCCATTCTCCCTCCCTCTCTCCTCCATCCCTTCTCCCTCCCTCTCTCCTCCATCCCTTCTCCCTCCATCCCTCCCTCCCTCCCTCATCCCTTCTCCCTCCCTCCCTCATCCCTTCTCCCTCCCTCATCCCTTCTCCCTCCCTCATCCCTTCTCCCTCCATCTCTCCCTCTCTCCCTCCCTCTCTCTCTCTCTCCCTCCCTCTCTCCTCCATCCCTTCTCCCTCCATCTCTCCCTCCCTCCCTCATCCCTTCATCTCTCCCTCCCTCCCTCCCTCCCTCTCTCCCTCCCTCCCTCTCTCCCTCTCTCCCTCTCTCCCTCTCTCCCTCCCTCTCCCCCTCCCTCTCCCTCTCTCTCTCTCCCTCTCTCTCTCTCTCCCTCTCTCTCTCTCTCCCTCCCTCTCTCTCTCTCTCCTCTCTCTAGCAAGAAATATTATAAAAGGTTAACACAAAATGCACTGTTGATTAAAATGCTAACTTCGTTATTACATTGTGGGTTTAAATGAATAGGCTTGGACTTGGTGCTTGTAACCCAAGGACAATGGTGCCACCAGAATAAAAATATTCATGATTCTGAAGCTGAAAATACTGAATTATTTTAGACGAATATTTTTAACATTCTGGTAACATAAGACGTTTGGCATTATCAGGACCCGCAAAATATTCCCCATTGCATTATTATACAACATTATAATCAACATTATATAGTAGTTTAATGTAGTACTTACACAAAAACTCTGAAAACATAATTTTTTTTCCTCACACAGTAAATTTTATTTTGGGTGAACTATCCACGATACGTATTGTTGCGTTTTTGTATTACGATATATAGTCTTATTAGTCTAAGCCTTGTCATAGTTACCCCTTTGATGATAAAATTCGCAGACGACCGTTTCACTTTCCGACGCTCTTCGTGATTGTCAGGCATTTCTCCTTTTAAGATAAAATCTTGAACTTTCACATAAAATGCAAAAGAATCACTGTTTTTTTCGCACATGCAGGACAGTACAGTACAAATCGTGACAGTAAAGTACGGATCGAGTAGTGACAAGTAGTGACAATGACGTTGTCGTAAAAACATTGACGATGACAGGAAGTGGCAGAAAAACTTCGTTCTCGCACATGCGCAGAACAGATCGTGTTTCCGGTACGGATCGAGTAGCGACAACCATGGCAGTACGAGCGGAAACCATAGGCGGAAACCAGGGACAACGCGGATATGACGCCATTGACTGCGACAAAACGGAAATAAAGAAACGTGCCGTGTCTAAAAATTAAATAAAAATTTCTCCTGGTTTGAAAGTTGTTGGAAACAGTCGGGATAATGTAAGTACACAACTAAAAAAAATATATAACATAGACATAGTGATTTTTGCTAATTTTAAAGCAAAAAAGTTACATATTGTGCCTTTAATATTTTGGTGAAAACAGTGATTCTTTGATGAATATCTTTATTTGAGACCGAAAACTTTTGTAACATTATAAATGTTTTTACTGTCACGATTGATCAATTTAATGCGTCCTTGTTCATAAAAGTATTATTTTCTTTAAAATAAAATAAAAACACTGACCCTATAAACTTTTGAATGATAATGTATATTGCTGATATTATAGTATTATTCTTTCCATGACCATCAGCGACCCACCAGATGAGAACTACCGGCTTACAGCACACCACGTTTTATCCATTGACCACATCAATATTAATAGACACTTTCCTCGGTTTCATGCTGATGCTTGTTTACAGCAGTGGTTTGGAGAGAATGCTGCGTAGCGAGAACACTCAAGAACATTAATAACTTAAGACCTTAGAAAAATCTACCAAGCATACAAGAAAAGCTCTCTTTTTTATGAAAAAGGCATCCTTCTGTATAATACAATTCAGGAGGAAATTTGACAGATGTTCTCTATCATTCTCTCTCAGTCATAAAATAAATTTATAACTGGAAACAGATTCCAGAGAAGTAGAATTTTTAATAGGCCTAACATAAATCTTGACCCTTCAAATTTGAACTGTCACTATCTGAAATCAAAAACCCATTAATAATAACTTAAATAAGTCAAGACAATGTTATCCTAACGGAGTGTCTTTTCACACCAAGTGCAGATAGTCCGCATTGTTGGCAGAGGATATTTACAATCTGCCCACCAATGCCTGGTTGAAAGAAATGCCAGACAAAATTACAAAAGAAACCCTTCTGATAACAGTAGCAGTGGTGTAAAGAATAACGTGGCTGGCATTAGCTTTTGGCATGACCAACCCAAGTTCGAATCTGCCTTTTTCCAAACTTATACTTCTCTCATCGCATATCAGGTGTTTATTTTAAATAAAAATATAGAAAATATTTGAAAAGTGGAAATAAAGTGCCTAACGGGTATAGAATAGTGGGAATAAAGTGTTTAACGGGTAGGGTTAGGGGTGAGCTTTAGGGACAAGTAGTGTCCCAATAAGGCAGCATTTGTTTATGATTTTAATATATTTAATCATATACACTAAATACGTTGTCATTATTGCATACTGTTTTAAAATGTACTGCAATTCAGTGAGGTGCAAATAGTCTGCCACTATTTTCACTAAGTATAAATAGCATCTAACAACTTTTTATGCGTATAGCGCAAAGAAAATACAGCTTTTTGCATTTAGTGTCAAGAGCCTCTGCCTTATCATACACTTATATCTGAAAGATGTGACTGGCAGGCCTTCTCTCTGTATGTCTTTATACAGTCCCAGCAGAGGTGTATTGCTGTGTTTGCACTGGTTTGCTGCTTTGCTGTCCTGGTAGCTTTAATTTTCTCTGCTGTGGACGTCTGGGGAGAAGATGAGGATGGTGTCACTGAGGAGAACTGCAGCAAAGATTGTCGGTAAGAAGCAGTCCTTATTGATCATACCCTGATTGTTATTTGCTACAGTACACGCAGTGTATAAAAAGACCCAAAAAGGACACAATGGAGCACCACATATTCAGCTCTGTTTTGTACCTTCAGCCAACATGAGCTAGTTAATTGCATCTTGGCAGTGTATCATCTTCATTTGGAATAGTTTTAAACTTCACAGCTGACTTAAAAGTATAGTTCACACAAAAGTGAGAATTCTGTCATCATTTACTCATGTTATTCCAAACCCGGAGAACAAAAGAAATTCTGAATCGTTTTGAATGATGTTAGTTTACTTTTTTTGAGCTTTTATTTCAGTTAAAGTTTTTTTTTTCTGTTAATGATTTTAGTGCTTTAACTTAAACTTATTTCAGTTTAGTTTTGATTAACGATAATAACCCTGCCCTCCAGTGAGCTGTTAACCATGATCAAATCATTTTAGACCATTGTGAAATGAACTGACCGTTTGAAAGAAAAGATCTGACTAAAATAATAATTGATTAATGAATCGACAATCGCTGCTTCTCTCATGAACATTCCAAGGAGAGATAGGGCAAATTTTCACTAAATACCAAGTAAAATTTTGGTCTGTTCCTCACACAGGACTTGAAATATTGTGCAGTAGTTGTGAGGACTAGCTTTATTTAGCTTTTTATGGAATTTGTATGGAATTTCTCATTCATTTTCTATAATGAATATTAAAAAGAGTTGCCATTTTTTACCTTTAGTGTCCATGGTAAAAAGGAATTTGAATGGGTTTAGAACTGCTAAATGAGTAATTGGAATGCAATCCAATTCATTATCCAAAATCATTCTCATTTTCCATTCCTTTAAGACTTAATTGCTTGCCCAACAGTTTTTTTTTTTTTTTAGAAATAATGTGCAACATGATAAGATCAGACTAATGCATTAAGAAAGTAAATGGGGTCAATTTCGATTTCATGTTGGCATCAATATATATGTTGAGCAGGGCTTGACATTAACACGCGCCAACCCGCCAGATGCGGGTGGATTTCAGCAGTGGTGTGGAACACAGTCACTCCTAGCCACTTTGGCTTTGAATTTTATGTATAATATTGGCCTATACATTTTTCAATTACAGTCTTTTAAAAAGGCATCTGAAATAATAAACTATAAGTGCAATGTAGTGGTCAAAAACAGATTTTTAGATACATATCAATACTGAAATATCTGAAACGCGTCCAATACTAATTTCCCACAGAATAGATACACGACACCAGCTGCGCTTTCTCGCTCTCTCATCTCTCTGACAGCGAGTTGACACACAAACTGCTTCGCCTCACTCACTCATTTGCTCCGGATGAATATTGTTGGTGTTACAGGGCTTGAATTTCGGCGTGAGATTGCACGTATCACGCATAATTGTACTCATTCCCGCTGATTTTGTGCTCACACCCAAAGTGCGCTCACATAAAGCTGCCTCTTAGTACGAAATTGAGTTATTTTTCTCTGCTCATAAGGATGTAGTGTAACAACGCCCACTTCCAGGAATGCACTAATATTTTGTTGGTAGTACCAGTTTGCAACAATTATTAGGTAACACTAAGTTGTCAACACTTAGGAAAAAAATAATAATTCGTCGTGACACTACATCCTTATGCATCACTTTCTGCCAGGACTTTTACGTGCTTTTCGCAAATAACAGAAGTGACGTCGACGTCCGGGTTAGCAGTAGGGGTGGGGGTGTTTGACTTGCGGTCATGGTGCAAAGGACCCTAGGTTGATTTTACTCCCAACCATCCCTTTAAAGTGACAGCAGCCTAATATACCTGCTACCAAATTATGAGATGATATCAAAAAGTTTTTCCCCATGGTATCTATGTCAAAATTGTGATTAGTGAAAATGCTGAGGCTAGTAACTTTGGATTACCACTAACCAAAAAAGTTAATGTCAAGCCCTGATGTTGTGCATAAAACTATGGAATATATCCAGCAAACTAACATCTCTGACATCAATGTGCTTTTAGCATTGTCCTTGTGGAGAACATCCCAGCGGAGCTGTCATTCAATAGTTCAAACCATGTTTCTCTCACTGTGGGTCTCAACCACCTTTTGGACCAAGCAAAATTGTCAATTGAGATAGTGTCCCCATACTGGTCTCTGACCTCCGTCGATCAGGAGTCACGGCTTTATTCTGCATATCAGGTTAGTTTGCTTGCATCTACCCTATTAGAGTTGATGGGAAAATATGCATATAAACACTTGAAGTAATTCTTTTCTTTTTTATTGATATGCTGCATTGTAGCAGTATAGTTATCATAACTTTTCATAAGCTGTATGTCCAAAATATGTGATTTGGTTTACTTTTATAATTAGGGATGGACTGATATTAAAATTCTGATCCTTTTGTTTGTATTCATTTCTAATAATTAAGCAATTAAAACTGAAATCAATCATTTTGAATGCTATTGTACAGAGGATATTTATTTTGGGATTTTGCTAAAGATTTCATTTTACAATGTTATGAAGTTATTAGTGGTTTTAAAGACTTTCAAGTCCACATTTATGGATCCCATGAAAGGATATGGATGGGAGGAAATAATATTTCAATGCTTTTGCATTTGGTCGTTTTTCGGGGAAGCGCAATCATTTTGCAAGAGAATGCAAAGTTTCTCAGGGGAACGTTTTGTGAGAGAATGCAAAAGCATTTCAATATATTCGTTCCTGCCATCTCATATTTTTTACCAACATGAGTGGGGAAATGAGTATGCACAAAATATCAGAATTTTAAAAAATCTAAATAAAAATAATATTGGCCAATAACCAATGTAGTACGGATATACTGTGCATATGCTTCCTACATATGATCATACCGATAAATTCTACATCTAAAAAGTCTGATTTATTGTCGTTGGCATATATTTCACATGGGACTAATATTATAAAATCTTTTCCTATTTTCTAGGGTCAGTATTTGTTTCAGAGATTATTAAGCCTGAAGTCTCGAGGTGTCAAATTAAAGATTGTCAGAGACCAGCTCGATTCCATCGAACTGAAGAGCTTGTCTGAACGCTGTAAGTCAATTCAAATCTCTTATGTTTATGATGCATTGATTTCTATCTGCCGAAGTGCTGAATAAAGTACTAAAGCGGTTCTCTCGAGGCAAACGCTGTGAGATCATACACACATGCATCCATCAGTCATAACATGGCATAACTCCTTGGGCTTTTCTCAGCTCCAGTCCCCCAAGGCTTACGCACAAGGTCAAAACATCACAAATGTGCAATATTGTTTCTGCCAGAGTTGAATGACAGACAGATCTCTCGTCAAGGTTGAGCGCTTAACTGTTCCCCAACCATTCCCCACATGGCTGTCTGTCTCTCCCAGATGCAGAAGAGCGATACGTCAACCTGACGGCCCTCACCAGAGGCAGACTGCTTTCCTCCTTTTGGGTAGTGGACAGGAAGCACATTTACATTGGCAGTGCTGGCATGAGCTGGAAGGCACTCTCCAAGGTAGAGCATTTTGAATTACTGTGGCCTCAAAAAGTATTTAGTTTGAAGAAACAGCACAAGCACACTTTTCAAGCATTTCACATTTCATATGGAGATATTGTGATTCTTGTTCCTGTCTTGTTTGTTTCAGCTGAAGGAGCTGGGGGTGATAGTGTACGACTGTAGTTGTCTGGCTCTGGACCTGCACAGGATCTTTTCTTTCTACTGGCAGCTGCAGTACAGAGACTACATCCCTTCAATCTGGTCCAAGAGAGTCACGGCCGTGTTCAGCAGAGACAAGCCCCTCCAGCTCAGACTCAACAATACAAACGCTTCTGCCTATGTGTCGGTGAGATCAATAAATATCTCTCTTCTTTGTCTGACTCTGGTGATCTACCAGTGTACATCTATTTTTAAAATACAAAGAGAAGAAGGGGATAGTTGTCACACATTTTACTCAGAGTGTTTGGCATGGTAATGGGTATAAAAATGTTGATGTGGTTGGTCTTGGCAGAATAGATCTGCTGTGTAATGGTTTGGGTGTGTGTTCCTTTAAGACCCATGTTTGGGGTTTTCCCTGGAGGCCCTGCACTCAGGCAGAGTTGGACAGAGACTGATATATGCCAATCAGCTGTGCCCTATAGAGAATGATGTGATTGTAAGCAGATTGAGTTAAAGACCTGGCCTGTGCCATCTAGAGTTTCATGGCAAAACTTTATAGATTTATTTCTGATGACTATACAGCAAATATTATATTTTGAAGAGATTTATATTTGCAATATATTATATATATATTTCAAATAAATGCTGTTCTTTTGAACTTTCTACAATTCATCAAAGAATCCTGAAAAAGTAAGCATCATGGTTTCCACAGAAATATTAAGCAACACAGCTGTTTTCGACAGTGATAATAATAAGAAATGTTTCTTGCAAATCAGCATATTAGAATGATTGCTGAAGGATCATGTGACACTGACTGTAAAAATCCAGTTTTGCAATCACATAAATTACACCTTAAAATACATTAAATAAGAAAACAGTTCATTTAAATTATAATAATATTTCACAAAATTTCAGTTTTTATTCTATTTTGATCAAATAAATGCATTTGATTAAATAATGACAAAAGAGACTTCAAAAACATTAAAAAAAATCTCACTGACCCCAAACATTTGAACCATATATATATATGTGTGTGTGTGTGTGTGTGTGTGTGTGTGTGTGTGTGTGTGTGTGTGTGCATGCATGTGTGTGTTCTTGTATGTATGATTTATGAAGACACAAATGTGTATAATGACATTACAACATAATAATGACATTACAACATAATAATGACATTACAACATAATAATGTTATTACAACATAAACATGGTTCACTTCCTGTGTCCCTGTAAACCAAATGGCTTAAAAAAACATACTAAACTGTGTTTTTTGTTTTTTTTTTTAATTCAAAAAATGTCAAAAGTTTTCTGTGATAGGTTAGTGTAAGGGGATAGATTAGAATATACAGTTTGTACAATATAAAACCCATTACGCCTATGGAGAGTTCCCGTAAACCACATATTCAATGTGTGTGGCGGTGGCAGTTGTGTGTAAGAAAAATATGAGATTCATGACAGTACTTACTAATACATTTGACATGTTACTACACAAACATGTCATGTTCAATTCCCCAGTCCCATGCTGTTTGTAATATGTTTACGTCTATGTCCAATCTAATTACAATTTTTTTTAATGTAAACTGCCCTTTCATTGGTTTCATTGGATATTATCTGATTAAGGAAAGATCACTCCTCTGCAGGTAATTTATCCCGGTGACGTTATTCCACACCCAGCTGCGTCACGTGTGAGGACACTGGCCATCGGATTCTAATTTGAGTATAATGAATCTTGACTCCCTTCCAGCAACAGGATGTTAACTCAACACATCTGAGACATCCATCATCCCATTCAAATGAATAGTGCTGTAATGTTATAGGCTGCAGGGAGACATTTCCAGCTCAGTGATAAAATCCTTCTCCTGACAATGATGTATGTACAGGTACACAGGCGGCCATCTCATTACCTTGCTCTGGTGTGCCGGCCAAACTAATTAAAGCGGAAAAAAAAAAAACTTTTATAAGAAAACTGCTGTTTCATCTTTTCCCCCTACTTTTCTTCATAGACGTCTCCAGATCTGTTTTGCCCCAAGGGTCGAAGCAGAGATGTAGATGCTATACGACATGTGATTCGAGAAGCAAAGAGATTCATCTACATCTCTGTAACTGATTACCTGCCCTTAGTCAACCGCACCTTCAGAGGATCAGCAACCATAAGGTCATTTCAGCACTAACATCTGATGTCAAAAACTGAGGGTTTAGTGAGGGTTATTGATAAGCAAGTACTGCCATCAGAAAAACCCTTGATAACATTTCTTAAATGGGTCATACTGTATGATGCTATTTTCAAAGATCATTATTTTGTGTATTGTAACATGCTTTAATGTTAATTTCTTTTTTTGTCATGCTTTAATGTTAATTACTGTTGCTCCTCTATGCACAGTCTTTCTAAAAACGAGTCGATTTCGACAAAGCCCCTCCTTTCAAGAAAAGCAGTGTGCTCGGATTGGCCAGCTGAACGACAAACAATATGCGTTACTCTACACTGCACGAAACTCCGCATTTAACAGTCAATAGCAAATACTTTACAAATAATAAAACATACTTACAGGCTCAGATTCGGAAGCACCAGATTGCCCTAGCAAAGTTGGAATTGCCCCTTTTTTTTAGAAATAGCCTTTGTGCATAGCATAACTGTCCTCTGTAAAATGCGCTGTAAATAAATCTTAACCACTGATTCCTAATTGCGTCCACTTTCGGAAGGCCAAATACAGTGCTTTTGCTTTCGCATAGAAACACACAGCGTCTCCACGACATGGCGGAAACAGCACTACTATGATAACTGAAGCCACGCCTACTTTCTTTGCATATGCATTTGGGCAGCATAATGCAAATTTATCCAATATATATCAAATATATTCACAAATGTAAATTCACAAATGGCAAACCGAATTTTACAGTGCTTAAAGCTGCAGTCCGTAACTTTTTTGGGTTAAAAATTATCCAAAATAAATTTTTTCATAACCAGCCAGTGTTCAAAACTATCTGCTTGCCTTAGCTCGATTCAAATTCAATTCCAGCGGTACTGGTGGATTTCCACGGGAAATTCGAGCATGTCTTTGCATCATTACATCACATCTGTACACATAAAGATGGAGTATCGGCTAGTAGGCTATAGCGTGCGAGGATGTTGGAGGTGGAGATTTATAGCCTTTTCTCACAGCACTTGATATAATTAAACTTATCAATTTGATGGCGGATCCAGAAAGGTTCAAACGACAATCATCAGTGACAACTGGAGATTCACCCATTGTAAAATGCAAAAGAGAGAAAAAAAGAGACTGCAAACGGGCCCATGCGAAAACAAGGATAAATATCGGAAGGGCATTAAATGTAGTCACGCAATGCTGATGTTGTTAACATTAACAATTTGAGAACAAAGTATAATTTGTAATTATAGTAATATTTATCAATTGTTAAGCATGTGATATGTTCTTATGATGTAATATGAAAGTTACCCTTGTGCATGCTATTCTTTGGAAATAAAGCATTAAAATAAAAAACACACTAAAGAAAAAGAAAAACATGAAAATGCATCAAATGACCCCTATAAGACAATACACATTTCAAAATAAAAGACATTGAAATTATTTGGAAAATCACTGAGACTTTTAACTTTTTGTGTTGTGTGAAGCTAAGATATTCCTTAAAGGAGAAGTTCACTTTTAAAATGAAAATTCTGTCATCATATAATCACCCTCATGTTGTTTCAAACCTGTATGAATTTCTTTCTTCTGCTCAACAGAAAGGAAGATATTTAGAAGAATATCAGTAACCAGGCAGTTTTTGGGTCCCATTGACTTCCATAGTATATTTTTTTCCTACTATGGAAGTCAATGGGACCCAAAAACTGCCTGGTTACTGACATTCTTCTAAATATCTTCCTTTCTGTTCAGCAGAAGAAAGAAATTCATACAGGTTTGAAACAACATGAGGGTGATTATATGATGACAGAATTTTCATTTTAAAAGTGAACTTCTCCTTTAAGTAAGCATGCTATTTTATGCTTTTTAATTTTTAATTTTTTTAATTTTATGCTTTTTAACAAGTTTCCTGAATCACGTCTTGCTCTATTTAAAAAAAAAAAATGAATTATATAAATTGTCTAAAAATATATATTTGTGTATCTAAATATTCAAGATAGTTTCTTTGAAGATAGGTCTTGTTTTTGCTTGTTTTGTCTTGAAAGATGTTTCAAGGATACCAAGAATAGATTTCTTGAAGTGTAACTCTTTAGAGCTATTTATAAATGGAAAAAATTGTTCTTTTGGAGATTGATCACTTTTATTATTTTTTTGGTTCAGATACTGGTCGCCAATAGATGAGATGCTCCGGGAGGCTGCAGTACTGAGAGAGGTCAAAGTTCGTCTCTTAATCGGTCTGTGGACACGTACACATCCGCTGACCTTTAACTTTATGACATCAATGCAGGCTCTTTGCACAGGACTGCCAGTCTGCTCTATAGAGGTGGTGAGGAAATAATCTACTTTATTGTTCTGTTGATATACGCGCACACACACCCAAACATATATTTAATCCTATATTTACAATAGGTTGTCTTTTATATATGTGTGTGTTTGTTTTGAATCAGAGATTTTACAGAGGCAAGGAGCAGATGGGAGGATTTCAACACAGGATAAATGAGAATAAATTTATGGTGACAGACAACGCAATATTCATTGGTAAGAGACTCTCTCTCTCTCTCTCTCTCTCTCTCTCTCTCTCTCTCTCTCTCTCTCTCTCTCACACAGACACACACAGACACACACACACACACACACACACACACACACACAAACACACACAAAATTGATTGTGGTTTACTGGCATGACATAAATGGACAAAAAATGTACATTGCCAAAGCAATACAAAATAAGTAAAATAAAATAAGTAGAGTAAAATAACAATAGTGCGAATGGGCAAAAAAACAAAAAAAACATTAACAAATAAAATTAACAGTTAAGTTAATGCATCAGCTAGCTAAGATGAACTAACAATGAACAATGTGTGTTTTTACAGCATTTATGAATCTTTGTTAATGTTAGTTCATAAAAACACTATTGTTCATTGTCTGTTCATGTTAGTTCAAAGTGCATTACGTATCACAATATTCCTCATTTAAATAATTCCTGCCCAAAGCATACGCAAATTAAAGTGGCGAGGCCTGGTTGAGTTGCGTTAAAGGTGTGTTGTCACATTTCCGAAGCAGTTGGAACGACAGCTCTCCACCTGTGGTTAGAAGCATAGTTTCTAGTTTGCATGACATGTGGACTTAATAAATCCTTATATTGAGCAAAATAAGCAAGATGACATTCAGTACAACCTGTGTCTTTTATTTAGAATACATACAAATGTCATTTACGTCTTTTAGTTTGTCAAGAGATTTAAAGCACCGTTTTTGAAGACTGCGCATGTGCGAACGTGCTCGACTATATAAGAACGAGCCTATGATTGAATCAGGAAATAAAGCAAAATAACTGAGAAAAATGAGAAATAGTCCTCAGATGTCATGTCTGTAATTTATAGCAAAACATCTAACGTTAATTCGATCTCAAACAGATTCATTAAAAGAAGTTATTCCACCATGTGCGTGACGTCATAAACTAACGTGGTTGAACGTGTTTTTTGAACATTCAAGCATGAATACCTATTCTAGTAAAACCCAAAAACAAAATCAAGACTTTGTAAAAGGGCATAATAGGTACTCGTTAATTCCTATACAATTAAGCGTACTGCACTTATTTATTCAAACTTTGCACTTATATATTCAAACTTTCTCTCAAAAAGGGAATCTGGACTGGGTTGGGAGTGAGTTTGCCTTAAACGCAGGAGCCGGGCTGGTGATTCAGGAATCGGAGAACCAGCAGAAAGGGCAGGACTCGATTGTAGAGCAGCTGACTGCTGCTTTTGAAAGAGACTGGTTTTCACCTTACACAATAAGCCTGCTATCTGGCAGCACAACCCTTCAGGAGAGCCAACACGGGAGGCAGAAACTGCAATCTCTGAAGACAAAAGCAGAGAGCAGAGAGCATGAGTGAGCGGCGGGAATTTCTCTCTGAAGCGGGACCAATGAGCCAAGGACTTTGTGCCTCAGAACATCTGTGCCATGACTTACAATTTGAGTTTTCAAATGCCGTCAATGGAATTGAATTATAATCTCTGAAGGATATCTGTGAAGAAAAAAGATTTTTGTGTGTGCTTTCTTTTTAACATTATACAGTTCAGCACTTTTAGTGGAAAAACAGATTACACTTTCACTGAATCTTTATATAATGCATGCCTATTTAGATAAACAGAACTATGACAATATTCAGACTTTTCTTATTTTAAACCAAAATATTCCGAGACTCAATACTGCTCATGGAAAACTGTCACGAAAGGACATTACCAAAATTTTATAATCATTGTGTTTTTCTCAAGATGTTCATTAGCCATCGTTTTTTTAAAAATCAAGCACATTTTTACTAAAATAAATTTTGAAAAGATCTGCATATATGCCAACACACGTGCTCAATACATACGCGGCATTATACTGTCATTGCTTTCTGGTCGACTAGATACTGTGGCACATCTTACACTGTGTATATATATATATATATATATACAAATATAAAAAATGTTTACATGATGCAGCATGCACAGCCTTGAAGTAATGTACAATCGTACGCACAAGAATAGACTGTTTTTCTTATTGAATACTTTAAGCTTATACCCTTTAAATGTAGCTTTATATAGTAGCTTTTATATGTAGCTTTATATCCTTTAATTGACTGTTTTAATGGAAGAGTAATGTTTTTATTAAACAGTCATTGCTGATGGTTGATCTTATAATACAAACCATATATGTTGCATTGATTTCTCAGTAGTTTGTGGCCTGATGCTTGAGCATGTTTTGCCTTATATGCTGCTGTTGCTTTCTGGATGACTACCTCTTATGATGCATCTTATGATATACTGTATACTTATAGACATATATAATAAAACTGCTTTCTGCAGCATGGGTCATATATTGGAATGAATTATAGTCCCATGTCCATTTTTGTATGGAATGAACAATTTATGATGTGATTAAATGTATAGCACCTCAACCGACTGTTATAATTAAATATTAAAGAGTTAATTAAAAATTGACTGCCAGTTGCCAAATAGGCAACATATGTCCCATTGATTTCTCACTGTGTTGATGTTTAGTAATTTGTGTCAGCAAACCTTTCTCAGAACTAAATCAATTTAAAGCCTGTCTCAGGGGAGCAATTTATTTGGCAGAGCCAAAGCAGTAACAAATTGTCTGAATTCATTCATACTTCTCACACTTTACATCTCAGTGAACACATGGAAACTCACAGGCAAATGTTCATGTTCCTCTTAAACAAAATCTTAAACATAATCATCTATCAAGAATACAAATCATAGGCCTACACACTTTTTTTTTTACTTGTGGTTTTTAATGATAAATGGCATGGTCAATTACAAAAGCAAAAATTGTATATTTTTCTTACAAAAAAAATACATCTCTTCACTTCAGAAGGCTTTTATCAAGCCCCTGGAGCTGCATGGATTACTTTCATGATGGATGGATGCAATATTTTGGGCTTCACAATCTAAGATACCATTCACTCATTATAAAGCTTGGAAGAGCCAGGATATTTTTTATATATATAATTCCGATTGTGTTTGGTTTAAAGAAGAAAGTCATATACACCTAGGTTGGCTTCAGGGTGAGTAAATTATGGGATGATTTTTCACTAACCCTTTAGCTTTAAGCAATTTTTTATGGAATTTTAGAAAATCTTGCTCTCTGAAAGACTTTCCTGAAATAGCTGTCATCATGATTTATCATGCCGATATATCATGGCACTAGAACCTGTAAACCATACAAAAAATCATTCTGAAAAGAGATACACTGTTTTATGCTATTTAACCAGCATGATTTGTAGCTGTCAATCATTTTACACGTCCACAGTAGGCAGTCCATAAGGGAAACCAGAAGCTCCAAGTGAGCTGATTTTGGAAGGTGTGAAATGTTCATAATTTTTCATCTGTCAAATGTATAGGCTATAAGTAGGAGACTGAAAAGCGAGAGGAGCAAAAAGAAGCAAGGCGACAGTGAACACCGCTAACGTCTTGAGCTTAAAACTCAAAACTCTTGAAAACAGATGCGAGCTTGCTTTGCTTCTGCCTGAGAAATTAAAGTAGGCTACCATGCTACACCAAAAAACCTCGAGTTATAGAAAGATGAGGCTTGTGTAATACTGTGGCTAAAGTCTAGCGGAAGTTCTAGATCTGTTAAAGGGGTCCTATTATGCTTTTTCACTTTTTCAACTTCAGTTAGTAGTATTGCTGTTTGAGCATTAAAAAAGATCTGCAAGATTACAAATCTCAAAGTCCACCCCAAAGTAGATATTGTATTTAACAGAATCCACTTTCCAAGAACTACAACGAAAAACTTGTTTGGACTACAACGCATTTTTTCCGGATCTTGTGAAGTCACAAGATGTTTCTCATTTAAATAATTCCTGCCCACGGAATATGCAAAAAAGAGGACGAGGCCTGGTTGAGTTGCGAAGACAGCGTTGTCACTCTGCCAAAGAGACACTGTTTTTGTCCACCCCGTTTCCAAAACTCATTTGTTTGATCTTCCTAAGGCTGACGAATTTAGAGTGGTTAAAATTTATTTTAAACACTGTTTCTGAACATTATAACCCCAATGTTTGTCTGTGTACTGCACATTTTATGGATAACAGCTTCCAGAACCAGTACAATGGTTCCAGAATGGTCCTAGCCTTTGCTGAGGTCTTTACAGAGCTATTATCAACAATTTCCTCAGAGTTTGACTGTTTTGCTATTGCTGGGGATTTTAATATCCACATAGATAATGCAGAAACCAATATGGCAAAAGAAATCATAACTGTTTTAAATACTTTTGATCTGACTCAGCATGTAGACGGACCCACACACAATCGTGGGCACACTCTAGATTTACTTATCAGTATGGGTCTAAACATTTCTTCAATTGTTATTAAGGATGCAGCACTGTTTGATCATTTCTGTATTTTCTTTGACATATTGATCTCTCCTATACTATTGAAGCTAGATCTGTGTCTGCCAAGAAAAGATGCTTAGATGAGAACACTAGTGTACTATTTATGAAGGCTATATCTTTAACACCAAGCATATCTGCTAACTCTGTTGATTCTCTCCTTGAGTCCTTTAACTCAAAAGTACAGATGATATTGCTTCTGTGAAAGTCAGGAAGAAGAGTGGCAGACAAAATCTATAAAGACAGCCTCCATGCTTTCAATGTGGAACTAGGCAAAGCTAGACAGACTTTCTTCTCAAATATTATAAACAGAAACATAAACAACACACGCACTGTTTTTGCAGAGTCTTAACAAACCGCCAGATTCCCAGTGAAATGCTCTCAGACAGCAAGTGCAGTGAGTTTGCTTCCTTCTTCTCTGACAAAATCAATAATATCAGAAAGGATATATAATAATAATATCAGCACATCCTTGTGTGGCACTGAGGTCAGACAGATCAGACCACATCCGCAGAAAGTTACTATGTCTGATTTTGAAGAAATTAGTGGTAAAATTTTGGAAGAAACAGTACAGCACCTTAAAACATCAACCTGCGCCCTTGACACAATCCCCATGCACTTCCTTTTTCAAAAGTGTGTTAAACTGCTTAGAAGCAGATCTCCTAGAAGTGGTAAATTCCTCACTTCTCTGTGGGACTTTTCCAAAGTCCCTTAAAACTGCAGTTGTCAAGCCCCTCCTGAAAAAGAGCAATCTGGATAGCAACATATTGAGCAATTGAAAAAGTTGTCTTCAATCAGCTGAACAAATTCTTAATCTCAAATGGATACTTTCACAGCACAGAGTCAGCGCTCATAAAGAATAAACGATATTTGTTTAGTGATACAGGCAAAACATCAATTCTGGTACTACTCGACCTCAGTGCTGCATTTGACACTGTCGGTCATAACATAGCCTACTTCTTGACAGGCTGGAAAACTGGGTCGGGATTTCTGGGATCGTCAGGAGAGTATAGGAGACCATAAGTCTCAATGGACATCCATGCGGAGTCCCTCAAGGCTCAATTATTGCGCCACTCCTGTTCAACCTGTACATGCTCCCACTGAGCCAAATAATGAGAAAGAACCAAATTGCTTACCACAGCTATGCAGACGACACACAGATCCACTTAATCCTATCGCCTAATGATTACAGCCCCATTGACTCCCTGTGCCAATGCATTGATGAAGTCAACAGTTGGATGTGTCAAAACTTTCTTCAGTTAAACAAAGACAAAACTGAAGTCATTGCGTTTGGAAACAAAGATGAAGTTCTCAAGGTGAACGCATACCTTGACGCTAGGGGTCAAACAACTAAAAATCAAGTCAGGAATCTCTGTGTGATTCTGGAGTCAGACCTTAGTTTCAGGATGCTTTGTTTCCAGACAAGACTTAGAGAAACTTGTGCATGCTTTCATCACCAGCAGGGTGGATTATTGTAATGGACTCCTCACTGGCCTTCCCAAAAACACCATAAGACAGTTGCAGCTCATCCAGAACGCTGCCGCCAGGATTCAGAGCAGAACCAGAAAATATGAACAAATCACACCAGTCCTCACGTCTTTACACTGGCTCCCAGTTACATTTAGGATTGATTTTAAAGTATTATTACTGGTATATAAATCACTAAATGGCCTAGGACCTCAATACATTGCAGATATGCTCACTGAATATAAACCTAACAGATCACTCAGATCATTAGGTTCACATCAGCTAGAAATACCAAGGGTTCACTCTAAGCATGGCGAGTCTGCTTTCAGCTATTATGCCAGCCGCAGCTGAACCAGCTTCCAGAAGAGATCAGATGTGCTCCTACAGTAGTCCCATTCAAATCCAGACTCAAAACACTTCTGTTTAGCTGTGCATTTACTGAATGTGTAGCCTACTGATTACGCTGTATTTTATTTCTGCACCCTCCTTTTGGTTCTAAACTCAAATGGCACTGACAATTTATAAAATATGGGGGAAATAAAGTGTTTTTTGAACAATCAAGCATGAGCATATAGTACACCCCAAAACAAAATATAGACTTCGTAAAAGAGCATAATAGGGCCCATTGGCTAAGCTTTAGCATCGCTCAGCACTTCTTTAGTGCAAGTGGAGCCGCTAATTTAGTCAAGAACCTGATTCTGTCTAAACTGGAATTCTCAACTCTTCCGCAAGATGGCGCCAAAGCCTCACATTAGATTCAATTACATTTAATCATAGCAGACGCTTTTATCCTTACAAATGAGAAGAGCAATATAAGCAGTTAAACTAACAATAGGACAACAATATGTTCGTGCTATGACCCTTCCCAGTTTAGTCTAACGCAGTATAAGCCTACATATTATTATTTATTTAAATATAGCTAGGTAGCAGAGAAGAGAAGAGAAGAGAAGAGAAGAGAAGAGAAGAGAAGAGAAGAGAAGAGAAGAGAAGAGAAGAGAAGAGAAGAGAAAGAAAAGTGTTTGTAGGCTAATGGATCAACTGTTGCCGAAAAAGATGCGTATTCAGCCGTTTCTTGAAAATAAGATAATTTAGTGAGCAAAAAACAACTTGCCCTGTAAATTTGTTTACATTCGTCGTATGAGATACTGAATCAGATACATATTTAAATGAACCGTTTCCCTTTCCACGTAGGCTAATTAAAATAGTTCTCAAGTAGGCATTGACTCCACCCCTCAGCAGAACTTGTTGATGTGGTCATTACAGCCTATAATGACGAGTTAAAGCACAGTCCAAGAGAGATTATATTTTAACTGGTGATTGGGGGTTGACGGCTGTTGTTATGGTAACAGATTAAGGTCAGAGATGTACTAAACCACTGCTGTCCAGATCAGATGCTGCTGGGACGGAAAATGACATAAACACCCAGTAAAACTTTTACACTTGGACCTTGTTTTCCCCCCCCATTTGATGAAGGAATCATGAAATCGCACTGAATGACAGTTAATTTTAGTTATTAAAATCTTATGTTCTTTGGATTCTAATTGCTGGTGGCCTTTACTTTATAACTTCACATGCACTGTAAGTGCTAGACCTCCAGCAGTCACGCGCACTGCAGTTTCGGCGTGGTGTCGGAGTGGCTCCGGAAGATGCTGCAGTCCTGATGGAATATTTAAACGGCAACATTCTGCGTTTATTTTCAATCTAATAACAGAAACCAGTTTGTTGACGAGGAATGAGCTACACGAATTCTATGAGGTCTTGCGTCGCAGCGGTGTGAATTGCAGATTTTGTTCAATGATGCAGCGACATTTCCTCCGCTCAGCTGCCTATGGAGAGGGTTAAACATCAGTGCTGGATTTATGTAGCTTTGTGTTTCTTCCAAGTGTTTTTGACTTGTAAATCTCTCTGATCGTGTAATATTAATATGGAGGGTGACATTCCAGAGATATTGGAGCAGTTCATGAGCAGCTCTCTTGTCACTTGGGTAAGTTGCAGTTTGTTACGTGCAGATGTGTGTGTGTGTGTGTGTGTACCCATATATTGTTATTTTTGTTCTATAGGCTATATTTGTTTTGTTCTGTAATTGTATAGGTGTCATATGTTTCTGTATGAAGTGTTCAGATGCAAAAGCCTCTAAGTGCCATCTGAAATTTTCTTCTAGAATGATCATTTTTATCAAGCTCGTATATTTAAGTTCAGTAATTTCACTTAAATGACAATTAATAGGTAATCGTCATTGCCATTTAAGTGAAATTATTGAATTGAAATATACAAGCTTGATAAAAATGATCATTCTAGAAAAAAAATTCAGATGGCATTTAGAGGCTTTTGCATCTGAACTCTTTGTATGTTCTTTGTTTATCTTTTTGTGGTTTAGTGAATTGCCCTGTATATCATTTTAAATATATCTAAAAAGGCTTTAGTAGTCTATTCAATGGAAGGTTCCATTGTGACAACTTCGACAACCTCATGTAACTTACTGTAACATTTTCCTCCTCTATGGGGGCATGTTGTCACAAAAAGTTAATAGGCCTACTAATGGTGGGCATTTTAATGTAGCCCAGACTTTTAGGTTTGTGTCTCTACCACTGAACTTTTCGTTATAGATCATAAACATGCTCTGAGAAATATTCACTGGAGTGAAGTGTGTGAACTAGCCCTGGTTTTCACTGATTATTATATTTTTGTAGTTTGCTTAACTGGCCTGCAGTGTGACTAATGCGTTTAAGAGTACAAATATATCATGTAATTTCTCAATTTGAGGTCTCAAAATGCCACAAATATGCATGTATAATTAGATCATTCAGGACACTGCTGTCACTTCAAGACATGTCACTTTAACTACCCATTTATGTCTGTCTCAAAGGTTAAGACATTTGGTCAACTAGGTGACAAGGAGGGGAACTTGCTCTCTGAATACACTGAATTAGTGGACGGAATATTCTTGAACAAGATCATGAATCAAATGTAAGTATGTGTATGTCATAAATCTGCACACAGATGTATTATCAGAGCACTTAATTCAACTTCAACTCAACTCAACTCAACTTCTTATTGTTGAACGAAAATGGGACAAAAGTTGGGATCATTCAATTATGTTTTGAAAGAAATCCATACTTTTATGAATTTAATTCAAAAGGGACATTAAAGTGATATTTTATTGTTACAAAACATTTCTATTTCAAATAAATGCTGTTTCCACAAATATTTCGTTTTTCAACAAATGCAGTTTCCACACAAATATGAGGCAGCTCAACTGTTTTCAACATTGTTATAATAATAAAAAATGTTTCTTGAGCAGCAAATCAGTATATTAGAATGATGTCTGGAGGATCATGTGACACTGAAGACTGGAGTAATGATGCTGAAAATTCTGCTTTGCCATTACAGAAATAAATTACATTATAAAAATATTTAAATAAAAAACATTTATTTTTTATCAAATAGAAAACATATTGTAAATGTTAATAATATATGACAATATTAGGGTACAACGGGACTAAAGGCACACCTTAAGAAATGTGCTTTTCACTATTTCACTATACGTGTATATTATATATGTTTTTATTGAACATTGATTGAGCAACAGATTTTGTGTGAAAATAAATCACAAAAGTGGTTAATTTTTTAAAAATCGTATAAATGAATGAGGTGGCAAGGTGGGCCTTTTAACCCAAACACACTGGGTAAAAGGCTCACCAGATTGGGGCAAAAGGCACACATTATTTCTACAAATACTTTAGCTAAAATAATATGTTTTTAATAATGTCTAAGTTAAAATTTGTTCAAAACAATTTTAGCAAAGTTTGTACTAAAGGTTTTTTTAAATAAATATACTGTCATTAATATGTTCATTAAAAAAAAACACAAACAAAATGAATCAAAAAAGTAAAGGTTCTGAAAGTATTGAAATCCTATAATAAATGAATATAGTTTTACAGTAGTAACAAATAAATATGACATTTTATTATTTGATGTGTCACTATAAATTTGGTGATTATCTCTAAGGTGGACACCCAACCTGATATATGATATTTACCATCTGAATATTACCATGGTATGTCAACAAATGGAAAAATCAGTATATTATCATGTTAATTATGGTGCCTTTTACTTTTAATTCCATACTTTTACATATTCTTCCGTTATTGAAAAACTGTTGTTTAATTACCTTGAACGAAACTGAAAATCATTAACAAGACCTTTGTTTCAAAATATAGTCAATAATTTTATTGATTCTCCTTTGCTACATAAATCTACAACATTTTTAAAAACATTAAATATTACATCAAAATTTTTTTTGGATCAAATAAATGCAGCCTTGGTGAGTATTAGAGATTTATTTCAGAAACATAAAAATATTCTTACTGACCCCCAAACTTTTGAATGACAGTGTATGTACATCAAAGGAAACTTGGCACACATTCAATTAGCTATTGAGTCTAATTTATTCATCCAAAGCAATTAAACACTTAGTTAAGTGCTATGCTTAAGGGCAGACTGTTGAAAGGGTTCTCTCAGTGACTTTTCAGTTCACAGGTTGTTGTTGCACATGTGATCAAATTCGTGCTCCCATTCCAGACGCGAAGTTACCACCACCCTTTGGTGTTGTTTGCATCTAATATCGGGCATTTATTGCAGACGGCATGTGTTTCAGCTTTTAAATGACTCATTCCATGCAGGAGCCCTAAAACACTGTATGCTTTGTCATGGCAATGAAGGAACACTTTGTAGTCGGTCGTTCAGACTGTTCAGCTGGACAGAATTTGGATGGGTGCATATGGGTGAGTTGTTTTTGCCCCAAATTCTATTTCCATCTCCGAGACAAAAATCCATAGCTGGTTTTAAATGTTTAAAACACATCCATGCCATTGCAGGGTAATGTGTGTATATTTAATTGCCATTTAAAGGATAGTTAATGCTGAAATCTTGTATTCTCATGATGCTGAGGTAGTAAACAGTACAGCATGAAGCTGAAAACTGTAATCCCACGGATTCAGGGAGGATGATGGATTGGAGGATGATGGATTAGAGCTTGACTATAGACTTTTTTTTTTTTTATGGTGGCACGGATCACATCCCATACAGAAGTGCATCATGGAACAGCAGTGTTTCAGGTCACTGTGTCAGTACTCAAACTTTGAGCTGCTGAACTAAGAGAGTTAAAGTCTCAGTCTAGACTTGACCTGAACTGAATTCTGCTGCTCTTTGGCTCTGCTTTAGTGCGGGCTACTTGATGAATGAAGTCATGTGGAAAAAAAAAAACCCAGAATGAATGAACAGATTGTGTGTCGTTGCTATTATTGCTCCTACCCTTAGTCCAGGTTAATATACTAAGCAGGTCTTCAGAAACAAGATGTTTTGGATGCTTCTTGCTTGAGTTGATTTTATGTTACAGGAATACATTTTTCTTTTCTTTTTTTCTTTTTTTGTTGTTGCAGAAATCCCAAAGGGACTGTTCAAGTTTTAAACAAAGTGTACAATGATGTCGGCCAGAGAGCTCAAAACTTGTCTGTCCTCATTTACCACATCAAATCATACTACCAGGTAAGTCACAGAGAGAAATGCAGGTACCTTTTGGAGCAGAAACAGAGTGTGTTTTCAGAAGTAAAATTCACATTAATTTTCTCTATGGACAAATTAAATTGTACTGATATTGCATTAACCTCTTAAAACAGATGAATTAAATGTAAAACATGTAAAATAAAAATGATAAAGTTTATTTAAAAAAAAATGTAAATGAAAAAAGAAAATATCTATATATTTTTGCTGAATTCCCAATGAAGAACTACACTACCCTTAAAGGAACACGACGACTTTTTGGGACTTCAGCTTATTCATCGTATCACCCAGAGTTAGATAAGTCCATACATACCCTTGTACATACATACCATCATCTCCGTGCGTGCCGTAACTCTGTATGACGCACCCACCGCTAGCCTAGCTTAGCACAAAGACTGGAGGTAAACGGCTCCAGCTAGCATACTGCTCCCAGTAAGTGACAAAATAACACAAACATTTTCCTATTTACATGTTGTGATTTGTATAGACACAGCGTGTACAAATAACAAGGTCACATGAGACACAGCCATCTTCTAACCGTATACATACTGGGAACTATATTCTCAGATATTGGGAGCGGTGTGCTAGCTGGAGCCGTTTACCTCCAGTCTTTGTGCTAAGCTAGGCTAGCGGTGGGTGCGTCAGACAGAGTTATGGCACACACGGAGATGAGAAGGGTATGTATGGACTTATCTAACTCTGGGGGATACGGTGAATAAGCTAAGGTCCCCAAAAGTCGGCGTGTTCCTTTAAGTTGACATTATAATGAAAAAGAGGTAATGTTTGTATCTGTTTGAATATTTTGCAACAAACAACAAACGTCGTACAATTAAACTTACAATCAATGACTTACAGCCACTAAAAGAGATAAATGCACAGTTATATAATACACAGTCGTGTACCTTTTCCCCTGGATTTTAAGGTACTTTTTTTGCTTTGATATCAAATGTTGTAATGTTGTGATTCATTTCTGAGCTGGTTTGATTGGTTCAAGGCTATATTGAATTATTGGATTCCTTTGGAAAAAATGAATAAGAGAATTACTACCAAAACCAGGACCAATAAAAAGTGGGCAGTGCAGTTGCTCTCTATGGCTCTGTTTACACCTGGTATTAAGGTGTGTTGTGGTTGACCGGATCACAGGTGGATGAGGAAGACACATTCCTGTTTACACCTGGTGTTTTAATTCATCTCTTTTGTCCACTTTCAACCACTTCTGTTCTGATTTCTTTGAGGGGAGGGTCTATGGTCAGGTAAATGTATGGGATTTTCACACAATTTACATACAGTTGAAACCAGATATTTACATACACCAGAAAAAAACACAAAAACTTTTATTTCTTTACTGTCATACATTAAATCAGAAACTTTTTCTCTTTTAGATCAATAAATATTAACATATTTTTTGCATTTGTTAAGTGTCAGAATCGAGCGAGGGATCATTTTTATGTATTTTTTTGATAACTTTCATCAAAGTCAGAAGTATACATACACTTCCTTAGTATTTGGTAGAATTGCCCCGAAACTGTTTCACTTGGGCCAAACGTTTTGGGTATGCTTCCACAAGCTTTCTACAATAGTTTGCTGGAATTTTGGCCCACTCCTCTTGACAGAACTGGTGTAACTGGGTCAGGTTTGTAGGCCTTCTTTCTCGCACTCGCCTTTTCAGTGCCGCCCACAAATTTTCTATGGGATTGAGATCAGGGCTTTGTGATGGCCACTCCAATACCTTGACTTTGTTGTCCTTAAGCCACTTTGTAACTAATTTAGAGGTATGCTTGGGGTCATTGTCCATTTGGAAGACCCATTTGCGCCCAAGCTTTAACTTCCTGGCTGATGTCTTCAGATGTTGCTTCAATATATCCACAGAATTTTCTTTTCTCATGATGCCTTCTATTTTGTAAAGTGCACCAGTCCCTTCTGCAGCAAAGCAGCCCCACAACATTATACTACCACCCCCATACTTCACAGTTGGGATGGTGTTCTGAGGCTTCAAAGCTTTGCCCTTTTTCCTCTAAATATACCGTTTATCGTTATGGCCGAACAGTTCAATTTTTGTTTCATCAGACCACAGGACATCTCTCCAGAAATTAACATTTTTGTCCCCATGTGCAGTTGCAAACTGTAGTCTGGCTTTTTTATGGTGATTTTGAAGTAATGGCTTTCTTCTCCCAGAGTAACCTTTTAGCTCATGGTGGTACAGGACTAGTTTTACTGTGGATAATGACACTGTCTTACCAGTTTCAGCTAGCATCTTCACAAGGTCTTTTGCTGTTGTCCTGGGATTGATTCGCACATTTCGCACCAAAAAACGTTCCTCTCTGGGACTCAGAATCCGTCTCCTTCCTGAGCGGTATGATGGTTGTACATTCCCATGTTTTTTATACTTGCGTATTATTGTCTGAACAGATGAACGTGGGACCTTCAGGCATCTGGAAATTGCACCTAAGGATGAGCCACACTTGTGGAGGTCCACAATTCTTTTCCTGATGTCTTGGTTGATTTCTCTTGATTTTCCCATGATGTCAAAGAAAGAGGCTCTGTGTTTGAGGTGTGCGTTTATATGCATCCACAGGTGTGCCACCAATTAACTCAAATGGAATAAATTAAAGGAGAACTCCGGTCAATTTTAACATTGAGCTCACTTTTTTGTAAATTTGGAGTGCTGTCAATACAGAGAATCGATTGTCGAGTTCACGCACATAGGTTTAGTTACCTATGATCAGTTAACTAAATTTTAGTTACCGTGAACTCGACAATCGATTACTACGGACTTCGACCAAAAACAGGATGTAAATACAGGTATGTGCGCTGGCTGAAATAACATCATTTTTATTCATATCTTTCAGATCTACTGCAGTCAGATTCACCCGTGTTCACTCTGAAGGAATCACTCACATTGGCTGTGCACTTGTAATGACACATCAAGGATGTTAAGAGGCTAAAAGCAGGTTTAAAACTTGCCCCACTGAAGTCAACAGGGTGCAAATTTTAAAAAGAGGATAACACGGTGTAGGCAACACCGATTTTTGTCGTTGTTCTCTGTATTGACAGCACTCCAAATTTACAAAAAAGTGAGCTCAATGTTAAAATTGACCGGAGTTCTCCTTTAACCTATCAGAAGCTTCTTAAGCTCAGAATGGAATCATCTGGAGTTTTCTTTTTGTTTAAAGACACAATAAACTTAGTGTATGTATACTTCTGACTTTGATGAAAGTTATCAAAAAAATACATACAAATTATCCCTAGCTCGATTCTGACATTTAACAAATGCAAAAAATATGTTACTATTTATTGATCTAAAACAGAAAAAGTTTACTCTGATTTAATGTATGACAGTAAAGAAATAAAAGTTTTTGTGTTTTTTTCTGAAGTGTATGTAAATATCTGGTTTCAACTGTATGAACTCGAAAGGAGACGACGGAAAAAGCATACGTAAAGCAGCAGCTTTAGTTTCTGCTCTGACAGCCGAAAGACCAGCCGAATGCTGTGAGTGTGTTAGAAATCAGGAATGTCGAGAGAACATTGTGCTTGGTATGTTTTTCTTCTTCAAACCAAACTTGGGTCTTCAGCTGACAAAGTTTAAATCCCGTCTGGCTGGAGCGCTTCCCATAATGTTTATGCATTAGGTCAGTAGACGGAGAGTAGACGGTCTTTTGTGGCTGTTTGAACACATTTGACCACATGAGCGTTTACACTACGAAAGCAATCCGGTCGAATGTGTTTTTGACTACCTCTGGAAGTGGTTTAAAGTGGACAAGCTCAAAACGTTTTAGACCCCGTTTCCACCTGTATTTAACGTCGTCCACTTGTGATCCGATCGACCAAAACGCATCTTAATACCACGTGTAAACAGGGCCTATGCCCAATTTCTGCCTTGTCTTCTGTAAAGCTGAGAAAAAGGTTAATATATAACCTGAGTTATTATTTCACATATGTTTCTCCTGCATGCATAAGTTCATTGTGAAGTTCCTCTTTATTATACCGGATTCTGCTTATTCCAAATGAAGGCCCATTGGGTGGAAGGGCAGGATTTAAAATCAAACCCTAAATTTCCTGCTACCCCCTTCCGCTCACAGAGAGCCCACCCTGAATCCTGCACATCTGTCCGTGTGGAAATAGTCTCGCCACCAAACCTACAAGCTCCTCTCAAAGAGACTGGCCTAGATATCAGCATACCAAGCCAACATCTGTGTAATCAGTAGCTAGGAAACAGCAATGGCCTGGAGCAAAGCTGGAAAATGACCCATTTTACATCCCATGAGACCTGTCTCTCATGGTGCCGGCTAAAGCGGTCAAAGTAATGAAAATGACCTTGAATACAGACAAGGCAAATAACTGAATTATTTTCTGTTGCTTAATTGTCACTGGTTTTCAATTAGTCAGTGAAATTACGGTTTTGCAAAACCATAGTCTTAAGTTGACACAAGGTCAGTGCTCAAGAAATGCAAATCTAATCTATATAAATGCGCATAGTGCATTTAAAATAGTGTGACATAGCAGAGCTGTTCATACTCAGCAGCATTCATAAAAAGCACTCTGGAATCGTTGGGATTGACTTCATTGACTTCCCTTGAGTTTTGTTAACCTGAGGAAATTCAGAGCGTTTAATTATTGATCTCGCTTTTTCAGCGAAACTTAAACCGATCTTGCCTTAGAAGAATCTGCATTAACAAATTCCCATATGGAAAAGGGACCAGCAAAATAAGCCCACCCAAACCTTTGTTGATTTGTGTTGTCGATTTAACTTGCACATTGAAAAGCCCTGGACGCTCTGGGGCATCTGCTGGCCACAAAGAGACATTATTAAAGGGATAGTTCACCCAAAAATTCTGTCATTAATTACTCACCCTCACATCGTTCCAAACCTGAAAGACTTTTGTTCATCTTCGGAACACAAATAAAGATCTTTTTGATGAAATCTGAGAGATTTCTGTCCTTCCATTGACAGCTACAGCTACTACCACTTTGACGCTTCAAAAAGTACATAAAGAGATCGTAAAACTAATTCATGTGAGTTGAGCGGTTTATTCCAAATCTTCTGAAGAGACTCATTAATTTTATACAGACTTAGATTTAATTTAGGCTTTTATTCACATTTAAACATTGATCGGCGAACATAAACAGTAGCAAACAAACCTCATTGGTTCTCGCTGAAGCTCAAACGTGCTGCGTAACACGAGAATGAACCTCATTGGTTCTCGCACGTCAAGCGAACATGCTTGAGCTTCCTTTTACCACAACTGATGTGGGTTGATGAATGCTTATGTGTGAATAAAAGCCTAAATTCAATGTGTTTACACTATATAAAGTGATCGTGTCTCTTCAGAAAATGTTTAACTAAACCACTCGATTCATATGGATTAGTTTTGCAATCTCTCGTGAAGATCTGAGAGAAGTAAGATCTTCATTTGTGTTCTGAAGATGAACGAAAGTCTTACTTTGAATGAAATGAGGGTAATTAATGACAGAATTTGTATATTTTCTTGAACTATGCCTTTAAATAAAGGTGTTTAATAACTATTAATACACATTGTCATGCTGATTTAAGCTGAAGTGCTCTGTAATTAATGGTCCCCCCGGTTATGTGGTCTTATGAGGTCTAATAAGTCTTTCAGTGAGCACTGTGTAATCTAACTTCTTGAATTATCTCTGCATTGGTCCTTTAATGTGTTTTTTTAGACATGAATAATATTGCAGAGAAGGGTGACCACAACATTCAAGTTCATCTGAAGCACCACATCAAAGTTTAATAATTGTCTTGATTTAAACCATCCCCAATGGGTCTGCACACAAGTTTCCTGAACTCTTTGAGACGTCTCTGAACAATTACCCCGGTCCCCAGTCCTGCCTGCAATTTACTGCTTAAAACGGATGAATGCAATGAAACTGATAGCAGCTGGGTCTGTTTTTGCTCTTTAATAAAATTGAAAGCTGCTGCTTTTTGAACAAGATTCTGTGTATCTCACCTCTTCCATCTCCTGTTTCTAATTTTGCATCCTATTTACTGTAGGAGACCCTGCATCAGCTGATTATGATGTCTCCTCCCAATGTGCTGCTTCTGGGCAGGAATCCGCACTGTGGTACGTCAGCTATTGAACAACAGATTCTGAGAAAGTGCTGAATAGTTCCAGAGGCTCGAATCTAATGACGCACACACAAACAATACATCAGGAACTCTTACAGAAATCATAAAGCTACTGTGTGTAATTTTAATTTTACTTTCCCCTCTCAGCACCGCCTTCATGTCCCCCTGTTCACTCTTATAGTTTCAGAAGTTGTTAACATCTTGATCCATGATATCTTTGTTCAGAATAAAAGTAGTAATCGTTTTGATTGACAGTATTTCCCTCATCTAAGTACACTACAATTCAAAAGTTTGGGGTCAGTAAGAAATGTATAGTTTTGTCCAGAAAGGATGCATTAAATTTATCAAAAGTGGAAGTAAAAACATGTATAATGCTACTAAAGAGTTCTATTTCAAATAAATGCTGTTCTTTTGAACTTTCTATTCATCGAAGACACCTGGAAAAAATGTATCACTGTTTCCACAAAAATGTTAAGCAGTTTTCAACATTGATAATAGTAATAAGAAATGTTTCTTGAGCTGCAAATCAGCATATTAGAATGATTTCTGAAGGATCATGTGACACTGAAGACTGGAGTAATTATGCTGAAAATTCAGAAATAAATTACACTTTAAAATATATTAAAATAGAAAACAGTTATTTTAAATTGTAATAATTTGTTTTTACTGTATTTATGATCTAATGAATGAAGCTTTGGTGATTATAAGAGAATTCTTGCAAAAACATTTGGAATGGTAGTGTACATCTTAGAGTGCACAAGATTAAGGTTCCATTGCATTATATTGTAAAGCATTTAATTGTTTTGAATGAAACCTTTTTTCCAGAGGAAGGTCTAGAAGAGATCAGGAAGTTGCTGTTGCTGTTGCTTGGCTGTGCTGTGCAGGTAATATGTAACTGTGTGCACTTATTAGATTATATTAAAACAAGCACTTGCCTATTCAGTTAACCTTTCATTGTACAAACTGGCTATCAAATAGACTTGTCATTTTAATCAAAATGAAGCCCTAGTTAAGCAGTATGGAGACCTAAAACTGTCTGTTGCTGTTTTGCAGTGCGAAAGAAAAGAGGAGTATATCGAGAAGATACAATGCCTTGATTTTGACACAAAAGCAGCTATCGCAGCTCATATCCAAGAGGTACTGGTAGATCCTGCAAGACACACTATTGCTTGGCAAATATGGCACACATGGATGATTATCTGTATAGTCATGTAGTAATTATATTCGATTGGACTTCTTAGGGATAACTAATTTAAATAATCTCTGCTTGAAAGAAGCCACCTACATGCACAATGTGTGTCTTAATATCTTAACAAGATGATACATCAGAACACCTTTTGTTTTCATATTGTGAATGACATGCATCTTCTATTATCTATTATGCACCTTCTTGCCAGGATGTGTTTTAAATTTAGCAGTAGATAAATGCCACAAAATGTTATGAGGCTCTAAAAAACGACTTTTTTTTTTTTTGCACTTCAGGTGACTCATTGTCAGGAGAATGTGTTTGATCTGCATTGGTTGGAGATGGAGGATGTGTGTCCGGAGGAATGGGAAAATCTCTGCAGAAGCATGAACATTAATCTCAAAATGTTAGTGGACCAGCGAGACCGGCAATTTGAGGTATCTTCAAAAGTAATTTAGAAATTAGCAAATTCATTTCCCTCCCCACCTTTCTAGGAGATAATCATTCAATTTAAAGAGGTTTATTGTGCTTGGCTGCAGTACGAAGGAAAATAACTTGTAGCCGGTTGCTTAAAACAATAACCAGCCAATGCATGTGACTTTAAATGCCTGTTGGGTGAAGCCAGAGCAGTTTAGTTTGTTAACTAGATCATTCTCTCATCTAACCCTTCTCGTTTTTTCTGTGTCTGCTGGTAGGTCATCGTGGAGCTGATGCAGGGGAAAGAGATGATGAAGTCTGTAGTGTTTGGTGATGACTCCTCCCTCACAGAGTCCGCTAGCAGCCAGCTCCCTTTATCCCAGCAGCATCTGGCACTAGAGCTGACGGACGCTAAAACCAAGATCAAACGCCTCAGACAGGAGCTGTGAGCATACACACACACACACACACACACACACACACACACACACACACACACACACACACACACACACACACACACACACACACACACACACACACACACACACACACACACACAAAACTGACCTACACATGCACAGACATGATGAGTGAAACAAACCCAGAGTAACTTGTATGTTTATGGGGTGTGTGATCATGGCTCATAGCAGTGACTTCCGGTTTCAATGGGAAATAATTGAACACATAAAAGAACAACTGCACACATCAAGTCATTAGCTTGGGTCTTAGTGATAGACAATATATTGGCAGCCATATCTGCATTGGTCAACGTTTTTTATTATTTTTTATTATTTTGATTTTATTTTATTTTAAATATATTTTAACATTTTCAGTTAATATTGACAGCTTATAATATTCGTTTTCTCTGTCTACAATAATATTACTTGTATTTATATAATTAATATATTTTTATGTAATTATGCATCATTTGCACTATCCCAAAGTTCCAATATAAGGTAATCTTTTATTGATTCACTTATGTGATAGTAAAGGTCCAGTAATTAATTTATAGTAACTGGTTCTGTGGTTATGGTAAGATGTATGTAGGAAGCTTGCCTCAGATTAAAAATACCCTGGCACAGTGCATGGTCCGTCCTTATTCTGCTGACCCACTTTTATCCTCTTAGTGTAATGCTACAGACAGTCAACCCCCCTCATTTCCGCCCATCCGTCATTCTATCCATCAATTTTTTCCATCCATCCACAAACTCAGTGTACAATACTGCTCATACTGCTGCATTCTTAAGCTTCTATATTGGAGTATATCCCGGAGCAGCACTTGAGTGTTAATGTACAGCACAGCTTTCTCAGAGTTTTAAAGTGAGTATGTGATGTTTCATTCACCATACAAAGGATATATATATGTATATATAAGGATATTTATATTCAATTTTTAGTGTGACATTACAAATGTTTTTTGCAAAGTTCGGGTGGAATACGTTCAGATAATCTACCCATAAGCACGAGAGTACCTGTATATAGCTGACTCCCCACTCAGTTTTTTTTCAGCATCCCCCCACCACCCTCACACTCAACTATTCGTATCCCAGCAGGGAATGGACTGCAGTATTGACTTCTGATACAATTTTGACACAGTATGCTAAAAACGGAGCACAATGTGGGCTAACTGATTTTTGTTGGCTAATAAAAGCACATCAAACCTAAAAGATGAGATGTAAGTTGTCTCTCACTGTCTGTAAAATGAAAGGTGTATGAATGAAAAATACATGAGAGAGTGAGAAATGCTATTTATTAATGAACCAGTTTTCACAAGGGCTATATTTTATTGGGAAAATGCATTTATTTTCAATATCACATTGTGCTGTTTTTCATGCCAGTGTCTGTTATTGGATTTCTTAAAGTAGCAGGTTTGTTGCCTCTTTGTTGGCTGGTGTGTACTTGTAGTAGATGTGCATTTGTGTACACACTTGCATGTGGTTATATTTGCATGAATACTTATGCTTATGTGCACACATATTTGGGTGTGTGGTTGTGGGCATCCTTGTTCTTCTCTGATTAAGGAATTGCATGTTAATCGCTCTTCTTAACCTGCATGAGTGTTGAATCTTTAAATCTCTCAAACATCTGTTTCCTGTGTCCAAACAGAGAGGAGAAAAGTGAACAGCTCTTAGACTCCAGACAGGACCTGGACAGTGTGGAGGCGGAGATTAAAAGACTCCAGCAAGAGGTACTGAAAATAAAATGATCTCAGACTCCTATTAAGAATTTTCCCTGACACTTTTTTTAGGGTTCAATTCTCGCTATTAACTAGTTGCTTATTAGCATACATATTACTAGGATATTGGCTGTTTATTAGTACTTATAAAGCACATATTAATGCCTTATTCTGCATGACCTTATTCTACATCTTTTAATCCTACCCATTACCTAAACTTAAAGACTACCTTACTAACTATTGATAAGCAGTAAATTAGGAGTTTATTGAGGCAAAAGTTGTAATTAATAGTGAATGTGTTCCCCATAAAGTGTTACTGAACTTTCACAGCCATTTTTATTTTGCTACATATTTATTTATTTATTATTTATTCCTTATTACATATGATCATTGTTTTATGTCATAGACATGGCAACTTCTGAATAACACCATCTCTTCCTAGTAGTAGATAGAAGTAATAGTAGTAGTCATTGTCATTCCAACACATGGTACATGAAAGGAATGAAATTACGCACTCAGGTCCCAGCAAAAACGCAACATAGCAATAAATAACAGCATTAATAAATATTAATAATAATAATATGTTATCAACCATATAAAACATAAATAACACTACTAATCCAGCAGACACACAAGTAGTAGAATAAATAAATAATACCCTCCACACTTACACACCATGGGCCCTATTTTAACGATCTGAAACGCAAGTATCAAGCGCGAAACGCAAGTTACTTTGTGGGCGGATCTTGGGCGCTGTTGCTATTATATCGGCGGGATAAATGACTCTTGCGCCCGACGCAAATCTAAAATGGGTTGGTCTGAAGTAGCTTCATTATTCATAGGTGTGGTTTGGGCGTAACGTGAAATAAACCAATCAGAGCGACATCTCACATTCCCTTTAAGAGCAGGCGTGCTTGTTCCATGGCGGATTGCTATTATAACGGCGGATTTGCCAGGAGCGGTTCACAGCCGAGGAGACCGACGTTCTCGTCAGGGCCGTAAAAGACAGAGAAGTGACATTGGGGATGGAGAAACACACCCAAATTAGCTTCGGTTAAACAGGCGTATAATAATTTGGGTAAATGTGTAAGCTAGATTTATGCCTATTTTTTCACATCTTCATGGACACCACAATGATTTCCCTCGTGTGTTAATATTTTTCCTTGTAATAATGTATGGTTTTCTAAAAATGAAAACTGCTGCTTCTGTGTAGATGAGATAAGCAAAAGTGCATGCGCGTTGTGCACACACTACATTGATTATGGCCAAACATGCGCCCTTAAAATAGCATATGAATAACATGCGCAACGCGCCACTGACTTTAGACTAGGTTTTTCCTGGTCAGTGGTGGAATTGTTTTCTAAACCTGCAAAATAGCACCAGGGAACGTTTGCACCGGAACATGCCTCCTCTTTTCGCTGAACCGCCCCCGGGAGCGTAAGTTAATTCCCTAATTTACCGACGTGCGTCTGTGGAGGGAAAAGTCCGCTGTGCGCGGGTGCAAAATAGGAATGATACATGCGTCGGTGTACAAAGTCAATTGCGCTGGGTGCAAGATGGGGCCCCATATATTAAAATACACCTAAAAATTAAGACTAAAATCAATTCATCACTTTAACAGTGTACAAATAACATTTATCATTAATACCATTATCACACAATGGAGTACACATATTTTAAATGCAACACTATGATGTAGAGTTTATCAGTCTTACCACTTCTGGAAAGAAGCTATTTCTTAGCCTGGTGGTTCTGGCCCTAATGCTGCTGCGCAACCTCTTTCCTGAAGGGAGAGTGGCAAACAGACCATTCTCCGGTTGGGAAAGGTCCCATAATGCAAGTTGCCCTCCTTCTGCATCCGGTGATGTAAATGTCACTTATAGTTGGCAAACTGTAATTGATAATTCTCTGGGCAGACTTAACTACCCGCTCTAGTACACCAAACTCTTTTATTTCAAAAGGTAAAGAAATGTCCAATTTAATTGTGCTATACTTGTTTAAATATTGCTACGTTCTTTATTTTAATGTAATTTTTTTCTTCCTTGCTGCCTGTATCCTGTCTACTTTTGTCGGTCCGTGGCAGAACATGCAGCTGTTAACAGATGCACGAGCAGCAAGGATGTACCGTGATGAGCTGGATGCGATGAAAGAGAGAGCCATCAGAGCAGACAAACTGGAGAGTGAAGTGGCTCGCTACAGAGATAAACTTCACAACATGAACTTTTACAAAACCAAACTGGAGGTGTGTATAGAAGAATGTTTATGTGTGCGTTTTTGAAAGAAGGCTCTTGTGCTCACCAAGGCTGCATTTATTTGATCAAAAATACAGTGAAAACCTTAATATTGTGCAATATTATTACAATTTAAAATAATTTAAAACATTTTATAATGTCCTTTATTCCTGGCAAAGCTGAATTTTCAGCAGCCATTGCTCCAGTCTTCAGTGTCGTTGATTCAGAAATCATTCTAACATGCTGATTTGGTGTTAAAAACACATAAATTGAATTAATTTCCAGGATTCTTTGTTGAATGTTAAGTTTAAAAGAACAGCATTTATTTAAAATCTTACTGAAAAAAATCTGACTCCAGATTTTTGAACAGTAGTGTTATATGCATGAGAAATCTCACCTTAACTTTCTTTTTGGCATTGACAGGAGCTTAAGGAGGATAATCAGGTGTTGATGGAAAGCAAGGCCATGCTGGAGGAACAGCTACAGAGCATCAAAGCACGATCTGACAAACTGCACCATCTGGAGAAACACAACCTCCAACTAGAGGCAAAACTTCATGACATTGAAGAGGTGAGGAAAATGCTACCCATTAAAAGGATCTGCTGCAATATTACTTTGTACCCTTTTCTCTTTTTGTCACTCCATGTTGTTTTCTTATTCTGCTTGACTTGGCTGTCTTATCTGTTTTAGGAAAGAACTGTGGACAGGAGACGAATAGAGGAGCTGCTGGAAAGGAACATCATATTGGAGCTCACTCAGAAAAGAAGTATGGAGGAATCACAACGTTTGGGCTGGGAGCTAGAACTCGCCAAGGATCCTCAACAGAATTCAGGAACAGGTATATGTGTATATTAGCACTGCAATTTAACATGAGGCATTAAAAATGTGATGCTCGTCGACCATTGTGCCATTGAATAACCATAAGTTACTCAAAACTTTGCTTTGAAATGAACACCTTGATAGAAACATAGAAGCATATATGGTAGATTGCAAAAAAAATGAATTCCACTATCATCTCATTGATCATTTGACAGGTAATAAATGAACTTAAACTTGAATAAACCTAAAATGTGTTTATGATTTTAGAGCTGAAGTCTTTGGGCCAGGAGGTAACTGAAAATACACGTAGCAGATTGCTAAAACTGGAGAAAGAGAACCAGAGGTTGTTGAAGTCCCTGGAAGAACTTCAAGGTACCAGTCACCCATTGAATGAGTTTATTTCTAAATCTAAACATATTGAGGAACATTGGAGGATCAGCAATCAGTCCCTTGACACGGAAAATCTGCATGCATCCATGGAAAATAATAACAGCAATCTACATTGTCTTGAAGTAGAGATCCATGAATTGGAGATGAAGAACCAGAGTCTTCAAGTCAATGTAAATCAAAACCAAGGTCAAGTAGATATAGAAAACAAAGGTCTAGTGCATGAGAATGGACATTTGGAGCAAGACAGGAGTTGTCTGGAGAAGGAGAATCGGAGATTGCTGCAGCAAGTGAAGATCCAGGAGGCCTCGTTGGATAGTAGCAGTTTGAAGTTGGCGGTTCTAGAGAAGGAGAACCGTACCCTGGTTAAAAAGACTACCTGTCTCAGTGAGGCCTGTGTCAAGAACAAAGAACTAGAGATGGAAAACCAGGAGCTGATTCAGCAGGCTGGAGTGGACAAGAGGATGCTGGTGACATTAAGAGAGGTTACCACTGCAATGAATGCTTTGTAGATTATTATGCTTTCTCAATGTTTTCTTAATTTTACTATTTTCTGCTCTAAAGGAGCTGCTGGACCAGAGGCTGAAATTGCAACAGAAAGAATCTGATCTTGAGAAATTGACTTATGAGCTGGAGAGGATAAAGATAAACCAGGAGACACGAATGGGAGATCACGAGGCTGTAGACCAGGGGTATCCAGACATTCACTTATATGTTCAGTCAAGCCCAAGGTATTACTTTTAAATGTCAGATTCCTTTTTAGACATGTCTAATGGCCAACTCTTTCTTTTTCTCCCTCACTCTCTCTTCCACGCTCAGTCAGTGTAAGCAGTTGGAGTCAGAGCTGGAGTCTTCTCTAATGAAATCCCTGAAGATTAAAAAAGAGAGAATGGCTGCCCTGGAGGCCCGTCTGCAGGAATCGGCCAAGATAAACCAGCAACTACGACGGGATCTCAAAACTGTGAGTCAATGCCAGGTCCAAAGTTTACCTGCTAGCCATTTTGCTAACATGCTTGAATGGGGAACCCAGCTAATAGGCAACGTTCTGGCAAGGTTCTTTCAAAGTTATGAGCAAACGTTTTTTCAGTAATCTTAATAAAACATTTGTTATTTGTTAACAATGTTTTCTGGTCTTTAATAATATTCACAAAACTTTAGCACAAAAACATTATCTATACATGGTTCTTGAAACATTTTGGTTGGACATCTAACATTTTAAATGTTACTTCTTCAGGGAATATTCGACAGTAACATCCCCATTATGTTTGCAAAATGGAATGGTCACTTATTCTTCGCAACCAAGAAAAAAATTTTTTTTTTAGACATTTTAGAGAACGTTTAGAGAACATTCAGAAATAATGTTTTCATAACTTAATGGGAACATTAGCAAAGTGCTGAAACATATTTGTTCGTTTGTTAGCTGGGAAAATCCAAAACCGTTTACCAAACTTATGTTTCACTTATTTTAAAACCAATAAAAATAAATATTTTAGAACTAGTTAGAATCTGACCAAAATTGTATCTCAAATCAGGCTAAAAACTGTATATTTTGGTCCAGATAATGTACATGACTAGGACATATGCATAATAAAAAAGACTAGGACATGTTTGCGCCAATATGGTCATTCATATTAATACAAAACATTACATTGCATTCAACGAATATATTAGCATTGCAGCATGCCAGAGCATGATCGCTAACTGCTAAGTTATGATTCCAAACTAAAAACTGCCATGTTAAACTCATTCATTTTTATATGATTGATCTGTCTCTAAAAAAGTGGCGCGCGGGAGAAATACAGTAATTTCAATAGGAATCCAAGCGATCAGTAACTCCTTGTCAAGGCGAAAAAAATCCAGATACACATTAAATATTTCACATCTGGTTCAAGTTGGTCACAAGGATTGGGTGCGTTGACCAGCAGAAAGCTGCTTGATTTGAAAGTGGCTTCTGTGTGTTCTTTTCATCATACATCACTACACTATTGACAATAGGCGATGGAACTTTTATGCTCTCGAAATTTGACCAATTTCGCTAATGTGACCGCAGCTTAACAAGACTTTCTGTCTCCTTAGAATAAGAACAGTATGATTTGTGATTGATGAACTGTTGCAGGTCAAACAGAACTATGAGGCATTGCTTCAGAGGGAGGAGGAGGAAAAGGCAGGACAATGCTCTCCGCCAGAGAGGCCATGGCACAGAGAGAGTCAGGAGGCCACGTGGGCATTGCTCAAGGTCAAAGATCGACTCATTGAGGTGGAGAGAAATGTGAGTCTCATGATGGAGGCAGTGTCCAGACCCACAGTCAACAGAGATTTTGGCATGAAATTATGTTTAATGCCTGCTAAGCATCTTTATAACTTTACAGCGCATTCAAGATATACACTTTTTTGTCAGTACATGTATTCTTTTAGAATCAAACAAGCATCAATCTATACTGGGTGATCTACAGGAACTTGACATATCTTCCCTTGGTTTGTCTTGTACAGAATGCAACATTACAGGCTGAGAAACAGGCATTGCAAACACAACTGCAGACCTTGCAGGTGCAGTCAGATGGGTTGCAGGCACAAATAATTGCATTGCAACAGCAGACGGCTTCCTTGCAGGAGAACAACACAGCACTGCAGACACACAATGCACAGCTGCAGGTAAGTCACAGTAAATTAGGAATGCTGCCTTATATGCGATATAGGTATTATACAACTTTCTATTCATCAAAGAATGCTGAAAAAATGGATCACTGTTTCCACAAAAATATTAAGCAGCACAATTGTTTTCAGCATAAATAAGAAATGTAATAAGAATAATGATAAGAAATGTTTTTTAAGCACCAAATCAGCATATTAGAATGATTTCTAAAGGATCACGTGACACTGAAGACTGGAGTAATGATGCTGAAAATACAGCTTTGCATCACAGGAATAAATTACATTATAAAATATAATAAAATAGAAAACAGTTATTTTAAATTGTAATAATATTTCAAAATATTACTGTTTTTATTGTATTTTTGATCAAATAAATGCAGCCTTAGTGAGCAGAAGAAACTTCTTTCAAAAACATTTACAAATCTTACCAACCCCAACCAGTTGAATGCTATAATAAAATATTAAAGGTTTAAGTGGAGACCATTTTAGATGTAATCAGTCCTTGGCCTATCTTTGTCCTCCTAGGTAGAGAAGTCAACTTTATGTTCCCAGAATTCCTCTCTGATGGCTCATAATGAACGGCTTCAGCGGGAACGGCAGAGTTCTGAGGCTGAGAGGGAAGGTGCGATACGAGAGAGGGAAGATCTGCGCACTGTTAATGAACTTCTTCTCCGGGACCATGAGAGATTGAGCGTCCTGCATGAGAGACAGGCAGCAGAGTTGGAGGTGCTGTCCCACAGGTACTCAACAATGGAGAACAGTCACCGAACCCTGGAGATAGAGCACAGATCACTGGAGGACAGGTTAGTACACATACCATGAGATGTCTTAACAGTCCCAGGTTATGATACTCAATCAAAGTTCTGTATAACGATAACTTGAATGTGCAAGGCTTCTAGTGTGAACTGCTACCAGGTACTGTAGACATACAAAAACAGTCCATTATTCTGCTTGATATTATCGCAACCATGTCACCCTGTAGCCCAAGACTGGTTGCCCACTGAAGCAATAGTTTTACCGTTTACTGCACTTTGTTATTCTTCTAGTTATTTACCCAGCTAACAGGAAACGTTCTCAGAACTTTGGCAAGATTCTCTCAAAGTTATGAACAAACATTCTTTTAGTAACGTTAATAGAACGTTCATTTAAAATTATCGGGTCTTTAATAACATTCTCAAAAAGTTAGCACAAAAACATTATTTATACATCATTCATGGAATGTTTTTTTCTTTTCTGAAACATTTTAGATGGACTTTCGTCATTTTTTTAAAAGACACAATTTTTTTAAGTATGTTTAGAGAACATTTAAAAGTAACGTTCCTATAACATTAGTAAAATAATGAAATTAAATGTTCCCTTAACGTTCGCAATAACCAAGAAAAATGTTATTTAAAACCTGACATTTTGAACATTCAAAGAAGATTCAGGAATAACTTTTCCAGAACTTAATGGGTACCTATACCTGCTAATGAATCAGAAGTCTCTCCTACTTCTGTGCTGCAAAATAAGGTGGATAATGACACACAAAAGCATTAAATACATTTATTATTGCCTCTGTGACGCATTCAACTTTTTTACACTTGGTATATATATATGTAGCATTACCTGCAAGATACCATGTATGTATCTATGTATGTGGATGTTTAAATGCTGCTTTAGATGAGCAAGTGCCAGTCTATGACACGTTTACATCTACAGGTATAACACGCTACTTCAACAGCGCGCTCAGCTGGAGGGGTTAGAGAGAGCTCTTAGAGAAGAACAGCAGAAGATGCAGAATGAAATATCCACGAACAGGAACACAACAGCAGAGTGCCAAAGACTCCGAGATGAGAAAGACTGGTAAGTGATGTGTGTTTGTTTCCTTGGTGTACACCAAGTTCCGAAAACAGTGCCAGATTGTCACATTAAATGTAAAGTGGCTCACTTGTGTCTAAATGGCAAACATTATCACTGCATCCGAAATCGAATACTTCCCTACTATATAATATTCAAAAAACAGTACACCACAGTATGTATGTAGTAGTATGTCCGAAAACATAGTATTCGAAAAACAGTCCCCGGATGACCTTCTACTTCGAGTGAGATTCTAAAGTGTACAGATGCAACTCATGCTGGAAGGTCACATGATAATGACAATATCGCAAGTGTAGTAAGTAGAATATATAGAATGTACGTAAATTCAAATTCAAATGTAGATTACGTGAATGTAATCTGTAACCAGGAACACTGTAGCACATGAGAACCAAGGGGTGCGTCTCAATCAGCTCCCTAGTTCTGCTGTTGTTCATAAATACCAGTAGTGATATTGTACATCAAGGACGTTGTGATGTCGTTGGAAATAGAGCCATTATTTCCCCCAGGAAACAAGAACATACAAACTAAACATCCTAAGAAAGCATATGAAAACATGGCGAAAACAATGGTGACATGGCTTGAAAGTTTTGGAAAACTCCTCCAGTCCTGGTCGTGTAGAGATAAATAAAGATGTCTTCTATTATTAGTGACACCAAACATTGTGCTTTGCCCTCTTCCCAGGATGAATCAGACCTACCAGAAGCTGTTGGCAGAGAATGAGGGACTTCAGGTCGAGCACAAGAGCATGAAGAGCCAGTTGAACTCCAGCAAACTGGAGCAGACACAGCTGGAGTCAGAGCTGTCCAAACTCAAAGAGCAGAACCAGCAGCTGGAGATCGCCACTATAAAACTGACCAACCAGTGTGAGGTATATATCAGCCATTAGGCATCGCCATTCAAACAGAGCAGAATGTTTTTAGACCATTTTACTTCCATCTTTTGCATACCTGCAGAACATATTGTCCAGGCTGGTTTATGCTGGTTAGTGCTGGTAGCAAGTCTTGCCATCATCCTAACTTTGTTGCTTCTTAAACAAAGCTACTGATTAAATAATTGAAGACCTTGATGAATCACCTTCTTTTGCGCATCTGTTCAGTTGCTGACCCAACTGAAGGGGAACTTGGAGGAAGAGAACCGCCACTTGCTGGACCAGATCCAGAGCTTGATGCTGCAGAACCGGACCCTGCTAGATCAGACTATGGAGAACAAGGACCTCTTCCATGTGGAACAGAGACAATATATGTGAGAAACATTTATTTGGTAGAAGTGTTCATGAATGCAGCGTAGAAGGCAGTTAAAGGCAGTTTGTTAATATTCTGGCAAATCTGCAAAGCAGTGATTATCAAATGACCAAGGTTATTTATGTTTAGGATAACCCAATAAAAAAAACTTTTTAATGGGGAGACAAAGCAATTCCCATATCTTTTGTTGTTGACATTAAAGTCTGTGCGTAAGGTCTGTGGCATTCATAATGATTCGCTTGGTTGAAGCCAATCAAATTACACAGATGCCGATATGGGGAGGTTGTTCGCCATTCCCTCATCCTAGAAAACCATAAACAAAACTATGCAAGGTCAAAAAATACAACCCAGACAACAATAAATATGGGTTGACTTGCAGATAAACATGGTTTGTGCTGACCACTATATGATTTTTGTAGTGAATTAACAAGAGCATGAACCCATCGAAATTCAAGAGACATTTAGTAACCAGTATTGTAAATATTCCTATTCAGCATATGCCATGTGGACATGTTTTATTATTCTTCTACAATAAACAACATAATTAAAAGTAAAATATGAGAATTTAAGAAAACCCCAACCCTCACTTTAGAGCAGTGATTCTCAACCAGGGGACAATATGACTTAAAATAAGACAAAACAAGCATTAAAATAAGCTAAACAAAACTAAAACTGTAAAAATAACGTTCGTTTCTTAAAATAAACTTAAATTTAACTGAAATAAAACTATTGCCAAGGCAACATTTCTAATTTTCATTTAGTTCCTTTAGTTGATGAAACTGAAATAAAAAAATGAATGGAAACTCTACATATTCTTTATAAAAAACTAATAAAAATGACAAAAAAACTAATACTAAATATTAAAATACTAATATTAAAACTAATACAAATTATGAAGGAAAAACAATAATAGCATCTATAAAACTATAATAGTAATACTAAAATAACACATATTCACACATTCTTGGAAAACATGGATATATGAGGAAGACTAATTTTAAAAGTGTGATTTCCAGACCTTGGATAGTCATGCAGATTAATAAAAATCTTAAAACACCTTGTGCATTTTTTTTCTAGTTATGTCAAGCTCTGAAACATTTTATTGGGCAGAATAAAATAATGTTCGATTTTAGATTTAAGTATTTGTAGAAATCCTTATCCAGTAAATCACAAACAACTTAAAAATCCACAGGGCCATTGAATATTGTTGTGAATGTGTACAATTGGGTGTCAAAAGTGAAAAAGAACATTAGAGCACTGTACAGATGTTTATGGCATGTAAGCTCTATAATAACTGCACTGTTTTGACAGAGACAAACTGAATGAGCTCAGAAGGCAGAAGGAAAAGCTGGAGGAGAAAATCATGGATCAGTACAAGTTCTACGACCCATCGCCTCCTCGCAGGTACCGTCTCATTATGTGATGTTAAGAGAGGCTGTGTGTGTGTGTGTGTGTGTGTGTGTGTGTGTGTGTGTGTGTGTGTGTGTGTGTGTGTGTGTGTGTGTGTGTGTGTGTGTGTGTGTGTGTGTGTGTGTGTGTGTGTGTGAAAATATCAAGATTATGTTTTTATTTATCATGTTTTCTGTCTTTCCTCAAACGGTTACTCAATAAAGACGGGGTAACTGGATAACGCTGAAGATGAGGAAGTTGATGAAGACTAGGGCTCGTGATCAGGAGCACGTTTGTTCTCCAACTCCCCAGCTCTGCTCCGAGTCATGCGAGGGTCTGGATGACCTGCGCTGCCATGACAACGTCTCCTTCGTGGGTTCCCAGGGCTCGGAGGAATCCGCTCCCAACTCCCCTAATGGTGACACCCTGTCCCCCAAGAGGAGCAGCAGTGAGTATCACCTCAGTTACACAAAACTGTCAGAGTCCAATCATCCCAGCCAGGAACATCCAGAAACAAGCCATTTAATCAAGTGCAAACCATTCGTCCCAACATCCCAAGGTCAGGAGAGTGAGAACAGGATAGCATGGAGCGGCCAAGCAAAGGGTAGTAACTCACCCCCCAAATCACTTCTGCTGTTTAGAAAACTCTTCAACTTCTAAACCCAAAACCCATGGCACCACAGAACACTTCGAGAGGAGTTACTCTAATTAAACATTTATGCAGTTATTTGATGAATGGTTCCTGATTCATTTCACGTCTTTGGTCCTCCATTCTTTTTCCACACTGTTCAACACAAATATGTCGGTAACACTTTACAATAAGGTCTAATTTATTAACATTAGCTAATGCATAAGCTAATATAAACTAACAGTGATCTTTATATATATATATATATATATATATATATATATATATATATATATACAGTATATAGGGGTGTAACAATATATTGTGTCAAAATATATCCAAAAGTATCGTGGATAGTGACAGTTTCACCCAAAATGAAAATTTCTGTGTGAAAAAAATACAAGTTTACAGAGTTTTAGTGTCAGTACTACATTAAACTACTATATGTAATGTTGAATATAATGTATAATAATGCAATGGGGGAATATTTGTGGGTCCTGATAATGCTAAATGTCTTATGTTACCAGTAAAAAATGGCCTACATTGTTTTAAATATATCTAGTCAGTGACAGAGTGCAAGCATATTCGTCTCAAATAATTCTGTATTTTCACCTTCAGAATCATCAATATTTTTATTCTGGTGTCACTGTTGTCCTGTGCATTGGGTTACCAGCACCACATCCAAGCCTATTTATCTACACCCACAATGTAACACCAAATTGACCATTTTAATCAACAGTACATTTTTTGTTAACCTTTTATCATATGACTTAGAGTATCACAAAAATGTTGTATCATGAGTTCAGTATCATGATATGTACTGAATCGTGACATGAGGGTATTGTTACACCCCTAATATATACACACACACACACACACACACACACACACACACACACACACACACACACACACACACACACACACACACACACACACACACACACACACACACACACACACACACACACATATACAGTGCAATGCATAAGTGAATACACCCATGCTAAAGTTGACTAAAAAGAGGAATAAAAAATCATATTTTGGAAATTGAACTTAATGCCTTAATTAAAAAAATTAGGAAAAATCCAACCTTTAAGGACACCAATTTTCTTTGTGAATGAATAATGTATCGTAAATAAATAAATGTTCTTCCTTAAAATACATGGTGCATAAGTGAGTACACCCCTATGTTAAATTCCCATAGAGGCAGGCAGATTTTTATTTTTAAGTATTTTTTTTAATTATTTTTTAGGATACTATGCATCCTGATAAAGTTCCCTTGGCCTTTGGAATTAAAATAGCCCCACATCATCACATAGCCTTCACCATACCTAGAGATTGGCATGGTTTTATTTCAGTTAGCCTAAAAGCTGCTTTGATTTGCATTGAGAGATGATCTTATGGAAAGTACCCCATGCCAATCTTTAGGTATGGTGAAGGCTATGTGATGATGTGGGGCTATTTTAATTCCAAAGGCCAAGGGAACTTTATCAGGATGCATAGTATCCTAAAAAAAAAATACAAAAAAATACTTAAAAATAAAAATCTGCCTGCCTCTATGGGAATTTAACATAGGGGTGTCCAAACTTATGCACCCTGTATTTTAAGGAAGAACATTTATTTATTTACGATACATTATTTATTCACAAAGAAAATTGGTGTCCTTAAAGGTTGAATTTTTCCTAATTTTTTAAATTAAGGCATTAAGTTCAATTTCCAAAAGATGATTTTTTATTCCTCTTTTTAGTCAACTTTAGCATAGGTGTCTAAACTTATGCATAGCACTGTATATATATATATATATATATATATATATATATATATATATATATATATATATACATATATATATATATATATATATATATATATATTTAACAAAATGTCTTAACATTCCAAGCAAGTAGTAAAAAAAAGTGTGACTGGTTGTTTTGTGATTTTTCATGTTCTTTCTTACACAAGAATTTCCTTCTTTCCTATGAAAACAGTCACAAACATTTGTATTGTCATGTTTTTCCTCCCTCATTTTCTGTCTTCATGTTTTCCATTGTGATGACCAAGTCTGCTCCCTGAAAAAGTTTCATGTTAAGCGTAACAAACCAAAGGATAAAGACAAAGTCAAGTCTCTCTTCCGCCGAGCTCTGTGTAAGACCTCTCACATCCTGTCTTTCCTGTAATGGCTGTGCCTTCCCTGTCATTGCTTTTTATTTTTTACACATGATGCTTTAATGATCTTTGCATCAGCCATACATATTTTACCTATGATTAAAGCCTTTTATTCTTCAGAGAAAGAGAAAAGTATAATGCAAGATAAATGGTTTAACTCCCTTAAGACAAATGCTGCCTCGATGTCATCTCATGATGCCATTTTCATTTTCATCTCTTCTCATGTTTCATCTCAGCAATGAATGACCTGCTGCAAACAGAGGGATGTTCGGATGGGGTCTCCGGGCAGCAGGAAGATCAGCTAGAAGAGCAAATAATGCAGCACACCATTGCCATTTCAAAAAAACACTCCACATCATCATCATCATTTCAACCCTACTGTTCCATAGACAATCATACAACAATCCATAATCAAGGTTGTAAGTCAAAACTGTACATATCACATTGATATTTGCATTAATGGTGTTTGTGACAAGCCCCACTATTACTATTGCTCATACTTATTAGTGATCTAAACAATCTCAACCCTACCCCTAAAAGTATTTGGTGCATAACTACTGCCACAAGTGATCAGACTTGCATGTGAGAGCCAAGGGACAAAAATATCGTAAGACATAAGACCACATAGCAACATGCTAAAAAAAACACTGCAAAGCAATACCCTGGCAATAACCAAAACAACCAAGCAACATTATAAAAACCACTCACCACATTTTTCTAACCAATAACACCTTCGCACCATTTCACTGCTTTGGTACTTCAATGCTTTGCAAAATACAAGTCTTAAGCCATTATTCAGCCTGGATAGGTGTGTCTTAGAGTAACTGGAACACAGTGCATGATTCTAGAGGATCTGAGGCCCTGTTTACACCTGGTATTAAGATGCGTTTTGGTCAATCGGATTACAAGTAGATGAGGGAGACATTCCTGTTTACACCTGGTGTTTTAATCCATCTCTTTTGTCCACCTTCAACCACTTTTGTCCTGATTTCTTCGAGGGGAGGGTCTAATGGATCTTTCGATCTAATGGATGAAATAAGCTAGCAAAATTTACATATGAACTGAAAGGAGACGACAGAAAAACATGCGTAAAGCAGCAGCTTTCGTTTAGAAATCGTTTGCGTGTTAGAAATCAGGAATGGTGAGAGAAAATTGTGCTTGGTATATTTTTCATCTTCAAACCAATCTTGGGTCTCCAGCCAAAGTTTAAATCCCGTCTGTCTAGCGCGCTTCCCATAATGTTTACGCATTAGTTCAGTAGACGGAGAGTAGACGGTCTTTTGTGGTTGTTCGAACGCATTCATCCACGTGAGCGTTTACACTACAAAAGCAATCCGGTCAAATGCGTTTTCGACTAGCTCTGGAAGTGGTCGAAAGTGGAGAAGCTCAAAACGTTTTTGAACCCGTTTACACCTGTATTTAGCATCGTCCACTTGTAATCCAATCGACCAAATCGCATCTTAATATCCGGTGTAAACAGGGCCTAACTGTGTGTTTACACATTTGTCCCTTCAGGTAAAGATTTTCAAGGAGACACAATTCCACCAAGTCTTGCAAATGGCACAGAAAGCCAAGATCATGGTAAGAATTTATTGGTAGACCAAAAATAACTTTTATGATCCTGTTGAGCTATAACTTCCTCTAACTGACATGTTCAGCAGGCCTGAATGGCAAATCGAGTCGTGCCCCGAGTGCGAGCAGTGGTGAGTTTAGCGTGAGCCTGGAGAACGAGGCCTGGTCCAGTGATAGCAGCACCCTTCAAGATCCATTCCCGTCCAACCGGCAACGATTCAGTGACTCGCCTTCACCAGCCCGGCCCAACCACGAGGAGCTCAGGCAGGGTTACTGCTCCTCTGGGAGTGCGGTACGGAGGTCCAGCAGTGGGAGATCCACTGGAGATCGTTCAGCACAAAAGCTGGACAAAGCAAACATTGGACTGTATAAAACTCAGAGCGTGCAAAGTACAGAGTCTGATCCTAAAACTGCTCTCGAGACGCAAGGGAAGTCCTCCTCTGTATCAGGGTGTTTGAACTGCTTTGCCACTCCAATGCGAAGCCCCAAATCAGGCCAGGCTCTGTCCACTTTACCCCGCGCTAGCTGTGTCATCTCCACATCAGAGGGCAACAGTCGCCGTGCCAGTGTCCTTAGCACAGTGTCAGTGGGATCGGTGTCAAGTAAGAACGCTGCTGATCCTCATATGATTCAACCTGACCACAGTGACGAGGTTTTAAAAGGAAGCCTTGCCTTGGAAGAGGAAGACCTCAAACCGGAGCACCTTTTTGATTCAGAATTCACCATAGATTCAGTCTTTACAAACACAATTTTCAGTGAGTCAAGTACCAGCCCAGCTAAGAAAAATATGGTCTAAGAACGTTTTGCCTGAACGTTTTTGAAAACGTCATTTTTTAATGTAAAAAAAAAAAAAAAAAAAAAGTTTTGTGACCTTTAAGGAAACATTCCATTTTATCAATTTGAAAACATTATGGGCAGAGGCGGCCTTTGCAATTCAGAGGCCTGTTTCAAAGAAACAATCGTGGGCCCGGCCCTCAGATTAGCAAAAACATTGTTTGCAATGCGACCTCAATTACTGTATATTTGTTATATTTACAATGTTAACTCATATTTCTCTCTTAATAGTCGGTTTATAAAGGCATTCTGTCTATTCAACCAAAACTATTGTTACAGTCATGACTGAAAACAAAAACAGCATTCAATTTTCTTCCCTCAGTCCCTCAGCTAGAATGAAATGATTCTAAAACCGCCAGTAGGTGGCGGCAAACCATTGTCTTAACTAGTTAGTCATTGAATCATTCAAACGATTCGTTCAAAACAGCTGATTCATTCAGTAACAAAAAATTACTCTTGCTTGTGTGATATTGCTTATAAATATAAAAACAAGAACTTATATAGAGACTTTTTTTGCACCATATCTTGGTATACTTTGTATTATATTACCTTTGCATCAAATTACGAGAAATTAGTTAACGCTGCTGTGAGGGTGTTTCTAAAGCAGCGGCTTTGGGAGTGATGGTAAAAATGACATCCTTCTCACTTCTGATCGCCGTTATCAATCTCCCTCTATTTTTTTCCCCTTTTTTTGAAAGTGAAAACACTATAGCCACTATAGCCCAGTGTGAAAACACTTATGGAGTTTTTCTTTTGCTATTTGAGCAAATGGGAACACAAAACTCATTCACCGCTATAGAAGTTTACCCAACTATGACCACTTCTGACCCCTTCTGAGAAACCCGGAAATGTGACAATCCAAACAATCCTTTTCTTTGAACAATCCTTTGACTCTTAGTTTGTCTTGGTTTGGTTGACACTTAGGCCAATTAATTTTTTTCCTTCCTTATTTTTTCTTTCTTTCTTTCTTTCTTTCTTTCTTTCTTTCTTTCTTTCTTTCTTTCTTTCTTTCTTTCTTTCTTTCTTTCTTTCTTTCTTTCTTAAATGTATTTTGTATTGTTTGCATTTCATGTGTTAAATTATTCTATGTTCACTTTTTTTCAAATTACAAATTGCATGAAATAAAAAACAAAAAAACAACAAATACAATTAAGAGTCCCTCTGTGCATGTAGCATCAAAACTGCTGTGGCTCATTTGTTCTGACTACTGTATATTACAGTCATTTTTCCTATCCTGCAGAATAGTGTGTTTGTGTTTTGTTGTTTATTTTTAGCATAAATGCACCTAGTATTTGTTAAAACCAGTAAATATCTCGAGTACCTGTGTATCTTGCTTTTTATCTAATTGTATCATGTTTTCCTTCTAAATTATGAAAACTGCAGTTTTGTTTGCTCATATTGTGGTGCTTTGTGTTCATGTTTCCTGCATTTGTTAGCAGAAGTGATTTGAAACATAAATAAAAAATTGTATGATTTTTTGATTAAATAAAAAACAACTTTACTGTAAGACAAAATGTGGTTTTAGGGGCGTTTGGTGGTTCAGAAATCCTCAATTAAAAGTCAGTATATTGGACATATTTTGATTGTATCTGAAGTACAAATAGAAATCTACCGAGCAGAAACAAACAAACAAACATTAATCTCGCGAGACTGATTGGTTCGTCCGGAGCAGCGCTGAGAAAAGTAACAAGTAGGCTACTTGCTTATTCGAGATTCAAGTATTTGACATGGTTGAAGGTTTTGCATTGCCAAAGCATTGGTAACATTAAATTAGATGCATATTTGCACACATTTTCAAATAATAATAAAAAAAGTTGAATAAAATAAGAAGGAAAAGGCAAAAATAAAATTATATATATATATATATATATATATATATATATATATATATATATATACAATGGTTTCAGAATCAGAATGAGATTGATAGCTATATGCTAATGCACAAGATAATTGTCTTGGTGAAACGTCCAGTATACAGAAAAAGCTTTTATAAATAAATATAAAACGAATATAAATAGGCTACAAGATAAAAAAAGATGTAGCCTACATGTACACAATAGACAAGATGTGAAATATTAAAAATATGTATGTATAAAAAGATGTGTTAAAAATATACTGTGTTGTTGGGTATTTACACATGTTTTATTACAAATGTTTCTGAGCATTTTATGCATGATTGCAGTTAATTTTACGCATATTCTATGTCTATATGACTTTGTTTTTTGAGCTCCATGGATTCTGTGGATTTTGTCGCCATCGCGTGTTTGTGTGTGTGTGTGAACTGCAGTCTGCGCAATACATTGTGGGATACACTGTCATGGCGGCGCCCATACAGCAGAAATGACATCTGACTTGAGATATTTGCTTAAACTGATTTTATCCTCTCGTCTCTGTTTTCAAGTCTGTATACTGAATGAATTCAGCGGTGAGTGTATTTTCTCTTGTTTAGAAAGTTTTTGTAAGTAAGTTTCTCACATGCAGGAAAATAATTTGGTAATCTGCCTTGAGCTACTGTAATATAATATCAGCATTATAGATATATGGAAAGATACAACAACTACCTTGATATTACCATGTTTTTATGAAGAAGATGGTGATGATGATGATGACATTTTTCATGGTAATGCCATTTTATTTGAACATATATTTGTCATGTACCATGGTAATACAATATGGTGTTCTTTAATTTGGCTCGTGTGTACCATGTAAATAAAATGACAAATAAATATAGTAATCATTAAGTACCATTGCATTTATCCTTCTTTCATGGTATTATAGCATCTATGAACCATGGTATCAAAGTACAAAGTGAGTAATCAACTTTAGTATTAGATTAATTTGTTTTATCATAACATTTGCATGTTATTACAAGTTATGTAACTAATACTGCTATTCATGATACCTCTCATCATTTTAAAAGTGTTTTGTCTTCTAAGATATAGTACAATTGTTAATTGTAGTCATTGTACTGACCTTGTCCTGGATCAATGCTATATTTTCATATTCATTGTTCGAAAATGAACTGCAAAGCTTTTTTTTATTTTTATTAGAAAATCTGCAATGAAGCGGATAGCAGGCTTGATTGGCAGGACTGCGTTGTCCTGTTGGCATCATGGGAGTCCACGTCTTCCCCCTGCCTGGGTCCCTGGACCCCCGTCGTCCTCCTGTCTTCAGGTCCGACACCTGGCTGCAAAACAGGTCAGCCTCAAAATGTTGAACCCTTCACTAATGCTTATCAGAAGGGTCACAGCAGTCCCACGCAGATCACAAGATTAATTCAAGATTACAGATTACATCACAAAGCAGATTGTTTGGATGCCTTGTGTGCATGTGGTGAGCAGAACATGTTGCGTTTGTTTTACTGTAGAATAAGGGCCAATTCAAAGGTGAGAAGTTCAAATCGAAACCAGTGAAGCCAGAGAAACAACAGAAGCAGGAGGTGGAGATCAAACAGAGGATGACTGTGGCTGAACTCGCCAAGGCCATGAATAAAGACATTGGTGAGTGGTGATCTAAATCACATGAGCTTATGATCGAGTTTCTGTCTCTTCAAGCTATATATATACATCATGACAACATGTTTTTAAAAAAGAAGTCTCTTATGCTCACTAAGCCTGTGTTTGTTTGATGAAAAATACACAAAAAACAGTGATCTTGTGAAATACTATTACAAATGATTATTTTTTAATACTCTGCAGGTCAAAGGTTTGGAATAATTACCAAGGCTGCATTTATTTAAATAATAATAATAAAAAATACAGTTATAACAGTGATTTTTGTGAAATATTATTTAAAATGTAATTTATTCATGATGGCTAAGCTGAATTCTCAGCATCATTACTCCAGTCTTCAGTGTCACATGATCCTTCAGAAATCATTCTAATACATTGATTTTCTGCTCAAGAATTTTTTTTTTTATTATCAGTGTTGAAAACAGTTGTGCTGCTTAATATTTTTGTAGAAAGAGTGATGCATATTTTCAGATGAATAGAAAGACTTTTGATCAATTTAGTGCAATTTAATTTCTTTTTCTGAATGTCCCCAAATGGTGATCATCACAGAGGTTATATCTGTATATTTCCCCCTCTTTAGATCACGTCTATGAAGCCCTGCTCAACACAGAAGTCGATCTGGACGAGTTGGAGCCCGACACACTACTGGAGGAGAAATGGATAAAAGAGGCAGTAAAGAGATCGGGAATGAAACACAAATGGGCCAAACTGGTTGAAACCAAAGTCAGAGAAAACAAAGATATCCAGAAAACGTGAGGACGATTTTAATAATACAGCTGTCTGACTTTTGTATAATTTTCTACAAGTATAATTTTCATAAATTCCTAAAAACCTGTTTGAATTGTCAGGCCTCCCCCAGATCCCGCTCAGTTAGTCCCTCGAGCTCCAGTGGTGACCATCATGGGTCATGTAGACCATGGAAAGACCACTCTTCTGGACAGCCTGAGGAAGAGTCAGATCGCTGCTCAGGAGGCGGGAGGAATCACGCAACACATCGGAGCGTTCCGGGGTAATGAACTCAACAACATATCATTGCCATTTAACATTTTCTGATTATTCTCAGAAACCCTGTGTTGTGTGAAAAAAATCAATGTTTGAATAAAGCAATTAAATAATATCTTGTTTTCACTAAATATGGGTGAAAAATAAGTTGACACTGAATTTTGTCACAACAGTTTTGGTGGGGAAAGAATTGAACATTAACTGCCACAGCTTGCTAAAGTCACACAAAAACAAATGATCTATTCACAAAGTAAGTATTTAGTGATGGGAAAAGGCTTAAAGGGATAGTTCACCCAAATATTCTGTCATCATTACTCACTCTCATGTTGTTCCAAACCCGTAAGACTTTAGTTCATCTTCAGAACTCAAATGAAGATCTTTTTGATGAAATCTGAGAGATTACTGTCCCTTTATTGACAGCTACGCAACTACCACTTTGACGCTTCAAAAATTTCATAAAGAGATCGTAAAACTAATCCATATGAATTTTGGTTTTGCCCAAATTTTCTGAAGAGACTTGATTGCTTTATATGAGAAACAGATTGAATTTAGGCTAAAAAATAAGAATGGTAAATTTTGGATTCATGGTGACTTTAAGGATGTAAAAAAATAATGAATCATGAATATTAATGCTTGGGTCTCTGAGGGTCTCTGCAGATTTCCTTTGAAAACAAGCAATTCTTTCCCAAGATTATAGTATGCACTTGTTTCATGTTTGGCATCCTCTGTACTTCCAAGTAAAGGACTTGTGAGAAAATGAGTCTGTGTCCTGTTCAGTTCAGCTGCCCTCGGGTGAAAAGATCACTTTTCTGGACACACCTGGTCATGCAGCGTTTTCTGCCATGCGGGCGCGTGGAGCCATGGTCACTGACATCGTCATCCTGGTGGTGGCAGCCGATGACGGTGTGATGAAACAGACAATTGAGTCCATACAGCATGCAAAAAAAGCCAAAGGTAGTTTAATTCATTTATTTATATTTATATTCATTCATTTATTAATTTTTGGACTAGCTATACATTATTTCATGTATATAAAATACATTTTGAGATCCAGCTTGGACTTGTTTTGTTTAATGTGTGTATGAAGATTCAGTGTGTGTTTTTATCTGCAGTGCCGATCGTTGTCGCTGTGAATAAATGTGATAAACCTCAGGCTGACCCCCACCGTGTGAAAGAGGAGCTTGTAGGACATGATGTAGTCTGTGAGGAGTTTGGTGGGGAAATACAGGCCATCCACGTGTCCGCATTAAAGGTACAGTGGTCCTGCCTTATATTTGAACTTCTCTTATGCCACCCTTAAAGTCCCCATTAAATCAAAATTGAAGTTTTTTGGCTTTTAGTATGAACATGTTAGCCTTACTGTTATCTATAAGCTAGTGGGCTCCAAAACAATGACAAAATACGCATTTATATAGATATAAGCACAGTCTCTCACTTCCGCCAATATGGATCAATGATTTTCATGACATCATTCTGCACTTCAGCTTCTCATCAGATTTTCTGTCCAATCAAATGCTCTCTAGAATCTGAAGCTCCGCCCCCTACATTATAAAAGGATGCTAAAGCTGCGGCGGTCATTTGTTTACACATGTACTACATCTACATAACACAGTGCACTAAATAGGGAATGTGTAAATATGTTTTCCATTGGGGAGAATGAAGTCTGGTTTCACGTTAGTGTCTCGTGAACCGCCACAGCACACGCACACAGTGCTCCGGTCCAGAGACACGACAGCACAGAGCGGATCATATGCGCTAGTCAACGCAGACCACAAAACATATCGGAGCCATTCTCCACAGAATGCTGTATTTTAAAGCGATATGGAAGAGATTAGAGGAGAAACGGTTAGAGATTAGGAGGAAAGTGTGGCTTTACCGAACTCAACGGCTCTGGACGAGCTGTGATATAAACTAAACGCTATTGACTGACTGTTTTTAAAAAGGGGAGGAGCTATAATTTGACATGTCCCGCCCTCTCTTCCTGTTTCAGAAATTACGTCAACACATTGAATAATGCTGGCGTGTTTCAAGGCACTTCAGTGGGCCTTTAAAAAGATTTAATGTCACTGGATAAAATGTCACACAATAGCAAAACGTCAAACCTAGCAGCATCTTAAGCAAATGCTGTACGAGCTTCTCTCAGAAATCATTTCACCTTTTTGAGCCATTTTTGCTGTGATTGTTTGTAAATGTATGAAGTTAGTTCTAGCAGAGTAACCACAGGTGTAGTTGTTCTATATAAGGTGTTCTTATAACATGTGACAACCAGAAAGTGTCCAAGCATTTGTCTTCATTTTGAACAGTATACATTTTTTATCATGTAAAACCTAAGAAACTTATTTTTGTAAAACAACTTGCATGAATATATGCAGTGCCACTTTTGATATACAGTGAGGAAAATAAGTATTTGAACACCCTGCTATTTTGCAAGTTCTCCCACTTGGAAATCATGGAGGGGTCTGAAATTGTCATCGTAGGTGCATGTCCACTGTGAGAGACATAATCTAAAAAAAAAAATCCAGAAATCACAATGTATGATTTTTTAACTATTTATTTGTATGATACAGCTGCAAATAAGTATTTGAACACCTGTCTATCAGCTAGAATTCTGACCCTCAAAGACCTGTTAGTCTGCCTTTAAAATGTCCACCTCCACTCCATTTATTATCCTAAATTAGATGCACCTGTTTGAGGTCGTTAGCTGCATAAAGACACCTGTCCACCCCATACAATCAGTAAGAATCCAACTACTAACATGGCCAAGACCAAAGAGCTGTCCAAAGACACTAGAGACAAAATTGTACACCTCCACAAGGCTGGAAAGGGCTACGGGGAAATTGCCAAGCAGCTTGGTGAAAAAAGGTCCACTGTTGGAGCAATCATTAGAAAATGGAAGAAGCTAAACATGACTGTCAGTCTCCCTCGGACTGGGGCTCCATGCAAGATCTCACCTTGTGGGGTCTCAATGATCCTAAGAAAGGTGAGAAATCAGCCCAGAACTACACGGGAGGAGCTGGTCAATGACCTGAAAAGAGCTGGGACCACCGTTTCCAAGGTTACTGTTGGTAATACACTAAGACGTCATGGTTTGAAATCATGCATGGCACGGAAGGTTCCCCTGCTTAAACCAGCACATGTCAAGGCCCGTCTTAAGTTTGCCAATGACCATTTGGATGATCCAGAGGAGTCATGGGAGAAAGTCATGTGGTCAGATGAGACCAAAATAGAACTTTTTGGTCATAATTCCACTAAACGTGTTTGGAGGAAGAAGAATGATGAGTACCATCCCAAGAACACCATCCCTACTGTGAAGCATGGGGGTGGTAGCATCATGCTTTGGGGGTGTTTTTCTACACATGGGACAGGGCGACTGCACTGTATTAAGGAGAGGATGACCGGGGCCATGTATTGCGAGATTTTGGGGAACAACCTCCTTCCCTCAGTTAGAGCATTGAAGATGGGTCGAGGCTGGGTCTTCCAACATGACAATGACCCGAAGCACACAGCCAGGATAACCAAGGAGTGGCTCTGTAAGAAGCATATCAAGGTTCTGGCGTGGCCTAGCCAGTCTCCAGACCTAAACCCAATAGAGAATCTTTGGAGGGAGCTCAAACTCCGTGTTTCTCAGCGACAGCCCAGAAACCTGACTGATCTAGAGAAGATCTGTGTGGAGGAGTGGGCCAAAATCCCTCCTGCAGTGTGTGCAAACCTGGTAAAAAACTACAGGAAACGTTTGACCTCTGTAATTGCAAACAAAGGCTACTGTACCAAATATTAACATTGATTTTCTCAGGTGTTCAAATACTTATTTGCAGCTGTATCATACAAATAAATAGTTAAAAAATCATACATTGTGATTTCTGGATTTTTTTTTTTAGATTATGTCTCTCACAGTGGACATGCACCTACGATGACAATTTCAGACCCCTCCATGATTTCTAAGTGGGAGAACTTGCAAAATAGCAGGGCGTTCAAATACTTATTTTCCTCACTGTATTTTAGCGTCTAATGCAATAACATTTATCCTTTTTTGCTGTGGCTTAGGTGTCTAAATATTTTTGAGCTGTCCGGGGCTTTGTCAGGGTTTATTTTGCTCACTCTCCAATCCATATGTAGTTGTGTGACGGTAGTTCCTCATCACATGATACTGGAATTATTATATGTGAACATGGCAGCATTTAGAGTGTCATTTCTCTGCAGGGGGACAATTTATTAGAGCTGGCCGAAGCCACGGTGGCACTGGCAGAGGTCCTGGAGCTGAAGGGTGACCCCACAGGCCTGGTAGAAGGGACGGTCATCGAGAGCCGCACAGACAGAGGCAAAGGGTGAGTGTAAACAAGACCTGTCCTAATAAGAACTACGCTCATGTCACTGCCATCAAGGCATCAGTCACATCAGCTGTTGTGTTTCACAGGCCTGTTACCACGGCCATCATCCAGCGTGGCACTCTGAGGAAGGGCTGCACGCTGGTGGCAGGAAAGTGCTGGGCTAAAGTGCGCTTCATGTTTGATGAACACGATCAGGCTGTGAGTGAGGCCGGGCCCAGCATCGCTGTGGAGATCGTGGGGTGGAAAGATCTTCCTTCTGCTGGTGAGGAGATCCTGGAGGTGGAATCAGAGGTATCCTTAAGCTTGTGTTTTTAAAGAGCCATATTCTACACTTTTGTAGCATTTTTTTATCTTAAATGTTATACACTACCGGTCAAAAGTTTGGAATGATTACGATTTTTTAATCATGTATCGGAAAAAAAGTCTCTTATGCTAACCATGTTTATTGTAAAATATTATTACAATTTAAAAGAATGGTTTTCTATTTTAATGTTTTCATCATTACTCCAGTCAGTGTCACATGATCCTTTAAAAATCATTCTAATATGCTGATTTGCTGCTCAAGAAAAAAATCCTATTATTATCAGTTGAAAACAGTTTATTTTGAGGATTATTTGATGAATAGAAAGTTCAAAAGAACAGCATTTATTTAAAAAAATAAATCTTTTGTATCATTATAAATGCCTTTACTGTCACATTTAATCATTCTAATGCATTATTTCTGAATAAAAGTATTTCTTTCCTTTTTTATTTTACTTACCCTAAACTTCTGAATGGTAGTGTATCATAGTTTTTCCAAAAAACACTCTTTTCAACATTGATAATATTGCTTCTTGAGCAGCAAATCAGGATATTACAATAATTTCTGAAGGATCATGTGACACTGAAGACTAGAGTAATGATGCTAAATAATTAAGCTTTGCCATCACAGGAATAAATTACATTTTAAAATTTAAAATTGTAATAATATTTCACAATATTACAGTTTTACTGTATTTTTAATCAAATAAATACAGCCTTGGTGACCTTAAGAGTCTCCTTTCAAAAACATTTAAAAGATCTTAATGATTGCAAACTTTTGACTGGTATTGTAAATGATATATGTTATGGCTGGCTAAGCTCCACACTGGCGTAGTTCACATGGTTTGTCCTCTTAGCAAAGGGCCCGTGAGGTGGTGGAGTGGCGCAGCTACATGGAAGAGCAGGACAAGCTGAAAGAAGAGCAGCAGGTCATCGAAACCAAGCAGAAGCAGCATGACGACAGCTACAAGAGAGAGCGGGAGAGCATGGCCCATCTCACCTGGAGACAGAGGAGGGCGGCCATGTACCGGGCCAACAAACACAAACTCATCCACCGGGCCAGTGAGAAAACTGACATGGAGGAACTCACGCTGCCCGTGATCATCAAAGGTGAGATGATTGTCCTTAATTTCACCAGGACTGTTGACAATAAGAGCAAGTGAAAAATATATTTTTAATTCTAAATAACCTTTATTATGCACAGTTTATATATTGCCTAAATTATTTTCATGAAAAATGTAATACATTTCTCAGTCTCTGAAATGCAGCAAAGTTGAATAGGTGGGAAACAGTAATGAAAGCAGCGACAAATCCTCCATAGTGTGACGTACATCTGAGTGAAACGGATTATTGAAAAAGAAAAAATGTTGGACGGGATTCAATCCATTGTTTGGACAGAGGCAGATCTGAATGTAAACTTGAGGTTGATTATAAGAAAGTAGCAGGGTTTAAGCGGACTAAATGATTGGAGAAGACCGTCATATGTTATTTTACTGAAAGATGACATTTTGATTAAAAATTATGCTAACACTTTATTTTGATTAGACATTGATTCTACTAACTATAAGTAACTTCACAACTACATGTCAACTTATTCTACTAACCCTAACCTAACAGTCTACTAATACTCTAATGAGAGCTTACATGTAGTTGCAAAGTTACTTATAGTTAGTAGAATGTCTAATGTGGACCATTAAAATAAAGTGTTACCTTCTATTTCACTGTGACTTACCAGTAATATTATATCATGATGGACAAAATGAAGTTCCTCCCTGTATTATTTTATTCAGAATGCCCAGAATATATTGTGACCGGCTGCACTCGTCTGATTATTTAGGTGATGTTGACGGCTCAGTGGAGGCTATTTTGAACATCCTGGAAAGTTATGATGCTGGTGACCAGTGTCAGTTGGATGTGGTACATTTTGGTGTGGGCGACATCTCAGAAAAAGACATCACCTTGGCAGAGACGTTCTCAGGTAGGCAAGTTGGCGGTGTGCATTAACTCGTTCATTTTATATATAAATATATATATATATAAATATATATATATATATATATATATATATATATATATAAATATAAATATATATATATATATATATATATATATATATATATATATATATATATATATATATATATATATATATATATATATATTAGTTCACATATACAACACTGGTGGGCTTTGAAGTCTAAAAGGTTGAGAACTACTAATTTAGAGCCCTTGAATTGACTGCTACTGTTGTCATTATTTGTTTGCCTTGTTAAAGTGTCAGACTTGGTCATTTTCTTGTATTCTCTTTTTCTCCATCATTGGTCAGGCATCATATATGGGTTCAATGTTGATGCAAATAAATCGATTCAGCAGATGGCTGCTAAGAAGGACATTCCCTTACGATTACACAGAGTCATCTACAAACTCATAGACGAACTCAAAGACGACTTGAGCAGCAAACTGTCCCCAACCACAGAAGAAAATATCATTGGTGAGTTTAACTTTAATATCACACATGTTGATTTTAACATTGAACTTTGATCTATTAACATCATGTGCTGGAAATCATTTACATAATTTGATGTACCGGGTCAAAAATGACCGGCCTTTTAAATTGCTTGTCAATCTCTCATTATGATATTATAATCACCAAATACTGGATTTAATATTTTTGTCAACTTGTTTTCTTTCAATTGAGACATGTTTTTGTATTTCCTTTTTGAAATGATTGAGCATATGCCTCATTGCCCTGAGCTTATGCACCTCAGTGTTTGAGTAAAAAAAAATCACTCAAGCTTATTCACATCAAAAAATACAAACGAAGGCACATAAGCTCAGATCAATGAGGCCTACGATCAGTTGGCTCCAAAAAGAAATACAAAACATGTCTTTGTTAAACCATTATAAGCCATGATTCAAGCCAACCAGCCACGAGGTGAATCATAACATTTACAAACTCTTTTGGTGCATTTTGCTCTTTGATTGGTGGAAATTTCTGTACAGCATCATGGTTAATGTAGTTTTTCACCACGAATTACGCTGTTAATCACGATTATTTAAAAAAATTATTTTAAATGATGCAGGCTAACAGCTTCAACAAAAGCAAATTAACAACCTCGAAGCTCGCAGCAGGTCTGTCTTTAAAGGATTATACGTTATTGTTAAAAATCAGTTTCCTTATGGAGAAATTGAATGGAGTTTTTACTTCTGGCACCCGACTGTTGCATTCTTTTACCCGGTGTCAGTAAGTTTTAGTCCAATGAGATAACATTAACTAGCATTTTCGGTAAAAAGACAATCTTATCTCGGGTCAAAATGACCGGAACACAACCAGACGGTTAAGTGTTCATTCTTTAGCTCATGAAATGACTGCCAGTCATTTTCCCCTGATGCCCAGGCTCAGATATAATCTACAGATTTTTTTCTCGTACTGATTTTTGACCTGTAAAATGAGATTTAAATATCATAAAATGTGTTAAATGGAGATGCAAGTGCTACAGACACATTGGTAACTGAAAGCATGATCAATTAGTCAAAAATACTTCTGTGATGTGAATGTCAAAGTTCTGCTGATATGTCATTGACTAAAACAAACTAGTGCTTTGTATATTAAAAAAAGGTTATTTGTCTTTCTTGCCCTTGAATGTTTCTTTTCCCCTCACGCTTCAGGCGAGGCCTCAGTTCTGGCCACGTTTGATGTGACGGTCGGGAAAAAGAAGATCTCAGTGGCTGGCTGTAGAGTTCAGAAGGGCTTTCTGGACAAAAAGATGAAATTTAGACTTATTCGAGGGAGAGAGATTCTCTGGGAAGGTAAAACAGTGCATCAGTACTGATAAACGCCATGATTATGACATGTTAAATGCGTGCTGTTTGAATTGATTTCTCCATGCATTTGTTTCCTCCTTCAGGATCCCTGACAACAATGAAACATCTGAAGGATGATGTTCAGACAGTGAAGACAGGCATGGATTGTGGCCTTTCTTTAGATAATGAGGAGCTACAATACAAACCTGGGGATGAAATTGTTTGTTACAGCGAATCTGAGTTGAAACAGAAAATATCTTGGGATCCAGGATTTTAAGGGACTGTAATTAGCACATCAGTATACTGTACTGTATACATGAGAATGCAAAAGCTGTAACTAAATTTGCTATAGCGATCCTACACCTTCACCAACAGATAATAAAAAAAAACAGGAAAATTTGATTGACTTCATTTTGACTCTCCATATAAGGACTGAACTAAGTGTACATGTGTTTTATAATGTAAATAAAAAATGAGGAAGAGTCATGTTTTCAAATTTTGTTCTTTGAAAGGTATGATTTTCATGGTGGCTTTTCTTTACAAAGTAAATATTTCAACCTTTATCCCACAATAGAGCTTTCATAATATATTAAACAGTACTTATATTACTTACAGTAATATATATATAGAATATATACATACATGCAATACTGGTCAAAAGTAAAGGAATAATTACTTTTTTTTTTAAAGTTCTTTAAAGTCTCTTATGCTCACCAAGGATGTTTTTATTTGATCAGTAAAAAAATTACCACAATTTAAAGGATTTTTATATATATATATATATATTTACATTTATTTTATTTCTGATGCAAAACTGAATTTTCAGCATCCTTACTCCAGTCTTCCACAGAAGACTTTTCACAAAAGGAAAAAAACTTCATATTCATTTAAGTCACATTAAATGTTAAGAGTATTAGGTCACACTTCCTATTAGGTGAATAGGTGTCTTTAACTACTAGGTACTTTCATCAAAAAATAAGTACAAAATTTATTGTGCTCATATTCCATTGCAAACCACCTTTGCTGCTATTAAGGTGGGTGACCGGTATGGTTAAGGACAGGTTTGGTGGCATGGGTAGATTTAAGGGTGTGGTCAAGTGTAATTATAAGTTTAACTACAGAAATTAATAACAGTTGTAATTACATATAGGTATTCTTAAAATATGCAAGTACATAGTAAAATGAAGTACACAATACGTGCATAGTGTAAAATTTAAATGTCAGTACACTACATAATACTCCCAATATAAAGTGGGACTGAATATTACAATGCAAAAAGACAACCTCTAAATTATACTTTGTTACTAAAGTAGTCCGCACGTCCTGTTACCAAGAATCAAAGTTCTATTTATTCTTGTCAGTGTAACAGGTTAAAAAAACAAAAAACAAGAAGTGATAATCAGGAGACGAGAGATTCATTTTTAAATGTGGCAGGCCACAACTTTATTTACAAAGTACAAACTCCAGAACAGAATCTCCTGTGTAACACAGGGCATATTGTCAGGACTGTACTTCACTTGTCCTCTGGTTTGTTGAAGCAGTAAGTCAGGCAGCACTTCCCGCAGTAATGGCGGTCAAAGTGGCTGGCCATGAACACCCCGGCTCCACACTCATCCGCGGGACACTCACGGCGCAGACGGTGGATCTTGCCGTTCTCATCAACCTGAGGATCAAGACAGACAACTTAGAGTTCATACTGACAACTCCCAAAGCAGAGCACAGGATACATGCCTGACAGGTGACCTACCTTGTAATATTTAAGCACAGCGAGCTTGACCTTCTTTCTCTTGTGCTTGTTCTTCTTGGGAGTGGTGTAGGACTTCTTCTTCCTCTTCTTAGCACCACCACGCAGTCTCAGCACGAGATGCAGAGTGGACTCCTGGATGAACGAGCGCAATGTTCATTTGGATTCTTTACAGTCTGTTACATTATTTGAAAACCTGAGCGGTGCAGTATGAAGAAGATTGAAAAAATCTCAAATCTGAATGATCGTTCAGCTTGGATGTTTATTCACTGACCTTCTGAATGTTGTAGTCAGACAGGGTGCGTCCATCCTCCAGCTGTTTCCCAGCAAAGATCAATCTCTGCTGATCAGGAGGGATTCCTGCATTCAAGACATTTAGCAGTCAGTCTTTTGTCTTCACTTACTTTTAGTTTGTAGTTCACAGCATTGCACACACAACTTACCTTCCTTGTCTTGAATCTTTGCCTTGACATTTTCAATAGTATCAGAGGGCTCAACCTATAAAACATTGAGGCCAATAGAGATTACATAACAGTAAACTGGACTAATGCCTGCTGCGATTTCGGCTATTCTATATTACAAATCACACTGTACAACATGGATCTAATAAACTTGGGTACGAAATGTATGTAGACTGTACGATGATGACACCTATTGAATCGTAGGCCATAAGTTTGTATAAAAGAAAATGTCATAAGCAGGTGCTAGTGATAAACAAATAGAGCTAGATGAATCGCACTGGCAATTGTGGTTTATATGTGTGCTGAAAAAAAGGAGGTAGTAAAAGAGGAGAGTATAAACGTGGCCGTGGCTAGGGAAGAGAGGCCAACTTGGCATGCCAATTTTGCAAATGGAGCTTGAAGTGAATCGTTTTAGTACAGTCACACTGCTCAATACGCCATTTCATGTTCGCACAATGTGCATTAAAGCAATAGTTGTTCAATCAATTCAAATGTAAAAGGAGACCTTTTTTCAAATCACAAACTGATTTTGTCTGACATTTTTAGTTTTTTTTTTCTTTCTTTTGTTGAAAGTTAACATCTTTAAATTTAAGCTTATACCTATTTTACCTGAAGTAAAAAAGAAAAAGAAAAAAAGACCAATGCATAAACTGCATCTGGCACCTATCATACATTGGTAATGCTTTACAATATGGTCTCATTTGTTAATATTAGTTAGGCTAACTCACTAACAAAAATTAACAATGGACAATACATTGTTGGGCATGATAATGTTAGTTTAAAATGTTTATGTTTGTTCACAGTGCATTAATGTTAACAGATACAACTTTTAACCTTAATGTATTAGTAAATGGTCACACAAACATTAAAATAAATAAATGCAGTTTAAGTATTGTTCAACCTTCCTATAAAGCGTTACCCATACATTAATGTTAGAATTAATAGTAGCTGTAAATCGGAGGGCAATTGTAGTTAAAAAAAATTCCTAAATATTCCTAATATTATCATTTTCTTAAAACATCAAGTTGTAGACACATTTTCCATTTGTTTCCAGTCTCCTCTAATGTGCCACATGACATAGCATTAGCATTATTTAGGGCTTCCGTAAAACAATAAAAAAATTGCCTTTGCTTACGTTATAACATTACATATCCTATACTATTGTATTTAAAGATTGCTAAAATGCAAAATAACGTGGCCTCACGTAGTCAAACGCTGAAATTAAATCAAATAATAAAGTGTCGAGCTGTCTCGTGCGGCTCATCTGCGCCTCACCTCGAGGGTGATGGTTTTCCCCGTGAGAGTTTTCACGAAAATCTGCATCTTGATGTGCAATCCACCTGTGTATAAAACATATGAATGTTTCTGGATAAAGTTAAAGCATATATATAAACGAATATCATATTTATTTCGTTATTATTCGTTCGTGCCAGTAACTCACCACCAGCTCTGAGATGGCGGAAACCGAAAAGGGTCCTTCAAACGGTACAATGTGCTCTTCAGCGCTGTAAGGCTGCCCGGCGAACTGCCTGAAGGGAAAATGAGGTAAAGAAAAAGTGAGACAGAGACATTGTATTTAACACTTCTGACGATGTTACATTTTAATGTTGTATAGACGCCGTTAATTTACCTAGTGTAAGATATAAATATGAACAATAACATAATGAGTTTTCATGTTCACATTATAAGAAGTCTTTTTACTCAGAACAGTTTTGCCTCATAGATAAATTTTAAAAAAAGCCCACGATTTTTTAATGAATTGTGTTTATTATTATATTATTATAAACGAAAACTTTGCTATTAACTGCTTATGTGCTGTTTTAGAATTCATATTTTGTGAATGTGTGAGTGTACGTGGGAGAAATGTATGTACACCACCAGGGGCGCTATAACAATGTTGGCACTGCATGTTGAAAGAGGATTTGAGTGTTGCTCACCAGAAATGAAAGTGGATTCAGTTCAGTTCAGTCAGTCATGTGATAACTTGATGCATTCGGTGGGCTCAGAGGACTTTCACATGCATGAAATGTCCAACAAAGTCCTCCTTATGTCAGGTCTAACAAGCATGCCAACCTCTTTGTTGTATTACATAATACATCCTTTCCAGCCCTTGTTAGAGCAAATGGTCGATGGCCAATTTACCCCTTTAACTTGCTCAATGCTCGGCCAGTTCTTATGCATATTGTGTAATCTTGGTTTTGTAACCACAGGCAACAGCCTTTGCATAACATGGCTCTTGCTTCATCTCTCATTGCCAAAAATCGAATATTTTTCTCTGCAGAAGCAAAATAAGGAAATGGAGCTCTTTGCTTTAGTCAGTGCATCCAGATCTGGACGAGTGTGATGTGTTTTTGAACAGCATGTTCTCATATAGAGGTCAGCACAAAAGAATGTACCACATAAATACTCCTTTTACACACAAACATGCAATGGTCTTTAGATGCGAGACAACTGACCGAGCAGGCATGAGTGATTACTGTTGACACCTTTAGGTGCTGCATGAATGTTATAGAGTTGCACCATGAAGAAAGCAGCCTGTAAACCATGTGTGCCACAACACGAAATGTTCCAAAAACAGGTCTGTCTCCATCTGTGATAAATGCTTAGGGGAGGGAGCAAGTAGATACAGAACACAGCTGCAGAACCAGATCTAAACTGCAGTGTAGACTTGACATGAGAGAGCAGAGGCCATGCACTCATGAGATCAGGTATCTCTGCTTGTGGGAATACTATAGTCAAAAGATAATGCTAGATAAAAGTTACAATGAGCTGGGATGCATTGCATACTTTCAGTGTAGATAAAATGTACACACATGCACTCAAACTGGCATTGAAGCTGATGACTAGATGCATGCTTAAGGGGTGAAAAAATAACTTTGCATTTGAGTATTTAACCACTTTAAAGGAATAGATTTTAAACATTTATTCAACCTCATGTTGTTTCGAAACCCATGTGCTGTCATTTTTCACATACAACGCAGACTTTTTGGAAAAACCCTTCAGGACCGTTTACACGGCACCAACTAAAAATAGAAAACCTTTTATGCATTTTGGACGTTTATTTTACCATGGTAACATGTTTTGTTGGCCTGAAAATGCAAACTTTTGAAAACTGGTACACTCTCAGAAAATAAAGTACATAATTGTACCTTGCATAATTGTACAATGGCTTGTCACTGGGGCTGTAAAAAAAAAAGTGTGAACGGGGATTGTTTTGACAATGTTGACGCCTGTACGTGAAACTTTTCAAAAATGCAAAGGAAAACCTTTTCCGGTTTTAGTACATCATTGCCATGTATACATTCATGTAGCTCTTGAGAAATGTCTGCTACAGCTCTTAAATCTAATTATCTTTATTCTTCTCTCTGTATTCTGCAGAATACTTAAAATATAGCACATATAGTTTGCTTTTATGGCACTTCATTATATGCTGTACTGACCATGAATCATTATAGGCTATAAAAAGAGCAGCTTGAACATTCTACATTACATTTATGTTCCCCTGAATAATTAGCATATAGGTTTGGAATGACATTAGGGCAGTGTTATGAAGTACAGACCAATGAAGTATTTATTAAGGATTTGAATTATTTTGAATACATTTTCATTTTATTTTTTGGTGAATCAGAATTGGAAGGAGGACGTTGATTTCAGCTTTATTTCAGTTACCAAAATGATTGTAATAGTTTTAGTTAACAAAAACAACACTGCATGAGAGGAATTAATAACAGAATATTAATTCATTTTATTTAATCACATGTTTATTTGATCTCATTTGTTCCCCTTTTAAAACTCTGTTTACTTTTCAGTTTGGAAGTTTATTCTCATTATTTTTATGATGCATGAACATTTAGTGCTGTCTGCAGAAACATCTCAGCAGTTATAATGAGTCTGGTTTCTGCCAACAAACCAGTTTACTAGAGAAACCCCCTAAGCCATGACACATGTTCTTACTGTACTCTTAATTAGGTTGAAATAGCTGAGGAAGTTCAGATCAGCAGAGTGATAAGACATTGTTTTCATTGCCAAGTGAAGCCACACCCCAATTTAATGCTGTGAAGATCACAGTTCATTGACCTGCAAAACTCAGTAATAAATACCAGCCAGATTCTTCTTCCAAATTTGGAATGGCAAACCCACAAAAAACCCTGAACAGAAGAAGACTAATTTTACTCCCAAAAAATCCTGAAATATCTTGACAGAGAGAGAGAGCAAATATTAAACTGATCAGATTTCTATGAGTGGGACATCTCCTCCTCCCTATCTCTGACATAATTTACATTTCAGTAAGCATGACATTTAATATATTTGCATAATAAAACAATGATTTCTTGGAAATTTGTGTAATTAATATTTTCGTTAGTTAATCACCAATATAGGCTGCAAAGCCATGCTTGTAAATTGAACATAGCATGACCTTGAGTGCCTATAAGTGACCTTGATTGCTTCATTAGAACTTATAATTACAAACCTTAGATGATCGAAGATCATGTTGATGATTCAGAATGTTTAATAAAGGAATGTCTGGGAGACTCCCTTTTCCCCTCGCTATGACTAAGATGATAGAGCTTGTGTTCTGGGAAATAACAATGACTAATCATTAAAATGGATTTCAAGATAACTGTTATGACTCAGCAAATGAGTGAGATGATTAAAGCTAATATTTTAACTGTAAAAAGTTTTTAATCCAAGATCTAAAAAAAATATTCCTGCTTCCTTTCTTTTACAGACGTTAATATGGATTATGGCTAGTCTTTTGGCACAATCCAAAGAACTCACCCATAGATCATCCCTACGAGTAATCGATCAATAGAGGAGAAGGGCCAGTTACAGTCAGCACAGCATGACTCAGTGCAGCACAAAGACCCCTCAGAACTGGTTTGGCACTTTGCTTCCCCAATGACAATGGAGACTGCAGTATCTGGAGAGGACAAACTATCCCTCAAATCTGCCTTTGTCTCCTTTTCACACCGGGGACAGACAATGACATCTGCCCAGCAGACATGCACTGACTCACCAGAATCTGCAGGAAGACTTAAAAGATCAACTGATTATTATAAAACAGCTGATGACCAATTCATAGCTCATAAATTGTGCTACTTTTGGCCATAAGTGGTGCTTGCTAAGGCTTGCATCACTATTGCTTTTGGATTAGAGGTTTTAAGTGCACAGAATTTTTCAAGTAATCAGACGTACAGTTTCCACGAAAGGAGGGACCCGAGATGGGATATCATAGAGACACAAAGGTGTACATTTTGCAAGTAATTCTTGTAATTTTACAAGCTGTCTCATGCAGGTCACAGTATCTGGATCCGCCTGGATTACTTTGTTGATCGATCTTTTGACCGTGACAAAGATAACATTTACATTCCATATGTAGTCATGTTAGTCAAGTACACAATGTTCAGACTTTATTGAACCACAGAGAGAGAGAGAGAGAGAGAGAGAGAGAGAGAGAGAGAGAGAGAGAGAGAGAGAGAGAGAGAGAGAGAGAGAGAGAGAGAGAGAGAATATTTATAGCCTATATTGGTCAAATGTTTGGAAACATTACTCTTTTTAATGTTTTTGAAAGAAGTCTTTTGTGCTCATCAAGCCTGCATTTATTTGATCAAAACAGTAATATTTGTGAAATATAATTACAATTTAAAATAATGGTTCTCTATTTGAATATACTCTAAAATGTAATTTATTTCTGTGATGCAATGCTGAATTTTCATCAGCCGTTACTCCAGTCTTCGGAGTCACATGATCCTTCAGAAATCATTCTAATATGCTGATTTATTATCAATATTACCACAGTTGTGCTGTTGACCTGTGAACCTGTGATACTTTTTTCAGGATTCTTTGATGAATAAAAAAAAAGAAAAAAGAAAAAAAAAGAACAGCATTTATTTAAAATAGAAATCTTTTGAAACAATATACACTACCGTTCAAAAGTTTGGGGACAGTAATTTTTTTCTTTCTATTTTGAAAGTAATTAATACTTTTATTCAGCAAGGCTGTGTTAAATTGTAAAAAAAAGTGTTAGTGAAGATTTAAATTGAAAAGATTTCTATATTGAATCATTTATTTTCTTTTTACCTTTCTATTAGTCAATGAATCCTGAAAGAAGTATCACAGGTTCCAAAAAATAATTAAAAAAAAGAAAATAAATATTAAGCAGCACAACTGTTTCCAGCATTGATAATAACGGAGTGTCAAATCAGCATATATTAGAATGATTTCTGAAGGATCATGTGACACTGAAGACTGAAGTAATGGCTGATGAAAATTCAGCTTTGAATCTGTATTCATAAAGATTTAAATAATAAAGTATTTTAAAATATTTAAAATATTTAAAACCATTATTTTAAATTGTAATTTTATTTCATAATATTGATTTTTTTTTCTTTTTCTGTAGGTCTACTTTTGATCAAATAAATGCAGGCTTGATAAGCATAAGAGACTTTTTTTCAAAAACATTAAAAATAGTAATGTTTCAAAACTTTTGACCGGTACTGTATCAACCCATCGTTTACATAAAAAAAACAAAAAAAACAAATACAACCAACCAGTGCATTTGTGAATTGTAAGCTGTTTGAAATGCATCACTCGGCCATTTTCCACATACTTTTCTGTTCAGGAAGAGAAAGTATGGGCGCGGCTATATCCCGCCCACTTTCACTGCTCACCCAATCAAATACCAGGAAACGTGCATACACTTCCTCTATTTAGCGTAGTGTTGCACGTATGGAGGTGTTTGGGCGTCACCGAACCGCCTCTTTTCACTGTTCAGCCAATAAAAGAGTTAGTCAAATTTACATACACTTCCCCTAACTAAGCGTCTCTCTAGTCAAACAGCTGCGCCGTTTCTGCGGTTTAGGCCCGCGTTGAACCTGTCGTACTCTCGCTGGTGTGCTAGAGAAAGTTTTGAAAAGACATTTTCTTAAATCAAAAGGACTCGTTTTGAAAAAGTTACTTTTATATAGCGGTGTAAAATTATTGTTAACAATGGATGATCAAATAAGCTCCACGACACCTTCCTATGGCTTGCCGCACGAAGAAGAAGAACACCGAGCAGACAAACACGTGAAAACTCTGCTGGATGAAGGGACTGATTTCTCGCTTAGAGAGGCAGAGGCGGATGTTCAAGAGGTGGATGATGATATTTTAGATCTGGCCGGAGGAGCGAAAGATGCGCTCGAGAGGCACAGGTCCACACTGCCACGTACCGAAGAGCCTCTGCTGGACTTTTCAGACCCAGAACCAGAACCACCATCCTCCTCTAAACCAGAACCAGAAGCTGCCAAGCCAGCACTGATCGGTGCATTTGGAGATGCAACAACAAAACCGACAAAATCAGAAGAAAAAGAAGAGAAGAAAACAGTCACACCATCTAAATCTTCGTGTTCATGTAAGTACATTATGCATTTGAAACTTATCATTCAGATTTGATTTTCAATCAGGGATCTAAGTGTTATCACCACCTCCACCGAATAAAAACATTTTCAATATAAACTTTTAAGCCAAGTTATCCACCCAACATGTAACACAAGTATTGACATGACGTCAGTTCCGTTTAAATAATTCACGTTACATGCATTAATCAAGACTAAGTGACTTTTTACCTATTTTGTCTAATGCACTAACACAGTTTGTTGTTTTGATCAAATTTAATTCTCCTATTTATATTGCTTGGCATAGTTTTTGAACGGATGCTTAGGGTACGAACGGATTGCAATCTGTTATAAAAAAAATACCATAGAATAAGGCCTTATCTAATGTGGTTCTTATTAAAAATAAGTGTTTTACCCACTTTACTGCGTGCGTGTAATTTACCAACTGCATTATGCTACGATGATCATTGAGAAATTGTCAAATGTTTCAACGTCATCTTGATTGCGTCCCTATACTGCCATCGTGTGGAATATTTGTGCAAGCAATTTCGTGTCAGCCGATTTATTTAGATTAAAATACAATGTGTTCAAATTAATTCATATGTATATGTAAAATTCCGAATAAAATGTTGTTTTTAGCCTAGTATCAAATACTTAATGTTCACATAGCCTATACCTATTGTAAACAACCGACTGAGCACATTAGTTTACTCAGAAAACGCACTGACCCATGATAGCCACAACGGGCTTCATAAATCATCCATTATACATCGATGCTTCAATGAAAGCCTGTCATAAACGTTACAGTCTAAAGGGCAGACTGTGTCCGAATAACAATCTGTTACCCAAAGCAGAAAATGTGCCAATTTTGATACAAATTAATGTCATGACTAAACCAAGACTCTCTTGGTTTTCATTTGGGCCCAAACCAGATTATTGCACACACCAGCTTCACAATTCTATTGCATGTAGGTCATTATTTATGAAAAGCTGCCTTCTCCAGTGTTATAAGTTTTCTTTTTTATTTAACTTTGAACTATTTAACCAGATACATGTTGTGTTCAAGTGCTAATAAATATCTTTGTGCCATCTCAAATTTTTAAATGTTGGGACAAATTATGTCTTCCAGGTCATGAAACTAAAAGGTTTATTCATATTTGGAATGGGCTTTTATTTTTGTATTTTCTATCTTTGTCTTAATTTGTGTAATATTTAGTCATTTTGTTATTAGCCTTTGTCACCTTTTATTTTTTTATTTATTTTTTTTACTACTATTTAGGATTTAGGTGTAGTTTTTATTTAACCATACAGAGCATTTTGCTAAATATATGCACTATATTAAATATTCATTATATTTTGACTTAATCTGTTCTTCAATATTTGATGTAAGTTTGAATAAATCCATCATGAAAACAAGTGTTCATGACAACCACCATAAAAATGTGGAGTAGTAAAACATAATTGTCATAAAAAATTTAAATTTATAACTTTATTATTGTAATAAAAAGCTCGTATGTGCAATTTAAATGTTTTTATAGAAATCAGTTGTCAATTTCTCAAAGAAAAAAAAAATTGCTAAAATTAACGTGTAAAGTACCTAATATGTACAAATGAATCTATTGCATCATGAAATATGTGTCAATGCCCACCCTACTCCTACATCTAAATGTTTCTACTAAAAACACTCATAATAACCGAGGTTCTGCGGACAGGTCAAAAATAACATCCGTTTTGCTTACTGTGGATGTCATTTTTGTGATGTAGTTCATATGTGAACCCAAATGAGGCCATTTAGGATGATCCAGCTGAAACCTCATGTTACTAGTACACCGCGTTCAACACCTTTGAATGTGGTCAGCTGACCTCCGCAGTGCTGGCCTTTGCAGAACGTGATCTGCTAGGAGAGCCGTAGCGTCTCTCTCTACCCTTCAGTCCTGTCCTGCCCCAGCCAGAGACTCGTACCTCCTTCCTCACTCCCGACCACCTCTTCTGCAGACTCTTGACTGGAATGTATGACTGATGCACGCCAATTCAGATAACACGACTTCTATGACAACCTCTGGGATGGAGATAAAGCACTGGAAAGAACAGGGTATATGCTTGTTTTGCCCTAATCGGCCTGAAAATGAACTAAAATGATAATTTTTCTGCTTGCCTTGTCCATAAATGTTATTAGGGAAAGCTGTGAGTGAGTTTTGCTTGGTTTTGTGGTCTTGCAAAGGTTCTTGTGGGAGAGAATGTTCTAGTTGCCCTGAGTAAATGGTCTGGGATGTCTTGATTACAAAGCATATTGCAACGGCAAGCATTTATCCCTCTGCCAGAGAATGTTATTGGCAAACTGCCTGTTTGCTGCACAAAATGTTGAACTGACTGTATATATACTGAATTCAGTGCATTTCAAAAGAAGTTGACAAATATACTATGCAGCATTTCCCACATGAGTATGTCACTGCTGCTTTAAGCAACAATTAATTTAGTTTTATTTATATTTTTTGTGCGTTTGGCATCGTTTGTCATTGCGTTCTAGCTGTTCTCAGATGTTCAGGAGGGGCCTGCATTGCTATTTAAATTGTTTATGCAAGTTGGCACTGATTGTGTCAATGAAATCAAGCTGGGAACATGTAATGAAGACGGATGTAAACTTCTGTGAACTCTTTTGGATGTTGGCTTACGTTTTGTTTCCTGGATGGATACATTGTGTCTGACTTCAGGGCCTGTGAAATATGGTGACTGGATAAGATTTGGCCATTTTGAGTCCAGATTTGTCATTCTGTCTTGTGTCATTGTACATTCGGTTTCAGAAACACTTTATAGTTAGTTTTGAGTAACAATGAGAAGCAAATAACTGGTTATACTTATCACTGGTTCTCGACAATTTCGTCTTGGATATTTCATGTAAAGCACTACTGTTCAAAAGTTTTGGGTCAGTAAGATTTAAAAAAAACCAAAACAAAAAAAAACTTTTATTTAGCAAGAACACATTAAATTGATCAAAGGTGACCGTAAAGACATTTTATAATGTTACAAAAGATTTCTATTTCAAATAAATCCTGTTCTAAACGGTCTATTCATCAAAGAAAAAAGTAACTCAATTTCTACAAAATTATTTCACAACACAACTGTTTTCAACATTGATAATGTTTCTTGAGCAGCAAATCAGCATATTAGAATGATTTCTGGAGAATTGTAACACTGAAGATCAGAGTAATGATGCTGAAAATTCACCACAGGAATTAATTACATTTTAAAATATATTCAAATAGAAAAGAGTTAATTTAAATTGTAGTATTTCACAATATTACATTTTTACTGTATTTTTGATTAAATAACATAAAAACATTTTTTTTACCGACCCCAGACTTTTAAAATGTAGTGCATATGTAATATATCCATCAACACGTTCTCTCTAGCAATCCATATTAGCGTTGGACAACTAAAGTTTATTTTTTTTTATTTTTTTTTAAATAGTGAACTTTTAATGAGGTCAACTTTGTCAAACATTTTTGTTTCTGCTTTTTCTATATAGATTCGTTTTTTATTTTTTTATTTTTTTTATAAACATTTATTTGAGCCAACTCTTGTGACTCGGACAAAAGCGGACTTTTATGTACTGGATTACAGAGGGACTTTTGTTTTATCATCCCATTCAACCGGAACTACCATTTGTCATTGAAGTCGCGTGCTTCTCGTGTGTTCTTGGCCCAGGCTGTCTGATCGCAGATGAGCGAGATGGATTCCAAACAAGGTTAGTTAGTGAGTTAGACCTTTAAACGGCCTGTAATTGCGTCCCTCCTCCACGTGCCACTGTTGATTTATGTGCATTAATATTGCAAAGTGTGTTTAGAAACACTGTCGTTATTCAGAATGAAATCATGATGATAAAATGCAGGTTTTATTCCGGGGGATTTGATAAGGCCGCTCGACTTGTCGTATTTTGACGGGTGCATTATAATAGTACACATTAATATTTCTGAGCAGATATGCATGCATTGTGTTAAATTTCGAAAAGGTGGCACATTAGTACTTTTTGTGAACTGTTCAGTTTCGATAAGCTTATGCAACGGTCTGTTGGCAAGAGTACAAGAGGAAGGGCAGCATGTTCTGCTGTACAAACCAAAGTGTTTCTCAGTTATTGATTAAATACACTGGCTTTTTGTGTGGATGATGTTTGTCTTTTAGAAAAGCAGTGAGAGAAGAGTGCATGCATGCTGACTTGTCATGAACTCTGATCAGATATGTTGGCACATAGTAGATTAGGTTTAATTATTGAAGGGTCATTGACTGACTGTAAGGTTTCTGTCCTATTTTTATCCTCCCTCTAGCCAGGACAGACTAGGTTTGCTGTAAAGTCAGAATTGAACATGATCACACCATGAAACATGCCATGGTGTCCTTGATGAATGTGTGCCTTATGTTTGATGTTCAGTGTGGTCACAAGTCATTTGTATATTAAAATGATTTGTTCCACATGCTCATCTGTGAAGCCATAACCATCCATAGCAGTTTTCCCATTTAATTATCCTCTTTCCTGCTCTTAAACTTCTTAAACACTGGCTGTGTTTACATGTACATATTCTGATTAAGATTTGTATTCTGGTTTATTCTGGTTATTCCAAAATAAAGGTATAATGTTAATTGATAAATAGTTGTTAATTCTGATATTATCAACATTGTTGACTAAATGTCTGATTTGACAACTAACTGAAGTAATTTGGCCTAACATCACTTCTGAAGATCTACAGCTTGTCAATAGTTATTGGATTTTTCTGCTATAATTTAACACGTCAGAGTATTTAAATGAATATTTTTTGCATATCGTTGCTATCGAGAAATGTTATATTATAAATAACTATATAAAATTTTAATTTGTTGGTAACTTTACCAAGTTTCAGTTTGTTCACGTTCCTTAACTACATTAGTTAACATGAACCAACGATTAAAACAGAATTCTAAAGCATTTCTTAATCTTTGTTAATTTCAATGTTTACCCTTTTTAAATAAAAAGTTGTATCTGTTAAAATTATTGATAACACTTTACGATAAGGTTTCATTGGATAACTGCATTAGTTAACATGGACTAATAATGAACAATACTTCTACAGCATTTATATTAGATTGTTGAAAATAACATTATTAAAATCAAAAGTAATGCACTGTGAACTAACATGAACAAACATGAATAGTTGTATTTTCATTAGGGATCGACCGATATGGATTTTTTAGTGCCGATGCCGATACCGATTTTTTTTCATCAGCCTTAGCCGATGACCGATACGGGTTGCCGATTTTCTTGGGCCGATATTTGGAGCCGATACTGCTTTTGCTCACTCAGTTTACATCATAAAAATGACATGTATATAATATATAATGATAACAACTGTTACAAGTCTCAATTAAGAAAGGAACATGTATTGAACTTAAAAAAAAAAACAATATTTGACAAATATTAAAAACATGTGAGGTAGAACAGAAAAAAAGTTCAGTGCTGAAAATACTGAAAATAAATATTTAAGCATAATTCAAATTCTGAAAATAAATTCTGAATATAAATATTTAAGCATAATAAAATAATTTGACTGGAACATGTTATTCTGTGTAGTTGTCTGTTCTATGTAATCGTGATCTCCATTTTAAACAAAACAAAAACGATTTTAAACCAAATAGATTCTAAGTTTATTATGAATTAGGGATCGCGTCTAAAACGTGTGGAAAGCACGGCCGCGCCGCTTGATTCTACAAGCGCTTGCGTCTGTTGTTGCTATGCAAACATGAACTGCTCTCTCCATGATGACGAGGAAGTAAGGATTAATTTATTTCTAGCCCTTTACGACTACATATATTTATGGAGATGAAAAATAAAAACCCGCCCTGTCCAGCTATGATCCGCTGTTCGACCGAGCTTCCGATGTTGTCATGGAAAGGTCAGTTGTTTTTTGTCACATGACCTGCGTGCGCTTGCGGCATTCTAAGAAAGTTTAGATGTTTTCATCTCACCACGGCATAGGAGCGCCTGGACAAACTGTTTATACTGTCTATGGGACAAACCGTTTATATACTGTCTATGGAACAAACGAGCGCGCTGCATCGCGTGCGTGTCACAACCGCGTCGCTTCTTTTATGAGCACACGTCCAGACGTCAGCCAGGTAGTCGCTGAATAAAACTCCCACAAATATCACGGAATCACCGAACAACGTCGGCATTATTTAATCCTATGACCAGTGTTTGTAACAGCTGCCGTATGCATATGGATAGCCTCAAACTTAGCTATTTGCAGCTCCCTAAATACAATGACAAGCAGTTTTATAGATGAGGCATTCGCGTTTTCCATTTGGACCCACAAACTTGCTTAGCTATAGTTGCACGCACATATAGAGCAACGTGTTTCCACTTTCAAAGTGTATTTCAGCTAAGTCAAACAGTTAAAAAGATGCTTTGAAATTTTAAAACTAACCGTTGTCTTGAAGAGGCTTCCAGCACTCTGCTAGTGTGGGAGGGGCAGTGCATGGGCTGCACGTGAACTGCAGCGTCTCCAGCAACACAGAGCTGCCTGCGGACGCCTGTCTGTAATTAATGCCGGGAAAAAAACTATCGGCGAACGCAGCAGCCGCGTATCGGCCGATGCCGATACACGTCAAACCCGCAAATATCGGCCCGATTTATCGGCCGACCGATATATCGGTCGATCACTAATTTTCATTAACTAATGGTAACAAAAAAAATACTATAACGCATATATATTGCTCAGTTAATGTTAGTTAAACATTAACCAATGGTAACAAATGAGACCTTATTGTAAAGGGTAACCATATTGTTTAATAAACCTGAGCTAACAATGAACAGTTGTATTTTTATTTTCTAACATTATAGGTCAGTAAATATTATAATGTATGGCTCATTGTTTTTTTTTAATGCTTTCACAAATGTATACTAAAGAGACCTTAATGTAAATCCATTTGTTTTTTGTTCTACATAGTAATTTAGCTCCTTAATTCTCATTCATGTGCTTTCGCAATAATCACAAAAATTAAGGTCACGAGATGAGAATTTGATGCTTATGAAAATTGGGTTAACATGCTTATATGGATGTGCTTTTAAAAGTGTTAATTCCTTTTTGTATTAAAGAGATCGTTCAGCCAAAAATGAAAATTCTGTCATCTACTCACCCTCATGTCGTTCCAAACCCGTAAGACTTTCGTTCATCTTCGGAACAGGAATGAAGCTATTTTAATGAAATCCGAGATATTTCTGTCCCTCCATTGACAGCTACGCAACTACCACTCTGACACTCCGAAAAAGTTCATAAAGAGATTGTAAAGCTAATCCATATGAATCGAGCGGTTTAGTCCAAAGAGACACGATCGCTTTATACGATGTACAGATTGAATTTAGGCTTTTGTTCACATGAAGTGTCAAAGTGGTAGTTGTGTAGCTGTCAATGGAGGGACAGAAAGCTCTCCGCTTTCATTAAAATAGCTTCATTTCTGTTCTGAAGATGTCTTGCAGGTTTGAAACAACATGAGGGTGAGTAATTGAATACATTTTTGGGTGATCTATCCCTTTAATCCCAAAAGTTTCATCATCTGTCTGTTGAGGGTTGCCGTAACTCTTCTTTCTGCCGGCAGTGGTGGACCTGCTGTACTGGCGAGATCTGCAGAGGACGGGGGTGGTGTTCGGAGCCAGTCTGTTCCTGCTGCTGTCCCTCAGCATCTGCAGTATTATCAGTGTTCTCTCCTACGTGGCCCTTGCCCTGCTGTCTGTCACCATCTCCTTCAGGATATACAAAGGCATTTTACAGGCTGTTCAGAAGTCAGAGGATGGACACCCCTTCAAGTGAGGAACGCACACAGTTGTTGCATGCATATCGTGACGTTTTTCCACTCCATGTTTTGTTCACTTTGCGTCGCCTGAGTGTAAAACGTTTAGGATAATCCTGCTTTGATCAGTTTGTGTTCCGGTTTATGTAAGGAGGTAGATCTGTGGAGCTTAGCTTCTGGGCTTACAGGAGGTGTTACACGTTGTTGGCTTTGACTCCCTGCCAAAATTAAGCCCTCTGCTGTGGAACGACACAAGTCTGAGCACTTCAAGATTCTTGAAGTTGTTTTGGAAGTGAAGTGGTTGCAATATTGGTGTTTTCATACACTTAATTTTGATCAAACTGCTAGGCTCGGCTTCAAAACCTAGTGAGCTGCTTTGAAAGTAGCTGACCATTTAGTAAACAAACAGCAAAGGCAACATTATAATTGAAATGGAAGCTCATAAGTGGTAGTTTGAAATGCTCTATTGGCAGCAACTCCTTGCACCACACAAATGGTTACATTACACATTAGCCTAACCCTGTCTGTTTTACGCGTTATTTAACAAACCACATTATAGATGGGTCGTCAAATTTAAAACGGAGAACGGTACGGTTTGATTTTTTTTTTTTTTTTTTTTTTTTTTAAAGGGTAACTAAGCCCTAAAACAACTTTTTAGTTAATGATCTGTAAGACTGGGGCTTTATTAGTGCTGTTCATTGATTCGAGTAAATGTTTTGACATTTGGGTATAAAATGTTTTAATTCTACAATATATGGTGTAAAAACATCTGAGTGCTGCCCTCTTCAGGCCCTTCCACACCCTTCGCTAGCATCGTCGGCATCGGGAGTTAAGGCCGCGGTTTGAGCCAGCGGCTCGAATTGATAAGAGATGCTAAATCATAAATCAGATGCATGTACGATAACATTACGATGTCCAGCAATCGTTTAAAATAGCACATTGTGTTTAATTTGTCGTTTAATGAGATCTATTGTTATTCGTGCGGAGAATTTTCACGTGAATGAATAGATCGAATACTATAATGGTCCAGTGGCAGAACTTTTGCCAAGCGTGTCAGAGGTTTTGCAGAGGTTTGTGGAGTTTAAAAACGCGATTGAGTAGTCAACATTTGAAGTGGATAAAAAAAAGGACAAGAACGGGTATTCAAAATTCATCTGTTTTAATGAGTGATTCAATGACTGACTCATAAAGACTTAACTTGTTTCATTACACCTTCTGGATAAATCAGTGTTTTTGAACGACTCTTGAATAAATGATTCAATACATTTGTCGGTCGCCACCTACTGGTGTAATGATGTAACTGATGTAATCTTTACTTGAAGTGTCAAGTTTCAAAAGGTGATTTACTCTATTTTGGTTGACGTAGAAATCACACATTGTTTATCCAAACTATAAACTTTATCCCAGTACTTTTATGATTTAATATGAATTATTGTAAGACAGAAATAATGATATGGTATGGTTGAAAAGACTATTTGAGGAGATGTTTCATACCAATGCATGACAACTGCTCTCTCTGGGTCAGTGGCAGCGTGAACGCAGATTTGAATGTTCCTCCGTGATCAATCATACTTTTCAAAGGCTTAATAGACAGCTGAATTGTTGACATTAAAAAATAAGATTGCGTGGGTGTTTGGATCAAGATCGCAAATCTTTTAACGATTAATCGTGCAGCTCTTCCTGTAAGAAAAGGAAGGGTTGTAAAACTAGTTAAATGTCATGGTCTTTCTAACTTGATGGCGAACTAAAAAGGGCATTAATCATAAATGTCATGATAATTTGTGTTTTATCATGAAATTTCAATGTCTTGCTTGCTCACTAGGTTCATAAAACTGAGCTTTAGTCTCACGGTAAACCTTCTGTCTTCTGTACAGGATGTATCTGGATAAGGATATCGCGATCCCTACGGAGACGGTCCATAAGTACAGTGACACAGTTCTGGTGCACATCAACACTGTTGTTAAAGAGCTGCGGCGACTCTTCCTGGTGGAGGATCTGGTGGACTCGCTCAAGGTTTGTTCTAGAAGAATCCTGATCGTTCTCTCTCAGCTTATGCTCTTTTATTTGATTTGGCGCTCCATAACTGCTCTCAGGGTGAAGACTGGGAAATAAATCTTGTTGTCGTGACGTTTTATGTTGTTGAGGTGGGTGAACATTAATGCCCTTGTAAACTGTACAGTTAATGCTTAATTATGTGATATCAAGATTTTTTCCCCCCTGAAGAATTAAGCTAGAAATTGGCCTTTAGTGTCAAAAAAGGAAAAGGTAAAACAGTTCTGCTTTTGTATCTTTTAATTGAATCCTCACGTTCAAGTCTATTTATACTTCTATTCCGCTTCTATTTTCATGAGTGAGTAGTTTGTACGCTACCATTCAAGTCTATTCATAATTCTATTCCGCAAGGACATAAGTGACAGTAAAGACATTTGTTACAAAGATTTCTATTTCTAATAAATGCTGTTCTTTTGAACTTTCTATGTATTAAAGAATCGTAAAAAATCGGTTGGTGGTCAGGTCTGGGGTGTTTGCTCTTGTTTTGCGAGAATGTCATGAACTGCTCCACAAAGCAGCCTTTGTTGATCAGGCTGAGGGGATTTAGACTGAGCTCTGATGGGATAGAAATGGTGCCAAAAAGATCACTCTTGCTTTTTTTGTGGGGGGTGGGGCGGTGGGGTTAAAGAATCAGCTGTGATGTAGCATTGAGGAATGCCACTCTTTAGTCATGTGATGCTCTTTTAGAAGGCTGTCACATGACAAGGTTAGCTGCAGGGCTGAATGATCTTGAATGAATAGCTGAACTACACTTTCCAGCTCACTATGCGTTGTTGCTCTAATGCCCGCGTTGCCATGTTGAGGGCATTCTAGTTTTAATGAGTGGGCCATTCAAAAAGAACTGTATGCGCTACTAATGCATTTTGTGTATTTAGTTCAGCTATTGTGGCATATGAAGTCTAGTGATGCACCAAAATGTCTTAAACCACAAATTGATTATAATACTATGCTATAATTGTAATGTATCACACATTTAAACATTTTAAAAAACTATTTGTTTTTGAAATGTATAAAAATATAAGTGATTGTAAATTATTAAAATAAATAATTAGTGACGCACCGCACTGGGCCGTAACCGAAATTGAGGATGCACTTGGCTGAAAACCTAAAGATTTAAACCTAAAGACCGAAAACCACTTATTTTAATATTAGGTTTTTACATTAATTTCATGAATGAACTAAACACTGACATTTTATTTTTCAGATATTTAAACTGAAGTTTATTTAATAATCAACACACACATAATTCTGTTATTAAAAAGTTCATATAAAAACTGCCTTGTGTGCAACAAATTATGTTTACTCAAATTATAGCCATTTAAATGTTTATATTTCACCAAGAAATTGAAGACAGATTTATTCAAATGTTTAAAAAAATGAAGACATTGCTAACAGGTTAAGTAAAAATATAATATGTAATACAGTGCATTTAGCAAAATACTGCTCTCTAGCTAACTAGAAAAATATGGACATTGAATGGCTTTCTTGAGGTAAATGGACAGTATGTACATGAGCAATATTGGTTTTGCCATGTTTCACAGAACCAAGATTTGCAGGCCTATATCTTCACTTTATTTTCCGTGAAGCATTATTTTACTTCGCCTCAGATATAATCAAGAGACGTCCACTCTTGCATTCCGTGTTCGTGCATTTTGGGGGCGGAGCAATGAAGGGAGGGCTGTGCTTGTTTAGGTTGATTTCAAATATCAACAGTGTTTCTAAGAAATCACTTACTTCACCTTTAAACGTCACGGTTTTTAAGGGCCAAAATCGTTGACCGAAACAATTTTGGCGTAAAACTGAAAATTGCTGTTTCGGTAAATCCCTAAACAAAACATTGAAAATATTAATGTTACTTTTGCTGTCATCAACCATTTATAGCTTATAGACACAGTAAATTTTCAGAACTAAAGGTCATAAGAGCACAACTTAGACTCTGGTATACTAAATCCTGGGTTAAGCGCTTCTTAATCTTGCATCAAAATGTCTGACATTAAGGAGTCGCCCTGTTCTAAGCAAAGTTTATGGCGTAATGGAAAAGCACCACTAACATTAATGTTAAATCAGCACCTCATGGCTTTTCTTGGCGCTGCATTGGCACACGTCTCAAATGCAGGGGAGCCCAGTGGATGGAAGCGTCCGTGTATGGAGATTTACTGCCCTGTGAAGGGGGTGCTGGTTATGAGCTATGGGTCAAGTTACAGCCAGACCCCGCTGCCCTTTCAGAGCTCTGGAGGTCTTCTACAGCATTCAGTCTCTCTGTGGTCAGGCGGCTATATTGAGTGACGTGTCCTGTTACGAGCAACCGTTTATGTGCCGGTGGGTTTTGAACAGGTTCTGTCATTTGTTGGGTCAGCTTGCAAAAAAAGTGTCGGCATGCCTTTCTTTTATTCTATTTTAGTTCAAGTGAAATGCGTTTGATGTTTATGATGTCAATTTATGAAAATGGTTAGTTATTAAGCGTTTTTCATGATCATTTTTACCCTCTTTTTGACTCTTAAAGTGAAAAGTTGTTCACCCAAACATTAAAAATGCTAATTACAAGTCTGCTCACCAATACTGTGTTTGTGATAAAAAATACAGTAAAAATGGTAATATAGTGAAATGTTAAAATTTAAGAACTTTTGTATTAAAATTATATTTATTTCCTGTAATGCAAAGCCGAATTTTCAGCATCATTACTCCAGTCTTCAGTGTCACATGATTCATCACATGATTTGCTGCTTAAACATTTCTTTTCAAAGTTGTGCTGCTTTTTTTTTGTATTTGGTGAATAGAAAGCATCAAAGAATAGTTTATTTTTATTATTATTATTATTATTATATTTTTTACATTTTTGAAACAGTGGAAAAGTGCAACTTTGCATCCATTCACTCGTTTTGAATAAGTATTACCGTTTAAAAGTTGAGTCAGCAAGTGTTTTTTTTTTTTTTTTTTTCTCTGTGAAAGAAATGAATACTATGTAAATGCTCTCCTTAACATAAAATGAGTAATCTCATTGTGTTAGTGTCTTTTTGGCATCAGGCATCGCACTATTTTGAACTAGTAGTTTTTATATGTTTGGCTCTGGAAAGAGGTTTGAGTTGATAAAGTTTCAGAATGTCTACAAAGTACATTAAACTTATTTCAAAAGATGAAGCTTACTTTTTTCTAATGAGCATAAGTGTCAAATGCGTTTGTCACATGTGACTAAAGCGTTTCCTCTGGCCTGTTGTACTCTGCTTGTATGTTGACACGTGGTTTTCTCTTCTCAGTTTGCAGTTCTCATGTGGATCCTGACCTATGTTGGTGCCTTGTTCAATGGTCTCACCCTTCTTATTTTGGGTATGTCTATTTTGGGAATGTAGTCCTATTTTTAAATTCATGCATTGTAATTTTTTGCTGTCAATTGTCACCTGTCAGAATATGACATTATGGTCAAAATGTGTTCTTTCTTTAGGTCTCATAGGGGCTTTCAGTTGGCCAGTGGTCTATGAAAAGCATCAGGTACATCTATTTGACTTGTGAATGCAATGATAACCTCCAGCTGAGGCAGCTGTCGTGGTATATTAAGTGTTTATTGGAGTCTTCATTGTCAATAAACGCATAATAAATCTATAATGTTCACCTGAATGTGGTAATTATTCGTCTTTATTCCTAATACAGGCACAAATTGACCATTACTACGGACTGGTGAACAAGCAAATCAAAGATGTTGTGGGAAAGTAAGTCTGTTTGCATGGTGAAATATGCAACTGGTGATTTCCTCAGTGAACCAGATAAAATAGTGTTTTATGATAATTTGGTTTTGATGAATACAATTGATAATTGTAGTATCAAGTGTGTGTGTGTGTGTGTGTGTGTATATATATATATATATATATATATATATATATATATATATATATATATATATATATATATATATATATATATATATATATATTAATATTAGGGCTGGGTATTGACACAAATTTCACAATTCGATTCGATTTCGATTCACAAGCTTGCGATTCGATTTCGATTACGATTCGATTCAATATCGATTATTTTGGATATCAGGTACAATACATTGCAAATGTTCTCAAGGAAAACAAATCTCTTAACTATTATTGTAAACTATGGGAGTCAGTTGTAGCCTATAGGCTTCATTAGCCTACTATAATATTGAAGGTAAAAAATAACTGATTTGATTTGTATACAAACACTTAAAATACACTTATTTATTTTTATAATAATAAAGTTATATGAAATGATATACAAATTTAAATGGTGGCTGTCATAAAAAAACTTTCCAGATTTATTCAAACATGCATTTAATATTGAAGAACATTAAAAAATATAATGAATATGTAATATGGTGCATATAGCCTATTTAACAAAATGCTCCTCTCTAGAGTTAATTTTTCTAGCTGACTAACGAGTTTATGGTCACTGGATATCGTTTTTCTGAGGTAAATGTGACGTTACATGACATTGTTTACTAACGTCTTTCCACGGATGAAACACTGATTGAGCGATTCCATGTGACGATACGGACTTCGATAAGTTGTACTCTACCTTTTAACACACTTTCAGATGCTCATTCATGTTTATCTCGCGCTGTAACTGGTGTTATTAAGGCGGAAGTGAAGATCGTGTGCGCTCCGCGCTGCTGCTTCTCTTGAGCTGAGCAAGAGCGATCTCACGCCACAGCGCCAAAACGGTATTTATGTTTTTGAATTTCATAAGAACATGGACGTAATTTGAAATCTGAGACTTTGTTTCATATTAATAATAACAAAGCACAAAGATTATTGCGATTTATTGAATGGGATGCGCGCAACAATGTTCCATTCATTCATAACTGAAAACAGGATGACTAATCGATTCTTGGGATTTAAGAATCGATATCGTTTCGTAAAAATGAGAATCGATTAAAATCGAGAAATCGATATTTTTTTTACCCAGCCCTTATATATATATATATACACACACACACACACACACACACACACACACACACACACACACACACACACACACACACACACACACACACACACACACACACACACACACACACACACACACACACACACACACACACACACACACACACACACACTAGTACCAGTCAAAAGTTTGGAAACAGTACTATTTTTAATGTTTTGAAAGAAGTCTCTTATGCTCATCAAGCCTGCAGTTAAAAAAAACAAAAAAAACCCAGTAATATTATGAAATATTATTACAATTTAAAATAATGGTTCTCTTTTTTAATATACTTTAAAATGTAATTTATTTATGTGCGCAAAGCTGAATTTTCATCAGCAAGTACTCCAGTCTTTGGTGTCTTATGATCCTTCAGAAATCATTCTAATATGCTGATTTATGATCAATGTTGGAAACCGTTGTGCTGCTTAATATTTTTTTTATAACCTGAGATACTTTTTTCAGGATTATTTGATGAATAAAGTTAAAAAGAACTGTATTTATTTAGAATAGAAATATTTTGTAACAATATACACTACCGTTCAAAAGTTTGGGAACAATAACTATTTTTTTTTAAAGAAATTAGTACCGTATATACCCGACTATAAGACGACCCTGAATATAAGACGACCCCCCCATTTTCCAGACTTATTTTTGGGACAAAAAGAGATTTTTGTGGAAAAAATCTGGTTTTCAACAGAAAATAATTTAATTTGAAAATTGCAGTGATAATTCATTCTCTCTCTTCCAGCACGCGCACGCACCTTTATCTCTCTCTCTCCCTCTCGCTCTGCGTCTCTCTCTCTCTCTCTCTCTCTCTCTCTCTCTCTCTCTCTCTGCATCTCATGCGCGCACCTCTCTCTCTCTCTCTCTCTCTCTCTCTCGCTCTGCATCTCGCGCGCGCACCTCTCGCTCTCGCTCTGCGTCTCTCGCGCGCGCGCTCGCCCGCTTGCTCTGCGTCTCGCGCGGATTAACTTTTGTGCATTATCTTTTATGCAGATTAACATATTGGAAGGGAAAGCTGGTTTTGTCTTAATGGGTCGCGTTTCAGTCACTATTTCATATTAATTCCGTTGTTCTTTCTCCCTTTCACCCCGTGATTTTGTTTATATCGCGAATATAAGACGACCCCACATTTTTCAGCCTATTTTTAGGACAAAAACCTCGTCTTATATTCGGGTATATACGGTACTTTAATTCAACAAGGATGCGTTAAATTGATAAAAGGTGATGGTAACGATTTATATTGTTAGAAATGATTTTATTTTGATTAAATGGTGTTTTTATGAATAAATGCTGTTAACGTTTTACTCATCAATGAATCCTGAAAAAAGTATTCCAAAAAAATATATTAAACAGCACAACTGTTTCCATCATTGATAATAACTGAGTATCAAATCATCATATTAGAATGATTTCTGAAGGATCATAAGACACCAAAGACTGGAGTACTTGCTGATGAAAATTCAGCTTTGCATCACAAAAATAAATTACATTTTAAAATATATTAAAAAAAGAGAACCATTATTTTAAATTGTAATAATATTATTATTATTATTTTTTTTTTATATTTTTTTAACTGCAGGCTTGATCATAAGAGACTTCTTTCAAAAACATTTAAAATAGTAATGTTTCCAAAAATTTGACTGGTACTATATATATATATATATGATTATGAGAGAGAGAAAAATACTTAATGATGATAATACAATAACTAGTAAATAGTTTTTTTATTAATTATTTTATAAATCTTTTTTTTTTTTTATATTAGCTACACTAAAGTAACCCTGACCATATAAATCTGTAAATGTTCAAAAGGGAGCAAATGCACTGCATTGCTGTGTCATTTAATTTTTATTTCATTCTAAAAACTTGACACCTGTGGCTTTTTTTTTAATGGAATCTATATATTGGTGTACTACTAAAAGTAAACCCCTCAAAAAATTCAGCAGATACACGCATTGTAATTTTGTTTGTCCATTTAAGTCCATTCAAAAGTAGCGTCTTGCCAGATATTTTTTTTTATCATATTGTAGAGACTATCTATATATATCATCTAACAAAATTTGTGTACATGTGCATACATATATGTAAATATACATGTGTATGAATATGTATTTTTTGTGTGTGTATAACTTTTGTTAGGTGTGATTTAAGTGATTTGACAGCTCTAATATTTTTTTTTATTATTTTTTTTTTTTTTTACAGTGTGACTTTTTATGACTTATTTTATTAATTTAGTTTAAACGTGTGATTTTCATGTTCCTCATGGGCTGTAGTCATATTCTTTTGTTTCTGTGCCATTAACAGGGTCCAGGCCAAGATTCCCGGAGCAAAGCCAAAGACGGAGTGAAGAAAGTTAGATTGTGTGTTAATTCTGTGCACGAGAAGTGATGTTGGAACGAGAAGACGGACAGAATCGTGTTTGGTTTGGAAAAAGGCCTTAGACGATGCAATGTAAACTTTATCCCCCCTCCCCCAGTGTTTGAAATGTTAGCGTAACTGAGAATGAATCCTTTTTAAACCTATGAGTTTCTCTCACAAGCAGAGTCGTCACTGTCTTTCAGAGTAGAGCTAGTTGTCCATGTTTAAACGCAGCTACGTAACACCATTACAGAATGTAGTCCGAGGAACTCCATGTCAGCGAAGGCAGGAATCGATGAGGTTTTTTCACTTATTATTCGGTCAGTGAAGCGTTCACCTTGTTTGAAGGCCATTTTGATTCATTTCAGTATGAATTGTTTTGGTGATGAAGTTCCTTCAAGTCTTTTGATTTTAGCTATTTTCTTTTTTCCCTATTTTGTTTGTACTTGGCGTGATAGAACACAGTGGTGTTGTGGTGTAACTGTGTTAAAGTTGATGCAATTAAATCATGTTAGAGGTGAAGAGGCTTCTATTCTTCTGTAGCAGAGTTTAAGAGCAGTTTTATTTCACACATGTCTACAAAGGGATCTGTTACGGCATATTGCACCCAACTATTCATTGTTTTTAGCCGTTAAGTGAAAAAAAAAAAAGGTGAACAAGAACGTATGCTGTCGGCCTATCACCTTCCTGTCATGTCAAAAATCAACATGTTTGCAGAATTTGCCGTCTCCATCGTGGATCGAATACCTGAAACGGCTCACGCTCTTAAAAACTTGCAAACATCAAGCGCTGTTTCTTCATGCAGGTCATTTGTAAAAGATTTCAGTTTTGATGAAAATATGCTGAAGACTGTCTGTGGAATGCATTGTGAAAAATAAACCAATAAAGTACCAATAAAGCTTGTAGACAAACTATTTGCTTTTGTGCTCGATTTGAAGGTTTGTTTTTTTTTGGGTCTGTTCGGAAGGTTTGTCATTTACAATGCAGTTTGTCACGTGGCCTTTGACGCCACCCAGTGGTTTTTGTAAGGAAGTGTGGACTTTTCTCTGATTTCTCTCATTTTTATGACATTAACAAGAATGTTAATTGATGACGATAAAATATCAATAATAATCAAATAACTAAAATGATGCTGTTTAGAGGAAACAGAAGTTATTCAAAGTAAGTAAAAAAAAAAGTAGATTGTGTATACTTAATGTGCATGAAAAATATCCTGAGAATAAAATGAAGCATTTTTTTCTACCTTCATAAAGTGCAACAGTTATTTTAAATAAGATTTCTGTTTAAATGCATGTATGTTATAATACCCAAATTTGTGTGGTTTTAAGATTTTTTATTATTTTTTTTTAAACAAATTGTAATTAAATATCCATTCTCTTTGTTTTTTTGTGCTTTTACGAAATCACCACAAATGTGTTGAATTAAGATATTCCGTTGGTAAGGACCAAATGTGTTTTTATGCTGCCATAAGTTTGGGGTCAGTTTTTTTATGTTTTTGAAAGAAGTCTCTTATGTTTATAAAGGCTACATTTATATGATCAAAAATATAGTAAAATTGAGTGAACTATTAAAAATAAATTTAAAATCGTGTTCTTTTTAAAATGTAAAATTCAAACTAATTTATTCCTGTGATGACGTCTTCAGTGTCATATGATCCTTCAGAAATCATTCTAATATATTGACTTGCTGCTCAAGAAATATTTCTGATTATTAATGTTAAAGCTACACTGTGTAGGATTTTTTTACCATCTAGCAGTGAAATTGTTTATGACTACCAACTGAATAGGCCCTCCTATTCCGAGGGCGTTTTAAGTCCTATGGTGGCCGTATTATTTCAAATCTGCCGGCAGTCGCGAGTAATCTCCCCCTCGCATTAGTCATGGTGCCACGGAGTGTAAAAACGCAAAAGGCTTGAATTTCCAGGTATGTCCCTCTTTGGCTAATGTACTTTCAAGATGGAGGCGCAACATGGCTGCCGCCATTCGAGCGACTCGCTCGTATGCATTCTAAATGGCAGATTCTACGCTTACAAGAATACTTGATTAGTTGGTATAAGTAATTACACATTAATGAGCACATATCATTTTTACAACATAAAAACACAAGAACAAAGTGTTTTTAGCTAAGAATCAACTTAAAAAATTACACAGTGTAGGTTGTGCTGCTTTATATTTGTGTGGAAAACTACCTTTTTATTATGATTATCTAGTATGTTGTGGTTCTCGCTACAAACATAAAATTAACCTGGGATTTAGTTTAATAGTTTATTTCAACCTGTTTTTGGAAACTGCAAGAAATAACCAGTTTGAGCAATTTTCTAACTCTAAGAACAATTCATTCATGCTCACTTAAACTGCTACTAACTCACTTTGATCAGTTTTCCTCTGGCCCTCACGCCTCCATCACCGTGAGTGTATTGGAGAGAAAGAGAGTGATAAAATATTGTCGGTGTTGTGCAGCGATTCATTTGAATGAAGATTAGGTCGTTCTGTTGTGCTGGAAAGATCATTAGGGACAGGTGCGCGTGCAGCCAAACAGATTACCAGACTGCCATTCTGAAATGAACTTTCTATTGATTGCTGGGGTTTTTTCAGGGAGGAGAAGAGGTAAGCCGTGTTTTTCTCTCGTCTCAGCTGAGCACAGATGCTTCCGTGCTGGGAAGATAATTTGCTGCATGGAGGGCCGCTTTCCTCTCATTGGCACACACCCCGCGCCTGCTCTTCATTCCATTCGCATTACGATTGCTATTTACTCAGGGATAAATTAGAAAGTTACATCAAATGAAAAATACCAGGGGGGCTAAAGGAGAGCATTCATATGGCACTAATAAAAATGGGACATAATCTTGTATTCTGGCTTTTCTGGTGTTTTTCTATGACCTGAGGCAAGAATTAATGGAAATAAAGCAAAAGAAAAACAGGACGCAAAGCAATGTGCTGTCAAAGTTGATTTTGACAAGAGAACTGTCAAAATGATGGTGAATAATTCTTCCATAGTGCTTTTCTAAATACGTGACCTTACCGACCCCTTGTATGTGGCCCTGTCAGAGCCGGTTAGTGTCTCTCCAAATATGATCAAACGAATACAGACAGCAGCCAACTCACCCCGCATTCCCCCAAAAAACATGCAAACACACTCTCTCTGTGTGCGATTGCAAAACCATGGCATTTTTACAGAGTCCCTGAATATTTCACAGAGTCACGCCACTTAACCGATCATTCTTCTAATAACAGTGTCTGCATAAATGTGTCCAAAACTAGCAATGTGCAGTTGTAAATTAAATGAATTTGTGTCACAGGCTTCAGAAACCAGGACCCCCAGATTTTACCACTTCTTTTGGTCATGGCTCACACTTGTAAAAACGTAATAAGCCCAGAACAGAAACATCACATTATTGCTCTCTGGATGTGTGGGCTTCAGACAAGCGCGGAGAGAGGAGTAGATTAAGGCCGTGCATTTGGAGCGGAAATTGGGTTCTTTTAATTTCCCTGTGACAATGCTGACAGATAATTGAAAATGACGCTAAGGTAATAGACTCACACACTTTGTGTCATGTTGAACCTCAGCTCTCAGGAAAAAGGTACGTCACACTTGAAATTTTTTTTTTTTTTTTTATATATCTTTTTTTAAGACTATTTCTTCAATAGGCCTAGAGTATGTACACTGTATGATGTTTTTCTGTATGCATGGAATATCGAGGTGACTTACTCAAGAAATCAAGGTCTGGCTGGTTAGCATGGTCCAGTCCTTCTGCTGTGGGTAGAAAGAAAGTATGTTTCTCCATCGATGGCTATTTAAAAGCTGATCACATGGCATTTACAGCCCAAGAACAATTTCACCAGTTTTCGCCAGCAGAGAGACAACTGTCATCAAGATAAATGCTTATAAGATAGGCTAGCTCTCTCCAGATATATTAGGCTATAGATCCCCTTGAACCAACTTCATATGTGCAGTAAGCAGTTCATACTTCACAGAATATTGTATATATTAAGCGACTGAACGCCAGTGGCCGGGGCCTATATGGCGCGATAATGTATTACTGTTCATATATGTCTTGCTCTGGAGGTAAGCATATGCAAATATATTTGCCAGTGTGACGTCACAAATCACTCAATATCCAAATGAGCCGTGTTTGGAGCTTGATTAAATAAATGCTTTGTTTATAATGAGGAGGGCACTTTAAGCTATGAAACTTACAGGATGTTTTATTGGTACAAATATCTCCTATATATCAAAAGATCAAGGTGAATGTCATGACCCCTTTAATACCATTTGCTTTAATAATTAAGTATTTTCCAAATGTTCTCAAGATATCTTTACAACGATTGGATACTTTATACAACACAGCTTTCTGAACATATGCCGTGTTACTTTACCTGTATGTGTGCATGCAGTATATACTGTATCTGTCTTTATATCCAGGGCTGTAATCTCATTTCTGCTAACCTTTCACAGATGCTGCCTGCATGTGTGCAGATTCTCATATCCAGCTGTGAATATTACCCCCTTCACCTCTGCCCCGGGGTAATAACTATTCTGCAATTCCAAACACCTGCACTGACAGACATCAAACCTTACCAAGCCTATTCTGTTTACCAAAACATGAGTGAAGTATGCACTGGAATCAATAAAAGTTAAATTATTTGACCACGTGATCGGTTTTCTTAACGCTTCAACAGACTTTCAGTAGCCTAACATTTATTTATTTATTTTATTGTTTTTTAGTTTTTTTTTTTGCTGGCATTTTCCCATCCCCATGATATCACCCCTGCAACCATGGTTTTATATAGTAAAAAACTGATCATTGAAAATGGAATATTGTAGAAAAAACAACAACATTTAATTATCTAAGAGTACTAGTTTATAGAACACTATTTTAGAGGCTTTAATAATGTTAAATTAAACAAAACTCAACCTGTTACCTTACTGAAGCCATATATATATATATATATATATATATATATATATATATATATATATATATATATATAAATTGTCCTAATCCAGTCCCTAACTCTATCCATAACTCATCCGTAAAATCAGAAGGAAAATGCAGTATGCAACTGTCCAGCAGGTGGCACCGCTGGCTGTCTGAAAGGCTGTTGGCTTGGCTCCCTCAGGATTGGACCTCAGGTGAAAACACCTCACCACACCGGGCTAAAGAGAGCCTGTCTGCTTCATCGCTCTGGTCCACCCTGTCATTTCAGATCTGTGCAGTGGTGAGAGGACAGACAAAAGAAAAAGAGAAATACAGTCTGGTACGCTGACGGATGAGAGTTTCATTTGTAGTTATTTTACTCTTACTTGAACAGCCAATGGAAATAGGAAGGACTTAGTTGAGCTCGGAATCTTTTTTTTTTTTTGAGTCTCCTACAAAAAAAGTAAACATTGTTTCCACTAAAACATTATTGCAACAGTGACATTTCTTATTCAAAATCAACAAAGTATCAAAATCCAGAATTTTAAATTGGATACCATGGTACCTGTGATGTCACAGTAATGACATACTTGCTTTTATTTTATCACATTTCACCAGCCTGTCTGATGTTTGTTTGCATCTCACTAAATAGTCAATCCCCACAGTGTCCAAGTCATTTTCTAATTTATTAAAAATAGACATGATGTTTTTTCCCTTCCATTCAGTCTTTTTTTTGTTAGCCTCTCCTTTCTTGGGAAATTAAAATGTGGATCAAAGGTTGACTTTGTAATCCAGGGGAGACTTGTAGGAAGTGTCACTTGGCAGGAGTTAATTAGGAGACCACCTCTGGGGTACATTTACTAATACCCCCCCACCCCCCCGTGCAATGTATTAACATGCAGGAAATTCATCTCTCTCTTCCTGTCACAGATTCCCAACAAGAGAGAAGTCTTTTACTGTCTCTGTGGCATCACGGGGGTTAAACTTATTCTATAAATAGCATTTCAAAACATGCCTGTAAATATCTAGAAATTACCTAGTGGAAGGTTTGTTTGATACAAAGGATATTGAGATGGTAGATGGTCATGTCAAGATATTCTTGGCCCTGTTTAATGGTATTTAGATGCGTTTTGGTCGATTGGATCACGAGTAGACGAGGGAGACACATTCCCGTTTACACCTGGTGTTTCTTTCGTCCACTTTCAACCACTTCTGTCCTGATTTCTTCGAGGGGAGGGTTTATGGGCGGGTCTTTTTCAGATCTTTTGATCTAATGGATGAAATAAGATCACGCAATTTACATATGAACGCACCGAAGATGACGCAAAAACACATAGAGAGCAGCAGCTTTAGTTTCTGCTCTGACAGCCGCAAGACAAGCCAAATACTGTGAGTGTGTGTTAGAAATCAGAAATGGTGAGAGAACATTGTGCTTGGTACATTTTTCATCTTCAAACCAAACTTGGTTCTTCAAGCGACAAAGTTGAAATCCCGCCTGGCTAGTGCGCTTCCCATAATGTAGGCGGAGAGTAGGTGGTTTTTTGTGGCTGTTCGAATGCATCCAAACTCATGAACATCTACAAAGCAATACGGTTGTATGCATTTTCGACTACCTCTGGAAGTGATAAAAAGTGGACAAGCTCAAAGCGTTTTAGACCCCGTTTACACCTGTACCGTCCACTTGTGATCCGATCGACCAAAACACTGAATGAGAACAGATGGTTGAGAACAGAGATAGAGCAAAGTGGGTAAAAAGCATGAATGGAGACTGACTTGAACGTTATGGAGTTTAAACTCAATTATCCTGTTAAAATATAATGAAAGAGATCATTGATTTGTTCAAAATTGGCACTATTTACTTTCTTAATGCACATGCCTGGTTTTATTGTGAATGATTCATCAACGATTCAACAGCAATAATTTACTCTACCTCTGAAACAACTTTCCTTTTTGGCTGTCACAGAGCCTTCGCATTCTTCAACCCAACCACTTTTCCTCGTTGAATATGGAATATTGAAATTGGTTGTGAACATTTTAATGGGTTTCATGTTGATTTGACAGATATACAGACCTTGGTTCTCCATCTCAGAAGAAGAGACGTTTCTGATGGTGATAGGAGGTGCTTCAAATTAAGATTGTGGAAAAATGGTTTTGCCAGTTTCGAATGAATAAAAAGTACAACGCAGATGGTATTTCACGAGTGCCTCAACGTGACCATGGTTTTTTACATTTTTGTAAAGAAAATGAGGGATGAGTCAAAGCAATTTTCTTTTATGTTTAATTGACTGAACCTGGATCATTCCTTTAAAAGCTCTTTTCTTTTCTTTTCTTTTCTTTTCTTTTCTTTTCTTTTCTTTTCTTTTCTTTTCTCTGAGACAGACATGTATAAGGTAAGACTATACTCTCCATCTTTAACCTTATGTGCAAGGTTGTTTATAGGTCACAGATGCAGTTAAGTCCTCTCAGGACTGTCCATTAATGTTAGAACTGCCTGCCTGTGTGCATTAATGTGTGTGTGTGTGTGTGTGTGTGTGTGTGTGTGTCTGCGGACTTTTTTGTTGATCCCATATATGAGGTCTGAATGCATTCCGATCACAGCATCTGAGTGGGTCTCATGTACGACACATTTCTCATCTGCTCGGACGTGTCTGCTGTCCTCTACTGCAGTTCTACCGGCTCTCTCTGGTATATAAGCAACTCTCGTCTGCGTGACCTTTCTGAGTCCGTCCAGTGTGGAGCAAGGAGAACAGAGCGGATAAATGGAGAGAGACAGAGTCAAGCCAGCACTACACTGACACCGCTAAGAGGACAGGACAGAGGGGACATTGGCACAACAATGGAAAGAGAAAGAGACTGAGTGCGCCAAGAACAAGCAAGAGGCAAAGGGAGGGTCTCTCCCTCCCTCGCTGTGTCTAGTCCATCTGAAATACGATACTAATTACATTTATTGCCTCCACAAACTCCATCTGAAATTACAGAGCAGGGAAAGGGGAGGGGTGACAGAGGAAGATCACGGAAGAAGAGAACGAAGGAGGAAGAAAGGTCAACGGGACCGGGTCTAAAATAGAAGGCGAGGCTTCCATTAAAAAAGCATAAAACAAAATCCATACTTCTAAAACCCTGAAATTAAAATGCAGCGACTCTTGTCAAAACAAGGTCAACGCACGTCTTTCGAGAAATAGTGTAACTTACTCAAGGTCGTGTCTTTCTTTCTTTTCTCTCACAAATGCTTTTGAACATTTGTTCCTTTCTTCTGTTAAGAGATGATTCATTTGCTTTTCCCAGAAGGAGGAGATAAGGATAGAAAAGGATAGAATGAATCAAGAAGACATAAAGTCCAAAAAGTTTAAGCTTTTGTTTGGTCAAGCTTTTATAACCGGATAAAGGCTGGAATGAAATTCAGGATGAATATAGTAATCTATGAGTCTTCTGGCCTTGTTCCAACCCTTTGTCTCATTTAGTCTAGTTTCTTTCAATCCTTTCTCTTCCTTATGTGTGTGCTCTTTTCTTCCCCATCTCTTCTGATTTTCCCTTCTTTGCTTTCCCATACCATCTCTTTTTCTTCATCTTCTCGACTTGTCTCATCCTTTTGTCTCCTCTCTTACTTTCTCCTGTTCATCTCTTGTCATCCCTTCTCTTCAACATTTCCCATTACCTTCCTCATCTCATCCCATCTCTTTACTTCTCTTCCTATGTCTTTTCATCTTGACTTGTCCCATCCCTGTCTCATTTCATCTAGTTTCATTTGACACTTTCTCTTTTCACTTTGTCTTTTCTGATCTTTCCTTATGCATCATCCCTTCCATCATCTCATCCTCTCCTCTCCTCTCCTCTCCTCTCCTCTCCTCTCCTCTCCTCTCCTCTCCTCTCCTCTCCTCTCCTCTCCTCCAACTCTTCCTCTGTCTTCTTGTCCTTTTCCTTCACCTCACTTTGTCTGAACCTGAATCCTTCTTCATCTTGTTTTGTCTTTGCTCTTCTGTTCCTCATCTCTTTTTTCCTCGTCTCTTCTGATCCTCCTTTCATAGCATCCCTTCCATCATGTCTTCCTCTGCATCTTCTCATCCTGTCTCATCCTTTCACATCACTTCTCCTTTTCTTTTCTCTTCTTCATCTCGTCGTCCATTCTTTTTGCTTCTCTGCATCTCTTCCTTTGTGTCTTCTCATCTTGTCCCATCCATTTGTCTCATTTTGTCTAGTTCCTTTTAATCCTTTCTCTTCCTCTCTCTCAATTTGCCTTTGCTCTTCCTTAACTCTTCTTTTTCAAGTCTCATCTCTTCTTATCTTCCATATAGTGTCCTATATATCCTTTCATTTTCTGCATCTTCTTATTTGGTTTCTTCCTTGCATCTTCTCCTCGACATTTTCCCTCCCTTCCTTTTCTCATCTTGTCTCTTCCTCGTCTCTTTAAAACTCTTATCTCCCTTTTTTAAATATAACTCGCCTGGAAATTATGCCTTCATTTTATGGTCTTTGAAATATGGCTTCACAGAAGATTAACCGAGCTTGATTTACACAGATACAGCGTGCGTGATTATTCATATGACTTTATTTGGTGTGAGGCCTAACCTTTTGGCATCGCCTGTTGAAGGTCGCTTTTGATCAAATTACCGTGGACCCTCACTGAGAGAGAGAGTGTGTGTGTGTGCTTGTGTTAAATAAAAAACACTGTCCCTCATGTGGCCAGCATACCAAGCAGTGTGAGTGTCACGTTAAGATGCATCCTGCATCTCTCCAACCTCCCCTAATGACCTAGCTTCTCTCTCCTCCTCTCCTGTTGCACCAAAAGGATGATTAACTGAGTGTGTGCATGCACCCTCTTAGAACAAAGTCATGAGAAGCTCTGTTTGATTGAAGGATTTTTGTATAAAATGTGCAAGATGAGGCCTTGAGCTACGGTACCTTGCCCTAAATGTCCCATATGAGAAAAAAAAAAAAAAAAAAAAAAACCTTTGCAGAACTTCAAAGAAGAGATCTTGTAACTTTGGTTCGGGTACTTCCGTAAAGGATGCCTGAGGCCTTTCTTGTTGGGTTACTGTTTGCTTTTATGTGAAGTGATGCATTTATTTAGCCTTGTGGCATTTCAGCGCTACCTATTCTGTCAAGAGAGAAAGGATCCATTAACATAACATCTGTCTGAGACTTTTATGCTCTGAAATTCATACAGGCTCTGCGCTGAAAAGAACAGTGGTGTATGCTTACAGCATATGGCAGAGTATCTACTGTTGTTTGTACTATTGTTTACAAATAGTATGTGAAACAGAATGTAGTACGCTACTATAAACATGTTAAATTGTTGTCATTTATTACATTTATTCGTTTTGTCTCATTTTGTCTTTGCGCTGCATCTTTACAGGAATAGTTCATTAAAAAAATTGAAATTCTGTCGCCTTTACCCTAAAGGGACATGCTAATGGGTAAAAAAGGAGATAGGAGAAAACAAATATTTAAAAAAGTTTTTACGTTTGCTTGCAAAACTTTTGTTCCCCAAGGAATTTTGCATTTGATGGTATATGAGGTGGGAGCAAAAACTATATTTTTATGTTTCTGTGATCGAACGAATGCCAAATTCGTTCGAGCCAAATTCCCCAACACATCATCTTATGCAAACATGGTCACATTTAGAATAAAAAATAAATAAGGGCAATTCCACGCAAAACTGTCACATCCATAACGCCAACTAAATACCATGGCATTGTGTTGGCGTTATGGATGTGACAGTTTTGCGTGGAATTGCCCATAACGTAGCGAAGGCCGAATTATGAGAAACAGAAATTATTTTGTTTAGTTGGGTTTTCAGGCTATGCAAACTGTTAGTTTACCTCACCTCCCGATCCGAGACGTTTGTTCTTTTGTCCTGCCACATCCCCACAGGCTGAAGCTAACGACTCGGACACGGAGACTCAGGAGGTGAACTAATCATGTCAGTTTCTGGTACAGAACCTATGGGATGTTGCGTATGCAACACAAAATGAACGAATCACTCTCTGAAACAACTCGTTGTTCCTGAGTCCAAAATGACCCATCACTAGTGCACACTTGCATTGTGGGATACAGCGTGTAGTGCTCACATTTTGCACAGGTACACATACTGTTCACAGTATAAATAAGGCATACTATTTTCTTACAAACATAGGTAAGTAGGTAGTATGCATTTGCTGCATAGCTATTGTGAGTGTTCTAGATTTGCTGCATAACTTGGTCTCAGTATTGGTCCAAATTTGTGTATAGTGTGCTTTAGTATCCGCTCCTGCGTGTTTGCCAACTCCAGAAACAGTTTGTCTTTGTTTGAGGGCTCCCCTTTTTGCCCATGACAGGTGTGTGTGTGTGTGTAACATCCTAACTCACAGGTACGGCTCATTACTGTCTGCGTGTGCAGAGCTTGATGTATCTGCTGAAGAAGCGTGCAAAGAGTTATGAGCTCTAACACCATCTCGTCTCCTCCTCTTGGCTGTCTTTATCACCCATCACCACCGTAACAACCGCAGAGAGCGTGTGTCTGTATTTGTGGGCGTATATGTGTGTGTGTGTATGTGTTCGTCTCAAGCCACACCTGACAAGTGGGCCATCCAGTCCCCTTGGGTGTGCGGCACTCCTGTCACCGAGCCAGAGCCTGTATGCTTTTTCTTTATCATCTATGACCTTCAGAAGGTCACAGCTGCCGGACGGCCGCCGTCTCACGCCAAACCCTCCCTCGTGCCCTTTGCGTTCACCTGATCATGGTGATCTGTCCTGTTCAGTCTTTAGATAATCAATACAAATGAACTGAACGCAGAGCATTCATGAACATAAGCTTGAGTTACAAAACCAGACCTTATCTTTAATGACTATGATCTCTCTCTCTCTCTCTCTCTCTCTCTCTCTCTCTGTGTAGCAGTGACCTCTGGGGTCTGATTGAATCCGCAACAATCAACAGACCACTCCGGCCTTATCTAATATTTTGTCATGGATGTCAGGTGATGATGTTAAATAGTCAACCCTGTTAACATTTAAAGATAACTGATCATTGAGAAAGGGATATTTGTAGAAATATCAGCATTACATTCTCTTTCTAAAAACACCCTTTAGTTTCATGGGCTTGCAATGTCAAATTAAACTGTAATATATTTTTCCTTATTACTTTTTGTAAAGGCATAAAGATGTCACAATGCTATTTATTAATCCTTAAAGAGATTTGTCTAAATATTTTTTTTCCTGATAAAAATAGTATTTGCAAGTTATCTTTATGATTATTATTACTAAATAAAATGTTTAAACAAAATATTACTAATATATAAACTAATATTTCACTGTAAAATAAAACTAATACTAATATTTATGGCTCAAATTTCTTCATTTTGGCTGGAAACCACACATAATTTGTTTGATTAAAGCACACCCTTTGCGATTTGATGTCATTGTTTTATTTTGATTAATCATCTGATAAAATATTATAAATATAAATATTTATTTAAAAAATGTAAAAAGCCATTAAAACCTTTTCAAAATGCGAAAAGTACACCTTTCCATAGAATAACTTTTAAGTTACTTACATATAGATGTAATTATAGTTAAGGTATAAGTTGAGGAACCAACAAAACATTGCCAGAATAATTTACACCTAAAATATGCAAAACATTTGAATTTGTTTTCAAACACTGTACTGAGTAAACATAAAAAATCATAAATACATTACAAGAAAGATTTTATTTGTCTATAATACAAATTCTGACCTTTTGCATACTCTGTTGCTGTTTGCATTCTCAGCACAGTCATCAAATTGAATTTAGTTTTAGTTGTCTGACTACATTGCAGTACTGTTACATTACATGTCAGTTACTACTTTTTCAGTGTGCAATAATAATAATAACCCCTGACTCCCTCGACTATATTTTCCTTTCTTTGCATTCTGTTGTCTTGCATTCTGCTGTTTAATGCAACAGCTCCATTGCTTCTCAGCGTATTTCTGGCCTCTGCTAATTTACTTAGTCTCTTCCTTTTTCTCTCTCGGCATCTTTCTTTCAATCATCCTTTCTTCTTTCTCTCCAGCTGCTGAAACCACCTGTCTCATTATAACTGTGACACCCTGTCTTTTATTTTTCGCTTATATTAATTTACATCCAGTCCCTTGGGCACCACAAGCAGCCAGTTTCTCCAGTCTCAGTCTCTCTCTCTCTCTCTCTCTCTCTCTCTCTCTCTCTCTCTCTCTCTCTCTCTCTCTCTCTCTCTCTCTCTCTCCATGTGATTGCATGTTGAATGTGTGCTATCGTGATTTCGGTCTGGGATGTAATAGGCTGTGTTAAACACTCATAATCGGTCTCACTTACGCTGGAGCGGCTCTGAAAAGGGTCGCGCTCTGATTTCTACCTCTCAGGACCATGCACACTGTAGAGGCTGTGCCACACACACATTTTGTTGGAATTCACCGAAGTGTACGTTATACACCGTAGGCTGCAGTGGGCCTTGGGTGTTGCTTTAGAAACCTGTCAGTGCTGATTTATTGAGATGTGAACGCACAGCTGGAAGTCACGATTGCTTGGGTGAAAAACAGAAATTAGATCAGGAGTCTGTACAAACCTCTTCAAGACAGCTGTCGGATACATCATGTGCATGTTTTCTTTACTTGTTCACCTGTTTTGAGCATGATAAGTCCTATAATATGAGAAGTGCATTCAGAGCATGTGGTTGTTTATCCTGGCACAGTCTATAGCAAAAATAGCAAAATAAGACCTCAAAATTATATATATGTGTATAATTAATATGTGTGTGTGTGTGTGGTCCTGGTAAACCGTATATTATAGGGACAAAATGTCCCAACAATATGGGCAATATCCGAAATCCTTGTCCTTGTGGGGACATTTTATGGTCCCAATGAGGACAACAGCTTATAAATCATACTAAGTGATTTTTATTAAAACTGTAAAAATGCAGAAAGTTTTCTGTGACGGATAGGTTTAGGGGATAGAATATACAGTCTGCACAGTATAAAAATCATTATGTCTATGGAAAGTTCCCATAAAACATGAAAACGTGTGTGTGGCTTTGGTGGATGGTAGATGGGGGAAGCTTGTTTAAAAAGGTTTTTTTTTTGTGCAATTGGTGATTAATTACACACTTAAGCATTATGACTTCTGCTTTTAATATTTGTCTCCAGAAATGAAGAATATGCCTATATTTCTTCTTACCAATTTCTTCCAAGACCAAATTATCTGAAATTATACTATCCGTATTAATTTCACAGTGCTGTAATTCTTACTGTATCTAAACAACTGTGTCAGTTTTATTTCTTATAATGAATTTTAGGGGAAACATTTGAGATCAAGTTGAGCATGAAAACTAGCCTATAGGCAATGCCTTGCTAACTTCCATTAGCAGTGTACCGTTCATAAACACAAGGTGGCACTGTTGCTCTTTAAAACTCCCGCTCTCTGAACTCACACCACCGGACCATGAAGTCTCCTGGTATTATCGCTAGTTGTGTTATCTACTCTGGATCCTTCCTATTGTACTACTTTAAGATAAAGGCAGCGTGTGTTGGACAGCTATCATTCCTAGCATCTCTCAGATACGCTCAGGGTTGGACAGCGTGAAGGCTGTTAGCGCGAAGAGAGACAGAGTGAAAGGAAAACAGAGGAAGAGGAAGAAATATTAACAGATGGCTCCATAGCCGAGCTGTAATTGACCGGTGGCAACAAACCACCATGGCTCTTCTTTTCTCAGCAGGTAGTCTCTTGTTCACACTCCAGCCATGTTACTCTGCGCTTGATACGGTGATGTGGTGTATAGTGCCGAGAATGCGTCAGTCTGTGATGACCCCTTCTCCAATTCCCCCTAGACCCCTTCTAGCACTTCACTTCATGACAGACATAGATTGAAATGCTGTGATTATATCTATGGACAGCTTGTCATTTGCCTTTGTATCAGGTATCTTTGTTGTGTTTCCTTTTTGTGTTTTGTTAGATGAGAGGTTGTCATAAACACTTAAAGCAGTCGAGGCACAAATCCCATATTTTGAAAGATATTATATGTTAGATAAACTATTCACTCATGTGGCATGAAAAGTATCTGTACTGTCTCCCATTAAACTTGGCATGAAATGGTAGCCTTTTCTTCCCTGTTGTGACATATATCCGAGTGCAACGTCTTCTCAATCAAGAAAAAAATGTTGACTGGGGCTTGAGTTTTTCCATGGTAATTTATTTGGAGGGTTGAGGTTTGCTATTGGTGGATCTCATGTCAGAGCCGATCCTGACCTCCCTGGGGCCCTTAGCAAAATTCTGTTAAGGGGCCGTCCTACCTGACCCATGTAAACGCCATTGCCACACAGTCACACCTGACACAGTGCTCCCACTACAATCCCCCCTCCTTAAACTAGTACTAATGAAAATGTAATTCCTGATATAGACATTGTTACTAGAAAAAGTACATTCTAAATACAAATTTAATTATTGATATAAAAAAATGCATTGTGTGAATGAATAAAAGCTAAAATGGCTTGCCATAGCATGTCACTGTGTTTTAAATGATAAAAGCAATACTTGATACTTGATGGTTATTATTTACTGAGGGATGTCCATCCATATTGATCAGTATGTCTAGTCAATCAACATTTTAAATGCAAAATAGCCTATAAATCAAAAGTCAATGTCAATACATTGCTTTCTTGCAGAGTTGTAACTAAACTGACTTGGAGACTAGATAATCATTGTCTTGTTTTAAAAGTATGTGCGCCTATAATAAGGAGTGTCATCACGCCCATATACTGTACTGGTCCCCACGGATGTTTTGCTGGAAAGTGCGCGTTTCATTTCGTGCACGCGCATATTAACGCGCGACGCGGGCGGTTATCTTTTCCGAGCTGCAGTTTATAAACAAACACCGTTGCCCTTTGTCGTTTATCATACTTAATAAATAATTGTATTTCACTCTCATTTTTTTTGTAATAAGGCACAAAGTCACAGAACACAGCCCTGGAAGTGGCACTGGCCGGCATTAGCAAACAAGACACAGAAAGACCAAAAGATGCACTGCCCAGCTGGGTTAGACAGACAGACAAGGCTAGAGAGAGGTGAACATCAACTTAACTTTACTGTTCTTTGCTGACATCAAACTTGGAGAGGAGAGAACACAAGTTTTGTATGTCTTTTCGTGACCAGAAGGATAGCTCCATCGATGTTGTAAACTTTGATTGACGCGCTTTGACACGAGGGGGGAGGCGGGGCCTTGAGTAATTTGCGGGGCCCTACGCAACTTGCATAGTGTGCATGAAGGGCTGATCGGCTCTGTCTCATGTGATTGACAGGTTGTCCCGCCCTTGCGCCAGTAAACAAGTCATTAGAGATTTCGCTGCAAGAAAAGAAAAAAACAACAACAACAACAACAAAAAAAAAAAAAACATGATAAATAATACAATTATAATAAATACTGCAATATTCCAGTAGAAAAGGAATTAATTTTTTTTTTAATGGAAATTTCAAGCCAAAAGTATACTTCATTTTTGACGCAAACGTGGAGTGTATGTGTACAGCCAAACTTAGTCTTTTAAAGTAATGACTGTATCTAACAACTAACATAATACAATATAATTTTAACAATCTGTATACAAAATATAAAAATATTCAGTTAATTGTAACAAAAATATTTAGAATTACTAAATCATTTTAGTTAATTTTAGTAACACTGTATCGTTTGTTATTTTTCTTTCTTTTTTTTTTACAAATTTTTTACACAAATATTAGTGTTAACTTTATTGATTTATCACGCTGTGGCTGTCACACAAATGCACGACGAAGGAGAATTCAACTAGGAACAGGCAAGTGATCGCACAAGTAATAATCATAAAACACAACCACATAATCATAGACAACACCAAACAATGAACAGAAGGGACTTCAATACAAAAGGTGAAATAATCAATGGAACAAGAAACAGGTGCATAACTCAAATCATAAACCATGACAACTAACAATGAAATGAGAACCTAGGCTAAGAGGAACAGGGAAAAGAATGAAAAAAAAAGAAAAAAAACACACAAAACAGAACAACTGTTACACCATCAAGCTTAACCATTCATACCTGTAACAATTCAATCAAATTTATTGTAAGAAATAATAATATTTTATTTAAATTGAAACTCAATACTTACAAACTAAAATGACAAAAATCAGAGGGTTTCAAACTATATTTAGACATTTCCTACATTTAGGTACAGGCTTAAAAAATCCCATGTTTTCAAAGTTTTTCAAGACAACATTTCCTGAAAGTTAAGCACTTAACTGGCCATGTGTTAAAAAAAAAATGTAAAGATTTTTTTCTTTGAAGATTCAGTTCCTAGTTTGTATCCTATTCATTGAAAGTGTCCATAATTCATAAAGGCAAAGCAGGGGCAGTCTATCACACACACACATACACACACACACACACACACATACACGCACGTTCGGTGCCAACCAGAGCGAAATCCATCAACACTAGACTTTGCCCTTCTCTTAACTTTGCTTCTGGCCAAGAAAAAAGGGCAGGTAAAATATTTGTTTGTAGATTAGGACGTAAATCAATAACCTTTAGGACTCCGAGCTTGACTGCTGTAATGGAAACTGACAGCATGGGAATTAGAATTTGATAATGACAACCTGATATTTCCTCCATTGGTGGAGGAGCCCCCATGCCATGTGTGTGTGTGTGTGTGTGTGTGTGTGTGTGTGTCTTTTCCCCTCAGCTTCCCCCAGGCGATTCTTGCTTTCTGTAAATCTCATCACATACTCAAAAAAGATTCTCCAAAAGCCTCTAGGCCGTGAGTGGTGTAAAGCTCAAACCACAACAGCAAATAAAGTAAAAATGCATCTGTTCTTAAAGCCCTTTACATCGCCCTCCATGAAGATGTGCTAAAGAAACAGACAGAGCAAGTGTGATGCATGGATCAGTGGTTTGAAGTGCACAGTTCAGGATCTGCATTGCTGTCTATACGGCAGTGGATCTTAACCTTTTTGACTTCAAGGAAACCCAATTGTCTACGACAATTTATACCAGAATTTTTTATTTTAGAGATTGGCTTAACTATTAAGATGTATATTTGTTATAAAAATAACCAAATAATAAGAAATATCTTGATTTTTAGTTTTAACTTGATTTTCATGCTTTTGTCTTATTTTAAATCATTTTTAAGTCAAGGCCCCCATGGAAGTTTGTTAAGGACCCCTAGCAGGCCCTGGCCCCGAATCGAGAACCACTGATATTCAGCATTTTATTAAGTTGGCTTGAGAGAGCCAACTTACTGATATTGTACTTAAACTTATTATTATTATTCTTCTGTTAAAAACTGTTGACTCAAACTCGTCCTAGAGCTTTAACTCTACATACTCCAAACTCGGCTCAGACACTCAAACTGATCTGAAGTTAGTTGCTATATCTTTTCAGACTGATCGGACTTACGGTTTTCCTATAAATGCCGATCAAAACTCGGAAAAACTCCCATTGACTTACAATGGGGAGTTCTAAAAAATTCAAATCCAGATTCAAACTCACCAACCGACGAAAATTCAAATCTAAATACCTTGAAGACTAAACCAAACTGCCATTCTATATACTATATTAGCCAATGAGACTGATTTAAACTAATAAACTCTAAACTCATACACTTATAAACTAATTAACTTATAAACTCATGAATTCATAGACTTATGAACTCTTTAACTCATAAATTAATAAACTCTGAACTCTTAAACTCATTTAAACTCTAAACTCATTAAAACTTATAAACTCTAAACTCATTTAAAACTTATAAACTCTAAACTCAAAAACTCTAACACTTATAAACTCATCAATTTATACACTTATAAACTCTAAACTCATAAACTCTGAGTGTGTGTGTGTGTGTGTGTGTGTGTGAACACACACACACACACACACACACACACACTCTAAACTCATTTAAACTTATAAACTCAAAACTCAAAAACTCGTAAACTACTTTAAACTTCAAACCACTTTAAACTAATTAAGTTTAAAGTTCCCAGCTCCCAAGCAACTCCATAGCAACCAAACTTGAGTACCCTAGCAACCGTTTTACAAGACCTATATCTCTGCATCAGAACATCGTATAGAGATGAGGTTTGGCTCTTTTGACTCATACTAGCAAACAGCACTTCCAACATGCTACACATGCTAGCAGTGAATAGCTACATGCTAATAGCGATTAGTTAATTGCTAAATCATGCCAAGATCATGCTAAGAACTCCATAAAAACTCCATAGTAACCATCTGTGTCAACTACCAACCACCTAGTAACACCATAGCAACCACCCAGAACACCCTAGGAACCACCTAGCAACACCCTAGCAACCACCCAGAATACCCTAGCAACACCATAGCAACCACCAAAACACCCAAGCAACCACCTAGCAACATCATAGCAACCACCCAGAACACCTTAGCAACCGCCTAGCAACACCATAGCAACCACCAAAACACCCTAGCAACCGCCTAGCAACCACCCAGAACACCCTAGCAACCGCCTAGCAACACCATAGCAACCACCCAGAACCGCCTAGCAACACCCTAGCAACCACCTAGCAACCACCCAGAATACCCTAGCAACCACCTAGCAACACCATAGCAACCACCCAGAACACCCTAGCAACCGCCTAGCAACCATCCAGAATACCCCAGCTACCACCTAGCAACCACCCAGAACACCTTAGCAACCCATTAGAAACACCCTAGCAACTTTTTAACTTTAAACTACTTCAAACTTTAAACTACTTTAAACTTCAAACTAATTTAAACTTTAAACTAAAAACTTCAAACTACTTTAAACTGTAAACTAAATTAAACTTCAAACTACTTTAAACTAAATTAAACTTCAAACTACTTTAATCTTCAAACTACTTTAAACTTTAAACTTTCCAGTCCAAACTTTCTCAAGCCAACTTAAAGTTTGTCTCGACGAACTTTTTAATCTAGTTCATTATTAATGTTATTTTCTATAATGTTGACATTGTTTAAAAAGCCATAATTAAATGATTAACCAAAAAATTAAAATTATGCTGTTTACCCACCTTCTGATAGCTTAAAACCCATATGAGATTCTCTCTTGTGTGGAAGGTAAAAGATGCTAGGCGGAACATTCACGCTGCTCTTTCCCATGCAGTGAAAGTGAAGGAGACGAGGCTGCCAGGGTCCAAAAAACACTATAAATGTATCATAACAACATATTGTTGTGTGAGGAACATAGAAAAATCTGTCAAGTTCAACCATTACAATTGTATCTAATTTATTGTAAGGAGGATTAATATATATATTTTTATTTCAATTAAAGCTCAACCAATAAATTTAAATATGCCTCACATTACACCATGTTTTATGTCAATAACGATCAGAGAACCAAAGAGAGAACCAAAATATTTTGATTCCATTCACATCAAGCCTGATATGACTTCTGTTTTTAAGACAAAATTCAGCTTATTTCAAATGAAATTTCTTGAAAAATACTATGTAAAATTATGTATGACTTTTTTCTAATTATTACAAAGTATTACAAAGAAATATTACAAAGATGAACTTTTTTTCGAACAGGTTGCAACCTTTTTTGGACCATTTGTGTGATTTGATTTGAGTGTTTAGGAAAGATCTTGATCTCTAGATTCTGAGTTTATGACAGCATCCTTCTCACTCCTGTCTCGAGCTGAGATGTGATCCCATCATGCCTCTGACATCACCATGGAATCATTGCATTCCCAAGTCTCCATGGTTACCATGTGCTAACTAGATGGCCATCATCAAATCGCCAAACTGAGATGTCCATCCACACATTTCCACCTCAATGGAGCACACAATGCTCTCTCTTTCTCTCTCTCTCTCTTCTTTATTCCCTCTCTGTCTTTCCCCCACAGGCTTCACATGAGGCACATTCTGAAAAATTAAACTACTCCCACACCTTTCTCTGTCCGTCCTCTGTTGATGCCCCCCCCCTTGCTTTTATACATTTATTTTCTCATCTCTCTGAGGTGCATCTAGATTCCCCCTTGGGCCACATGCTCCACCAAAGGTCAAAGCTGGTGATGGCAATAAAGTATCTGAAGATACTTCTTTAGCGGCTGTTAGAATGGGCCCATCAGACAGTGAAAGGATTTATGGGCCTTCAGGCCTATGAGAGAGGAGAAGCCTGGGACTCAGGTAATTACCCACCCCCGACCGCGGCTGCCAGCCTGGGGCACAGAGATTGAGAGCTATAGCTGGAGTGCAGTGGTCAGGAGAAACATATCTGTAGGGGGAAAATACAGTTTGGCAGGTGTGTGCATATGTCCATTGTGAATAAAATGCATACGACACAGAGCAATAATGTTAGTGATCATATTATATTACTTAATTCCCTGATATTTACTTATCATGTCTTTTTTTTCACCATTATTTAGCTTTTCATGCCAATTTTCACCTTCTCTCTTATCCACAAATGGGTTGGACATCTGACAAGAAGCACAGCACCATTACAACACAGGTTTAACAAAACACAGGTAACTTCAAGCCGTGGTTCTTAACCAGGGTTAGGGTTATGGGGCCTCAGCAAACCTCCAAGGGGGCCTTATGATAGGATTTAAAATGAACCCAAACTCTTACCTTTTAAGAACCACGATTCCCTCTTTCTAAATAAAGTAGCTTACATTTAAAAGTGAAGTGGAAAAGTGTCAATAAAATAAAATCTTTTAACTTCATGGACATTTTTTTAAATATACATATATTTGTTCTGCCTATGTTGTAATTTTTCTAGTTAGGCCAAGCTGTAAAATAACACTTAAAAACACACACACACACACACACACACACACACACACACACACACACACACACACACACACACACACACACACACACACACACACACACACACACACACACACACACACACAAATAATAACCAGATAAAAAAACTTTAAGTTGGCTTGAGAAAGCCAGACCAGAAAGTCTGAAGAAGTTAAAAGTAGTTTAAAGTAGTTTACTAGAATAAATATAGTTAACAATAATAATAATTTGAGGAATGTTGGGGTACAAACACAATTGGACCCCAATGACACAGATTTGTAATGAATTTTTAAAAATATTTTCTTCTGTGTTCCACAGACGAAAGAAACTCATACAGTTTTGGAACGACGTGAGTAAATGATGACTCCTGATGAGATTCAAGATGGGTTTGAACTTTACACTCTCCTCAATAAAAATACATTTTTTAATAAATCATTGTTAAACAATACATTGGCCATATTTAGTATGAAAAACAGCGCAACTGTGCAAAGGGCAACAGTTATTATGTAACTTTAGCTTTACCCAAGCTGTCAAAAAGACAAACTTTTGATAAACCTGATAAATCCCTTGATAATTTTTGTTTTTGTTTTATTTTGGTTCAGATTGAATGGAAAACTGAAAACTGGAGAATTGAATTCTGAAGTTTGTACAGTACGACAATAAAAAGTATTTTTGTCTATTTCTCGAGGAAAATTTGCATCCTCATCCTTAACTCAATCTTTCTTTCCCTGCCACTACACACACAGTCTTCCCTTTTGGGGACGGTTTTCGCAGCGCTGACCCCCCTCTGTGTGTTTTGTGAGTGTGTGTCATTTCCGTGTTGTGTTTACTCCCCACCTGCCACCTCGAAACCCTCCCCCCCCCACAGAGAGACGCCACCTCGGCCCAAAATACCAGTCGTTTCTCACTGCTCATCAAAACTCTGCCTCACCTCCTCCCCACGCTGACCTGCCTCTGAACTGTACACATCTCTGCATGTCTCCTCTCTTCTCTTCTTCTTCTCTCGTGAGTCTCTTTATCCCCCTGTCTGGTCCTCCCACGCAGCTCCAAACTCACCGTGGTCATCCATTCTCTCTTTGTTTGGTTCATTACCTAACGAATAACTGCCCTCGCATCACGATGATCATCTAAAACATGCATTAACATTATTCGTAGCCCATAAATACAGGATCACTGCTATCAAAAGCTTTAAAGAGCAGAGGTATCACTCTTTTCACTGTCTGCTGCTGACTGGATCATTATGGAGGAGACTATTAAATTAATATTGATGTGGCGAGGTAAGAGGTTCGGAACATTTTGCTGTCATTTTAAAGCATATAAATTACACAACTAATATAAAATATATATATATATATTGGATTGCAAACATTATTATTAGTGGTATCTAACTCATAATTAGGCTTAGAGATTTTAAAAAACTTGCAGATTATTGCGGATCAGAGAACCTGATTTCACCAAGTGCAACCTGTTCCTGGATCTTCATCTTTGTTGATCCTGGAACAACATTCCAATCAACCAATCAGATTTGAGGGATATGTTTAGAGTTTAAATCAAGTTAGGCTTAAAACCAGGGTTAGGTGCTTCTACATCAGTGTTATACCCCTATCATTTCCCTCTGATTTTAGGGATAACCTATGGGTAGTGTTAGGTTTAGGGGTAGTTATGTGGTTAGGACTACATTTTCAGACAGGAATGTTGTTCCAGGATCAACAAAATATGTTGTGACCCAGGAAAGTGTCTAACTCTGCAAAATCAGGACGTGCTGTTAAATATATATATATTTTTTTTATTTTTTGAAAGTTTTTGAAATAAGTCTCTTATTCTCACCAAGGATGTATTTATTGATTAAAAATACAGTATTAAAAGTACTATTTAGAAATATTATTACAATTAATAAAATTGTTTTCTGTTAAATGTAATTTATTCATGATGGCAAAGCTGAATTTTCAGCATCATTACTCCAGTCTTCAGTGTCACATGATCCTTCAGAAATCATTTGCTGATTTGCTGCCCAAGAAACATTTCTTATAATTATCAATGTTGAAAACAGTTGTGCTGCTTAATGTTCTTTGTGGAAACTTTTTTTTTTCAGTATTTTCTTGATGAATAGAATGTTCAAAAGGGCAGCATTTATTTGAAATAGATTTTTTGTTTTTGTCTTCATTGTTTTTTTTAACAACGCAAAAGTCTTAACTGTCATTCAATTTGATTCATCCTTGGTGAATAAACATATTATACAGTATTAAAGAATAAATTATAGTGTATAAAGTGTTTGCCAAAATGTGTAAAAATTCCTTACACTTCGATTTAAGATAGAGATTTGGTTCAGTCTGTGGACAGTAATGCCCACCTAGTAACCACACCGTGGCAACCCCTAGCAGCCATCCTTAGCTTCAATGGCTGTGTTCAACTCCACTTCTAGACATACACTTGTGGACTTCCCTAAGCACTTAAAGGAATCCTCAACGCCATTTTGAAGTGCGTTCAAAGTCAAGTGGACGAGGGACAGACCGCTCGATTTTGACAGAGGGAGTGATCTACTTATGTGCACTTCAAGCAGATACATAGACCATAATGCAACATGATTTTGACATCGCAACTCGTTCCATTTAAACTCTTTGCAAGGGTTCCGCCAGTAGTAGGCACTTGTGCAACGTGAGCAACGACGTACATCCGAATGAAGTTAGCAAAGGGGCATAAAAAAGTGGAGTAAAATGCAGCCAATGTCTTCTTTTCCCACACCAGCTCTGTTTTGACCCCCTCCTCTAGAGGGCACTATTGATGGAGGCTCTTTATTGATGGGTTGTTTGTCTTTTGTGCTGTCCACTCTGGGATATCTCAGTCCAACCCACTCTCCGTCTCCAACACCAAGCAGGGCCCGGTTTCCCAAAGCGTTCTTATCTCTAAGTAGTTCTTAACCTATTCCTTAACCTCTCTCTTAACCTTATGGGACGGTTCCCGAAACGTTCGTACGCTAAGTATATCTTCTGTAAGTCACACTTTCGTAAGGTTGGTCTGGACCATTCGTAGCTCTCTCTTAGCGTTGTTGCAGGTCTAAATGAATATAATTCTGAAGTTTTAATACACCCAGACAGTATTAAATTAGGCTAATTCAAGTGTTTTCATGCAAAGAATAAAATTGTCATTACACTGATTGTTGTTAGATTTTTAATTATATTATTATACAATATTATGAATTGAATTAAAACGCTCTTTTAAAGGCCAGTGAAAGCATAGGCTATTGTCAGTTAAGTCCTACTCGGACGCTAATATTGTTTCTCATGGGCTCGTCCGGTATTTTAAACATTTACAGGGGTAAGTCGGTGATTTTATTGCCGTCCGAATCCATAATATCAGTGTTTTTCTCACCCAACCCGCGTAAAAATCCCTGGCCAAATTAGTACTTACTGTTTTTGTGACAAACAGGTCTTGTGGTAATTTAATTGCCGTCTGAATCCACATCTCTGAGTTTACAAGAGATTCAAAATTCACGGTTTAAATCCTTTTTGATCACTGCCGAGCACCGTACGCAAGATGTAAACTTTTATTACTGAAATGCTGGAAAGTATTTACACAAGAACAATATTTCATCGCAGCTCCACCTCAGCGAACAAAAATGGGAAAGAAAAGGCGGCACGTAAATTTTTGAAAAGGTTATTGTGGCAGCAATAGGCTATATGTTACAATTTTAAAATATGTAGGTTAGGCTATTATAGGCTATTATAGTTTGGATTATTTTTTATAATATCCAATAATCATAATAAATTGCAATTTCAACTATTTCTGAAGTGCTTCTTTTATAAAGATGACCGCTTTTTCACATAAACAGCCCCTGCACGAGAGAATAATTGATTCTCGAGCCATCGATTTCAAACAATTCAGCACCATGGCCACGGACAGCGCCGGGTCACGTCGCACGTAAGAAGGTATATCTTAAGCAGCTTTCTAAGGTATAGTTCGGGGAACACACTTAGGAAAATAAACAAATTTGGTAAGATATATCTTTCGAGTCTTCTTAGCAGGCTAAGAGTGAGCGTTATCGGGAAACCGGGCCCAGATGTCTCAATAGACCTCATGGTTCCAGCCGTGCGTATGCAAGTAGTTGCTGAATGTTTGTAAAGAGAATGAAAAATCTTCATCTGTATAACTGTTGTGGGTGAAGAGCACAGAGGTTCAATAAAGAGCCGCCACAAAAATAGTTCATACAACTGTTTTCCAGATTGTCTGATGCATATTGCACTAAAATGACAAGAGCTTCCTCAAAACGGCAAGCTCCAATCTTATTAAGCAAGTAAACACGATATCTGTGAGCACAAATGTCTATTTAATGTGTCTGTTTGTTTAATTTGGAATATTATTCAAATTAGTTTTATAAGTTATATACACTGTAAAGCCTAATAAGTTGATAATACACAAATGATTTGAGGAAACTTATTCCACCAATTTAATTGAGTAATGGTGCCTAACAAAACTAGTTCACCTGTGGTCTTTCCATTGAATTAACTTAAATATTTAAGTACAGATAACTTAAAAGCCAAGTAGACTTAATTTACATGTTACTGTTTATATACTGTTGCATTTATTTACATTGAACAAGCAATAATTCATAAAAAAAAAAATTTGATTCACATCAACAGCTTTATAAAGGTTTCAATAAAATATAGTGATTTTACATTTTAACAGCATATTAACCATATTTCATCAATGAACAAAACACATTGAAGACGCTGAGAACAAGGGTCCGTGAACCAGTTTTGTGAAAAAAAAAAAAAAAAAAAAAAAAAACTATATTTAAAACCTTTTCTATTTTATTCGATTTTTAAAAATATATTTACATTTTTGTGAAATATTTTTTTTTCAGGATGCTTTGATGAATAGGAATCTTTTATAATATAAATATCATTACTGTTACTTTTCTTTCTATTAGTAAATGTTAACATTAATAAATGCTGTAAAATTATGTTGTTAGTTCATGATACCTAATGCATCGACTAATGTTAATGAATTAATCTTTGTAAAGTATTACCAAATTAATGTATTTTTTTATTTATTAATAAACTTATGTGTTTTGCTTTTAAGCTTGCTGTGGCCCTGCATCTGTACAAGTATGAAAAGTATAATTGACATGACTGAAGTGAAACAGTTTACACTTATACACAATACAAACGGGATTCAAAATGCAAGTTTTTGAAAACAATACCGTTATCGTCTCTGTGTAAACTACAAAAACGTGAATTTGTGAAAACTGACATCATGCACATGCGTATTGTGTACAGTCAATATGCGCGTAGTGTTTCTTTACAAAGTGACATCGCCAACTACTGGCCTGGCAGAAGAGTACAGCGTTTTTAATCATTTTTGCGGATCCATGTGAACAGAAATCGTTTTTACATTATCGTCTGTACTCAAAAACGCAAAGGAAAAACTTTTTTTTTTTTTTTTTAAGTACATAGTTATTGTGTAAACTCTCATTAATTTGCAATTAAATGTCAACGAACTCTCAGTAGAGTATTAGTAGACTGTTATGTTATGGTTAGGAGAATAAGTTGACATGTAACAAACTTTATATTATAGTCGAATTAAGTCGAACTTATAGAATGTCTAAAGTGCAACTTTGTAACTTGTTCAACTCGCATTGTGGCTTATGACTATATGGTTTCATCATTGACATGAAGCATTTATACTTCTATGAAATGTTTATGTGTCCAAAGACAACCTATAGAGCAGTCAGAAGAAAAAGATGAACATGTTACTACAAGTACATTTCACATGTCAATCCCTGTAGCCTGACTGCATCACCTCTGAGTGTTCATGCTGCCCTCACTCTCAATGCAAACTCAAGGTCAGAGCTTTAGGTTTGGCTGATAACAAAATGTTCATACACACCATGATCACGCTCTAGATAAAGAAGTCGTGGCTGGCTGCGTCTCTTCTTTTGTCTGATATGTGTATTTGTCCTCCAAAGGTGCGGGGCCACAGACAGCAGTCGCTGGGTGAAGGCAGATATTCACTGTGATAAAAAGGGGAGGTGAATCTGTAGTAACTGCTATAATACCGAGCAGGAGAGTGTAGAGGATAATTCAGTCACACGGCCCTTGAAATGACAGGCTGGTGAGTGAGTGGGAAAGGGGAATTGCAGTTTGATGACACCCTCTTAACCAAAGGAGGAGATCAGAGCAAAAATGTGAAAAATCACGACTGCATTCCTTTGGCTGAAGAGGAGAATGAGAACTTACAATGTTGATTATGCTGCTGAAAAAAAATCTCTATCTTTTTATTAAAAGTAATCAATGTCTGCATTGTGAAGGCTGAATACAATTATACCATTAAAGGAACAGATCACCCCCCAAAAATTGTCATTATTTTTCACCTGTGTGTCCTTCAGAATGAGATCAAAATGAGATCTTAGGACAAAGCTTCTGTTCTTCATACTAGAAACGTGAACAAATGGTGGATTTAAGGCTTTGATTTCCCATTCAAATCTGAATAGTTGTTTCTGGATTCTGGATTCTGTAAAACTCCTGCCAGACCATGAGTTGGCGATATTGTGCCATAAAGTTTGATGCCAAAACCCACAAAAGAACATTAAAAAAAAAAAAAAAAAAACTTTTATACTGATTTTACCATTACACCACCATTCAAAAGTATGGGGTCTGTAAGATTTTTAATGTTTTTTTAAAGAAGTCTCTTATTCTCACCAAGGCTGCATTTATTTGATCAAAAATACAACTATAATATTGTAAAATATTAGAATTTAGAGATGTCGTTGCGATGGGTAGGGGAAATTTAATATTTTTCATTAAAGATTGCGAGAGCATATTCATTTTTTATAAATCAATTAGTTCTGATAAATCATTTATACACAGCAATATTCCATAAAATTATGAACTTTAAGATCTTTTGTAAGATCTTAAGGAGATTTGTGGCTCCCCGCTGCATTTATTTTTCTTAATAATATATATCATCCAGCTCATCAGGATGTACAATAAATCACTTTACAGTCTGTTCTCAAATTTGAAATTCTCTGTGGGGGACCCAAACATGTTAAACACAACAAATGCATTTTGGCACCCTTTTTAAAACTCCAAAAAGCCTTTATGTCCTTTTTCACCTCAGTGTTTCATTTGTCAAAAGTGTTTTCAATTAACAAGAAAGCAAACCACCACCAACAACAAAAATGTAGAATGAGCCTGTCCATCTGGCTGTAATTAGTATTTAGTTCAAAATGCCATTTTAATGAATATTAATGTTGCTAAATGGTTATAAGCTAATTAAATTTTTCGGAGCCTCTCAGAAATGGAGATATTGAGTGTCTGGTGGGCACTGAAGAGCTCTGGAGAATGCCAAAACAGAGTACTACTCAAATACTGGAATACACCTCGCCAATGCAGAGCTCACAAAGAGAAGTGCAGGAAGTTGTTCGTTTTCTATCTTGCTTTCATGTGTCTCTCATTTCCTCTCTTTCTCTCTCTCCAATACAGAAGTTTGTTGCTTAAGTACTGCGTTAAAATTCAAGCAGTATCTGTCATAGAGGTGGAGATGGTTAAAACCTGGATATTATTTCATATCACATACAGTACTATTACAGTATTACAATTAGAGCTACTCTTCCATTTGAGCAGCATTAATTACTGGCTTACTGCAATTATTTATGAGTCATTAAAATCTGTGCGGAGGTTTGGATTGTTTTGCCTACACTATGAAAATATTTTGTCAGGTAACCTGAAAAAATATGCTCAATGTGGAAGCATCTAAATTAACTGGCTTTATTTAAGTCAAATATATTAAGAACATGGTGGTAAAATATAATGATTATACCCCAGAAGTATGATGAAAATATATCCCCCCTTTAATATGTCACCATGCCCATTTAAACAAGACTAAATAACACAAAAACACAGTCAACATGTCCTCACTCCAGAAGACATCTGGTTATTTAGGAAGGGATGGTCTGATGAACAGATTAGTGGTAAATCAGAGATAAAGACGACCAGAGAGACAAAGATGGGACAGATAAGGAAAGAGAAACCATATACAGAGAGAATGTGAGTTAAATGGTAAAAGCACAGAAACGCTTTCTGTTTGATAGAGAGGCTACAATAATTTGAAAGGAGAAAGGAGAAAAAAGAAAGAAAAAAAGAGGTAGATTAAGAAGTGACAGAGGGTGTATTTTTGAGGAGGACAAAGCTTGCAACTGCTTCAAACATTAATCAAGAACCGTTACACACAACACAGAATGAAACTGTCATAACGCCACTGACTCTGACAGAATTCCCTGCAGTGAGGAAGATATGCTGAGGATTCGTTGCCAGGTTTATTGTTGCAAAGTTATAAATTGAGGCAAACCCAGATGAAACTAGTTAAAGGTGGCCTATTATGCCCCTTTTCAAAGTCTTGTTTTGGTTTTTGGGGTCTAATAGAATAGGTTTTCATGCTTTAATGTTCAAAAAACACATATTTTTTTCTTATATTTGACATTGTTGCAGCACCTCTCTTCCCAGTCTGTCAGTAACGCTCTGGGCTGCGTTTCCCGAAAGCATTGTAAGCCAACTATGGTCGCAAGTTCCGTCTTTATCAGCATATTTCAATGAGTCGGTGTTTCTCGAAAATGGGAAGACTCAATTAATCCTTATCTTGAGCAATATCCTGATTGGTCGGCTGGACAAGCGTGTTGTGATTGGTGAACCGCTTTGAGCGTGTTTGGGAAATGTAATAATAATAATAATAAATTGTATTTATAATGCACTTTTCATTTGCGAACAAATCCCAAAGTGCTACATATTTCAGAAGTAAAAAAAAAAAAAAAAACATGGACAAGAATAAGAAAACATTAAATATAAAAACAGTTCAGTTTCACATTAATTGTAGCTAATTTTAAATAGAAAAGTTTTTAAGTCTTTTTTAAAGTGATCAACTGACTGTGGAACCCTCAGGTGGTCTGGCAATGAGTTCCACAATCGTGGGGCAACAGAGGAGAAAGCACGATCTCCCATGGTCCGGAGCTTGGTTCTGGGAGGACGGAGACGATTTCCATTTTGTGAGCGGAGGTTTCTGGTTGATGTTTGCTGGGTGAGAAGTTCCTTGAGATAGGGTGGAGCATTTCCATGAATGCATTGGTGGGTGAGGAGAGAGATTTTGTATTGGATCCTGGCGGAGATGGGGAGCCAGTGAAGTGCTTGAAGAATGGGGGTTATGTGTTCATATTTACGCACTCTAATTAGGATCCTAGCAGCACTGTTCTGTATGTGTTGGCGTCACAAATGTCACTCCCTTAACCATAGTTACGAGTTTCACCACTACTAACATGACTCAACCAGGCCTCACCTGCTATTTTGAGAGGCTGCTCACTGTAGAGCAAATGGGTGGAGCTTACGTCTAGCGAGGAGGAGCGAATGTAATTTGGGCCTAATGGGTGGAGTTAGAATATCCAACCACACCCTAACCCTCACCTAATAACTCTATCCCTCCACCCCATTAGATGCCCAGAGAGGTGGAGCTGGAAATCATTTGACTTTGACTTTTTTTTTTTTTGAGAATTATTTAAATGTGGAATATTGATACGTGCATGTTCCCAGGAGAAAACTCAAGATTGCAATGGAGGCGTTTTTCAGGGAGTTTAGAAACAGTGCACACTGATATAGAGAATAACTCCCTTTGTAGACCTTCATGCTTAAACAGCAACATTACACACTAAAATATGTTGAAAATGTAAAAAAAGGCAATAGGATGCCTTTAAAATGCTTTTTCTGATGCACTTTAAAACAGCTGCTTCATAACTAATAACTGGGAAATGCAATATTATGAGTCAACATAGTATTCTATTTTCATCTGTTATCTTTGTTCTCTGATGTTGTGAAATAAAGGCTATCATTTATTAGGGGGTTTTGTAGGGAATGACTCACAGCTCACGACAACGCTGTAAAATCTTTAATAAGCTTACTGTAACGGCTGAGTGAATGGGCCAGCCTCCTCCCCACTCTTTAAATGTCACCCCCACCCCGAGCTTGTAATTAATAGCTTGCATTAGCCCCAGTGACTTAAACCTTGGATATGCCATCTGACAAGTGCATAGACATCAGATTGAATGCTCGTGGATGCATGTTGATGTCTGCGTGTGTCCTTGCCTTCGCTGGGTTTAATTGAATCTTCTGTTCCTATTGTCATGGTTGGACTTTTAAAGTGTCATTCGGTCCTTAGAAATGAGAAAACCATTATACTTTTCTTTCAGGTATTTTTCGTGAATAAAAAGGTTAAAAGAACAGCAGTTATTTGAAATAGAAATCTCTTGTAACAGTATGAATGTTTTTACTGTAATTTCTAATCAATTTAATAAATTTAATGCATGGTACATACGTGTACCATAAAAGTATTCGATTTCTTTGAATATTTCTTGTAATATGCAAATGTTATTTTACAAATGTTTAAAATCTAAATATAGCCTACTTACATTAAAAGCTAACTAGCTAGCTAAAAATAATCATGATTAAACCTAAAAAGTCAATTTGAAAAACCATTAGCAAACTATCTCATTTTTGTAATGTGACATATTTCCAGGTTTAACAGAACATTCAAAAGTATAATTAAGTGTTCAAAGTATGTAGTTGTGTTAACTCTTATGATCGAGAAGTCTATTAATTATACTTTTTTTTTATTTATTTTTTTACAGTTTTTCATACACAGTCTTATGAAACTTTCATTGTTCGAAAATATTGATTAGAATATTGATATAAAACAGATATTTTTCTAATTCTGCGTATCTGAATTTTTGTGTAGGCTGGTCCACTGGTAGTGTATAGGAATTTACTCTGATTCTACTTTTCCCCACGACTGACTGAATTTTCCAGCTATCCATGTTTTCACTGTTATATGGTAGGGGTCGCTTTGACACATCTTCTAGTGCAGAATCTCCGGATCAAAACACAGGAGAAGGAAGAAGCTGAAACAAGTGATAGAAGATTGCTCACTCAAATGTAAAATAGCGAAGATTTGGGGGTGTTGGACTCGATCTACTCCATCTGTGTTTTGATCATCGTTCTGAATAAGATCAAGGCGTGGTCTTTGACATAAATGTGATATTCTCAACTTTTTTTGTTTAAAATGTTGCCTTTCTTTATGAAACTTACTGACATTCAAGTGTTGAAGCTAATAAAATGTTTTTAAAATTAAAGTACAGTTAAAGGTATTTTTCAAGTATAAAAAATATCTACATTTGAACAGTAGTATACTGCAAGTGCAAAAATAATATATAGATAGTAAACTATAAGTATGATGTTATGTTCACAAAAAAAAAAACTTACAAGTATACTTGCAGTATAAACTACTAAACTAGTAGTTTACTGAGAGTACACTTCAGTGTGTACTTTCATAAACTAAAAAATGTGCTACTTAGAATAATAAACTACTAGTATACTTATAAGTTCACTTGTAGTACAGATGCATTACTAATGAGAAACCTAGTTATAGTACACTTAAACGTATACTTTTATATACTAAAAGTGGGCCAATTTAGTCCCAAGCAGTATTGAAATAGTACACTTACAAGTTTACTACAAGTACACATTGATAGTAGTATACTTACTACATAAAGTATATACTTTAACATTACTTAAGTATACTTCATAAAATGAACTTGAAATATACTTCTTTTTCGTGTAAAGGGTCTGGTGCGGGACTATCTGACAGGGCCAGTGTAACAGTCAGTAGTTTTGCAATTCTGTTTGAATGGCACAGAAATTGCACAGTTCACATTTAAGACATACAAATAACCTTCTTCATCATGGCCTTGCTTCTTATGCTATTCAATTGCATCCTTGTACACATTTTAGTTCATGAATCTATCTAGATTGATAGACAATATAGAGCCTTCCCTCTAAAGCCTTTTCATTCACTGTCTTTTTTGAATGCTAGTCCACGGCACTCTTTAGAGGTACACCACTGCGTTGGCATTCAATGACACAATGATACAATAGCTGGACATTTCTGTTTTTTTGAGAACTTTTAGAGTAGAGCATAGTGGATTTGTAAAAATGTAGATGAAAAACTAGAGTTGAATTGTATAAGAGGCTCATACAGTCCCTCCTGGCTCAAGTTGATTTCGATCCCCCTGGTGCACAGGTGGGTGTGTGCGCTCTCCGAACGACACGGATCTGTGTGTGCAAATCATATCCTTGAATCTCTCCATTCCTCTGTACTAGCCCAGTAAATGTTCCTCCCAAATTAGTGTGCTAGAACTGCAGAGATGCTGAGTGTGATCTGCTGCTTTCTCTTGCATTCAGAATAGAGAATTGACTGATGAAAGATTCATGTGTTTTGGTGGAGTGATGAGGCCTGGAAATACACAAACAAACCTCTGTAGAGTCTCCAGCTCCCCGCTTCTCTCTTCCTCTCTCTACCTCTCTTAACCCTATATATTTTTGATTGAATGCGAGCTAGTGTTGTAATAGTCACTTTGGTAGTTTACACACTAGAGCTTTGGCGCAAATCCGAGTGTGTATGACGTCAGAGTTTTGTTTGTTTGATTGATGTGAAAGATATTTTCTGAATGTGGATACACAAGGAACCACAGTTCTCCCGCAAAATAGGCAAGGCAAGGCAAGTTTATTTATATAGCACATTTCATACACAATGGCAATTCAAAGTGCTTTACATAGAAGAAATTAAAATAATAAAAAGAAATAAGAATAATTAAAATGGTTTAGAAAAATAAAATAAAATACAGTACAGTACAGTACAAACAGTCAGACGAACAGTGGCACAGCGCTCAATCAGTAAATGCACAGCTAAACAGAAGTGTTTTGAGTCTGGATTTGAATGGGACTACTGTAGGAGCACATCTGATCTCCTCTGGAAGCTGGTTCAGCTGCGGCTGGCATAATAGCTAAAAGCGGACTCGCCATGCTTAGAGTGAACCCTTGGTATTTCTAGCTGATATGATCCTAGTGATCTGAGTGATCTGTTGGGTTTATATTCAGTGAGCATATCTGCAATGTATTGAGGTCCTAGGCCATTGAATGATTTATATACCAGTAATAATACTTTAAAATCAATCCTAAATTTAACTGGGAGCCAGTGTAAAGACGTGAGGACTGGTGTGATTTGTTCATATTTTTTGGTTCTGCTCTGAATCCTGGCGGCAGCGTATTGTATGAGCTGCAACTGTCTTATGGTCTTTTTGGGAAGGCCAGTGAGGAGTCCATTACAATAATCCACCCTGCTGGTGATGAAAGCATGCACAAGTTTCTCTAAGTCTTGTCTGGAAACAAAGCATCTTATTCTTGCAATATTTTTTAGATGATAGTATGCTGATTTAGTTATTGCTTTGACATGACTACTGAAACTAAGGTCTGACTCTAGTGTCACACCAAGATTCCTGACTTGATGTTCAGTTGTTTGACCCCTAGAGTGAAGGTATGCGTTCACCTTGAGAACTTCATCTTTGTTTCCAAACGCAATGATTTCAGTTTTGTCTTTGTTTAACTGAAGAAAGTTTTGACACATCCAACTGTTGACTTCATCAATGCATTGGCACAGGGAATCAATGGGGCTGTAGTCATTAGGCGATAGGGCTAAGTAGATCTGTGTGTCGTCTGCATAGCTGTGGTAAACAATTTGGTTCTTTCTCATTATTTGGCTCATTGGGAGCATATACAGGTTGAACAGGAGTGGTGCAAGAATTGAGCCTTAGGGACTCCGCATGTCATGGATGTCCACTCAGACTGATGGTCTCCTATACTCACATAATAACCTCTCCCATCTAAGTATGACCTGAACCATTTTAGGACTATCCCAGAAAGCCCCACCCAGTTTTCCAGCCTGTCAAGAAGTATGTTATGATCGACAGTGTCAAATGCAGCACTGAGGTCGAGTAGTACCAGCACTGATAATTTGCCTGAATCAGTATTTAAGCGAATATCGTTTATTATCTTTATGAGCGCTGTCTCTGTGCTGTGGTGCGGTCGGAAACCAGATTGAAAATTGTCAAAGGATCCATTCAAGCTCAGGAATTTGTTCAGCTGATTGAAGACAACTTTTTCAATGATCTTGCCTATGAAAGGAAGATTTGAGATCGGTCTATAGTTGCTTAATATGGTCTTATCCAGATTGGTCTTTTTCAGGAGGGGCTTGAGAACTGCAGTTTTCAGGGAGTTTGGAAAACTCCCAGAGAGAAGTGAGGCATTTACCACTTCTAGAAGATCTGCTTCTAAACTGTTTAACACACTTTTGAAAAAAGATGTGGGAAGTGTGTCAAGGGTGCAGGTTGAACGTTTTAAGGTGCTGTACGGTTTCTTCCAAAATTTTGCCATGAATTTCTTTGAAATCAGACATAGTAACTACTTTCTCAGGTGGTCTGATCTGTCTGACCTCAGTGCAACTCAAGAATGTGCTGATCATCTTTCTGATATTATTGATTTTCTCAGAGAAGAAAGTGCAAACTCACTGCACTTGTTGTCTGAGAGCATTTCACTGGGAATCTGGCTTGGGGGGTTTGTCAGTCTCTCTACTGTAGCAAAAAGAGTGCGTGTGTTGTTTAAATTGCTGTTTATAATATTTGAGAAGAAAGTCTGTCTAGCTTTGCCTAGTTCCATATTGAAAGCATGAAGGCTGTCTTTGTAGATGTTATAATGGACTACAAGTTTTGTCTTCCGCCACATGCGCTCTGCTTTTCTGCATTGTTTTTTTCATATTTTGCACTGCTGTTGAGTTTCTCCAAGGTGCTTTTTGTCTGCCATTCTTCTTCCTGACTTTCACAGGAGCAATATCATCAATTACACTTTTAACTTTTGAGTTAAAAGAATCAAGGAGAAAATCAACAGAGTCTGCAGATATGCTTGGTGTTAAGGATATAGCCTTCATAAATAGTACACTGGTGTTCTCGTTTAAGCATCTCTTCTTGACAGACACAGATCTAGCTTCAGTGGCAGGAGAGATCAATATATCAAAGAAAATACAGAAATGATCAGACAGTGCTACATCCTTAATAAGGATGACAATCTACACTTACGGAAATAGATATTCCTTCAGAGGATACAAAGGACAACTTTCTACCTTATCTACACCTAAAATGTGCATATTAGTCCCTTAGAGTAATTTATATGCTTTAGAATACTACTATGAACCTTCTAGGTGCAAATAAGGTACAACGATGTCCCTTTGAGTGTACTGTTCCAGTCTTATGCTTTATCCCTAAAAGTAAAATTTTGCCACATTTTACCAACAGTGCATAGAGAGGGCTAAATCAACATTACACAATACATGGCATGCTCTTTAAAAGTTTGATTTTGTTGGACTAAAGCAATCATTTGTCTGTTAAATTATGTAGTTTAGCTTTAAAAGACAATTAATATTTAGTAATATTGTCAATTTAATGGCATTGACACAGATGAGAACAACATTTTAATGTAACTGAGCTGATAATGACACTAACGATGACACTACATCAATACTTGTTGAACTGAAATGAATCAACACAGAACTGGCTTGATATGACACTAAAAGTGACGTGACGTGAAGGCCAAGTAGTATCCCATACTCGGAATTTGTCCTCTGCATTTAACCCATCCAAGTTTGTGCACACACATTAGGAGCAGTGATTAGTGAACACACACACACGCACGCACACACACACACACGCACGCACGCAGGTATTGAACGGAATTGAAACAATTTTTAACTCTATTGACCTGACACTATTGCACTACCCAGCATTTTTACGTGTTAGTTGGACTGTATTGGTTATTGGTATTGTAATTGATAAATTTAAATCATTGATAAATCAAGTGCGCAAACTTCGAAAGTCACTATCGTTTTCATTCGATAACATGCAGGTGCTATATAATGTAAAATTCTGTTTACAGCTCACTTTCTTTTGGCGGTAATAGCAAATAGTTAATTGCACTAGACAAATAGCACTGAGCTTTGTGAATAAGGTGCAATTTATAATGAGTCTAATTAAAATAGAAATCAGTTGTGTTTGCATTCGAAATAATGTTGCTTAGATAGTTTATTAATCTGAATTTGCCATGAATTGCAGTCCACCCTATGCATGTTATTTATCTTATTGTGACCGATCAATCCATGCAATGCACATGTCTGCTTAATTTGGATTATATGGGTTGTGATGGGACGGTGTACAGTAGTTCCCATGGGGCTGATTTTCAGACTCAGTCCTGGCCGCCAGCGGTTTGGTGGATGAAGTGGTCCACTTTGCCTTGACTCTATACCAAAGCTGATCCTAAGCACATGGCTCTGCAGCGGGCAGGCCGAGAGCACAGAGCTCCTCAATGCTGCTGAGCCTGGTTTATCCCCATCTACGGCTTCTTCCTTCTCTACACATGGTCTGTCAAGGGTTTCGGGGGCAGGGTGAGTGCATGTGCGCAGGCAATTCATGTATGTTTGAAGTGGGAATTTGATCAGAGGCAGGAAATTGCTAAAGATGTTGTTGTGGCCGCCACAGTGGGCTAGATAGCATTAACAGGTGCTTTTTTTTCTCATGGCCTGAGGCAATTTAGAGATGGACAGAATTGAGGTGAAGGGGCAGCAGATGATGAGAGGGAGAAAGCGAAGGGGTTGGAAGTGTGTAGAAAATACATGTTGGAATAAAGCAAGATTTTTAACACCTGGCTATGAACGTGAGACTGCATTTCCCTACAAAATCCCCACAGGGCTGCACTGAATATTTCATGCTAGTTATATATTTCTACCTGAAATTCTGATCAACTTGTAATCCCCAGTGCTTGACATTCAGAAACTAAAATACTTTGTCTACCAATAGTACATTTCAGTATTTTTTCTAATCATGCCGCCTTTACAATATTTATTTCGTTGCATTTGCTTCCTGTCTCTCAGCGGGTGGGTGTTAACAGCTCCAGTGACTGAACCACTCGCTGAGTTAATGGCCTTGCTGACTCTAGTCATTTTAACTAGTCTAAAATAATCGAAGGCCGTCCTTGGGATGCCACTGAAGAGGGAATGACCTTCTCACACTGAAGAACTTTACAAGTCTTTCTTAAGTCTAATTCAAACTTTCATTTCCTGATTCATGAGTGTGACAAACCTCAATCATAAGAGGATTGGAATTCAGCAAAAATTATGAAATGGGACATCTGCCAAAAACTAATTGTTGGCTAGTGGGACATTTTTTAGAGATTTCCAATTGTGCAGGGGTGTCCAAAACACACCTGCCTGGAAGTTTCTAGTAGACTTTAGACATTGATTAGTTGGTTCCAGGTGTGTTGAATTGGGGTTAGGGACAAACTCTACAGAACAGAGGCCATCCAGGAGCAGGATTGGACACCCCTGCGAATGTAAATTATGTTCGAAAGCAGCTTCATTTTGTTAAGTTATGGTCGTCATTTCACCGTCTCGGTAAACTATAGGCCCGATATAGTCCAGCTATGAGCCATAGCCAAAGTCCTCCATTTTCTATTTGCCTCCGGGCTCTTTGTGCAGGATTCCCCTCTGTCTTTGTTCATGAACTTTTATTTGAATATTCTTTTGTCTATTATTGCCTGTGTTCAGTTCCTGTGTGTTTAGTTCCTGTTTCCTTGCTAGCCATAGTTATTCATTGATTAGTGTTCCTCATCATTTTACACTGTTCCTGTGTATTTATAGCCTCAGTTATCTTCCGGTCTTTCTCTTGTGTTAACGTTTCTCTGTATGGTTCCTAGTGAGTTTATCATCCTTTTGCGTCATGCATCTTTGTTGTGGATTATCAAGTCAAGCCAGCGTGTGACACTCTGACAGAGGGAGTGAGTGAAAGCCCTGATAGCAAAACAGACCACTTTCTATGGAGAGAAAGAGAAATGAGAAAGAAAGATGTTTTATGTGGTAAGGATCAGAGGTGAGTTTTTCTAAATTGTGTTAAGTAGACATGAAGGGTGATCACAATCCTTTTTACCCATCATTTCATGTTGCTGTTTGCTTTGTTCATAAAAAAAATGTACGTCATCTTAAAAGAATGACTTCTCATTCTTTAAAAATCTGCCAGTTCTTGGTGTAGAAATCCATAATGGTGCACCAATAAGTCATACACTGATACTTTTTGTCTGAATCTAAAACTTTAACAAAACTTTAACTAAAACTGAATCTATCACTTAAACAGAAAAGTAAAACTTTTCTGTTAAAGTGAAGTGAACTGAACTTCTTTCAAATATCTCCCTCAAACTTTGCAGTAATCTATCCCTGTGAAAGTGCTGATTTGAGTTTGTTATTTTGACCATTTGGAATGATTGGAATCGAACGTGTTTGGCGATGCAGAGGTAATGCTAAGTTAACTGTGTGTGGAGCAAGCGTGTGTGGAAGTCAGGGGAAATTGAAAGCCAGCAACCAAACACTGTAGCCACTGCTTTGAAATGACTTATTGAATAGGACACTCTGATGTTCTGGACAGCCATTAACTAAAGCTATATAGGAACGAGAAACATGGCTGATTTTCTCTCTCGTTGATTCTCCGCACTCGAAAACAAGGATGATATTAAAAATCCCTGGCACACCTTGGATGCAAAATCGAGACACTAATTGAATGATGGTATTTAGTAAGCAAACAAAGAGCCATAACTGTAGTTCTAATGCTGTAAAAGAGCATTTTGATAAATTTGCCCTTAGCTGAGGCCTGATGAATGCATGGGAATGTGAAATGAGAGATGTATTATGGATGCAAAGAGGTGCCATTAGATGGATTATAGATGGTTAGATGGATTATGCATGATGAACAGGATTTCTGTTTCAGGTAGTTCAGACTGATATGGGGATTGCTGGGCATCCTAAGTGGATTTTAGGACTACAGATTCAAATTTCATGAGAAGAGACCCAGAGATCTGTATGTTAGTCATGTTATGTCAAAACTTTGTAAACTTTGCCTACAAATTTTATCGAGTGGACTATGTGAAATGATTAGTAAATTCGTAAATACTCACTGCAAGCACTCTTCATCTCTTATTCATCAAAAACATGTGAAAAACTTGCAGCTCCATTCAGGTCTGCTAAAAGCACAAGATTCTACCCGATTCCTTAGCAGAAGAGACTAAAAGTGTGTAAACTTGAAGTTTTGATACAGATACATTTTCATACATCTGGAAAGACACTGATACAATATTAACAGCATCTTAAATGTAAACACTTTTGTAGACTATAGTATGAACAACTTTTGAAGAAATCATTGAGGTTTATAGATGACTGAATTCACAACATTTATTGGTTGATTTTATTGAAATTCATTAAATAAGCTTAAAGCATTACATTTAACGCAGCATTTACTGCATTTGACATTGTAATGCAGGGGTGTCAGTTCAGCTCAAAATTGAACCAGCTAATCAAGGTCTTTCAATGCATACTAGAAACATACTACATAATACAAAATGCAATTGTAATTTAATTGTTGAAATCTGGAAGCCATAGAAAGAATACATTTATTTATTATAATCTTTATATTTTGTTTACCTTCATTCATTAAAAAGCGTTATCATTATTAGGCATACACAGCAGTCATAAATCATTACAATCAAGTCAAATTAATTTGTTGAAACTTGGAAGCCATAGAGAAAACCCTGATATTGTTTATTTTCTGTAGATAATATACAATATCACTCAAAACGCCTATTATTAAATACTGATACCCATTTTTACTGGTGGTAATGTCATAAATGAGTCCTACCTTTTGCGAAATTCCCTACTCTGCCTTCTCTTAAAAAATAAAATTATCAAGGTAAAATCTACATAGTTCCTAAGGAAAGTATTGTTTAGTGTAAAACATGTTGAAGATTAGCAAACAGGCTTTGAATTAATTCAATTAGCGATTTCCTCACAAAACCTGTTTATTCAGTGTAGTGAAGCCTCTCCTCCATTGATATCCTCTTGTCTCCTTCCCTGTGTTTCCCGCCATCACTCCTCGATCGTTAGCTTTAGCCGTTATGCTTTTTTTGGCTAAAGGTGGTCCACGTGACAGTTTACACATTAGCAAGTTTTCATGCAAACCATGCCCTGTTTTGAACTAAACCTCCAGTGTTGGACAGTGGCCCTCCAGGACCAAGTCTGGACACCCCTGTTGACACACTGCTGTGAGCAAGTAAGACATGCTGCTGCTGTACAAAATAGCATACATGAATTACCCAGCAGATCTATACAAGTGGAGCTGGGGAAGGTGGAGGGTTTCTCAAAGCATGCTGCAGCTGCTATAGAAAATGCTGACCAAGTATTTTAAGGTTGAGCAGCAAGCTCATTGGCTACTAATACAACAGGAACCAATCAGCTGTGCCCTATAGAGAATGATGTGATTGCAAGCAGATTGAGTTAAGAGCCTGTGCCATCTAGAGTTTGATGACAAAACTTTATATTTGTCCACCCAAGATCTGCTATGAAGCAGATAGCATCCTAGTAACAGCATTGCTACAAACAGGAATGAGATCACCCTGATTATGTATAGATGTGATTTTTTGTATTTATTTGTTGTAATCGGATCATTCAGGTAAAGCCTATGAGTTTGCAATCATGACAAATAAGGGAGTGCAGAAACAAAACATGTACACAGAGTAGAGTATTGGCTAAAGGCAAAAAGAGACAGAGAAACAGACGAAGAATGTGCGAGACAGAGAAAGAGAGATATTGGGACGCCATATGGCTAGAGAAACATCTGGTCACCCTGGGGGCATTAGAGACTGATGGAGCCGCGTTACTGCAAAAGGAAAATGTATTATTACGATTGAATAAATAAATAAAGTTTGAAGTCATTTAAAGTCATCTGATGCACTAAAAGGTTTGGGAGGCTGGCGAGCACATCTGTCCCCACAAACGGCCCCAGATTTGGGAGAGTAGGTGGCAGGAAACTGATTGGATAATTGTGGATAATGGAGAAGGAGCATTTAGGATGTGAAATGGAAGGGAAAAAAGCAACAAAAACACTGCGGTTTTACAGAACAGCCCAGCCGGCTTCTAAATTAATGATTTTCTCTTCCTTTTTTTTTCAAAAGAGAATGTTCTGAATTGACATTTAAATGATGTTATAGCCTGGTATTTATGTGATCATGTATGCAAATCAAGCTTTTACTAAACAGAGCAACTCTGAATTAACTTATTTGTGGTTGTCTCTGCATTTGAATAATTACAAATAGTCTTTAGCCTGTTAACTTCCATTACTCAGATAATGGAAGGTAGGGTGATAAGGCAGCAACGTTACTGCCACCACGCAATGATGGTGTTATGCATCCAAAGAGGCTTTTTAATGGCATTCAGCTTACTCTGAATTCCTATGGAAACCTTTCTCTGGGTTATCAGTCTTGTGTCAGTTTGAAGACCAGGCCTTGTCATTTTCACTGTGCAGGTGAGTGGTTTTAGGAATAGACCTCGTGTCTATTCCTCGTGCCATGGCTTTCTTTCAGTTTGATATTTTAAAGAACCCTCACACAGGTAAAGAAGAAAAGTTCAGGGCAACCACATCGATAAATTTAAAAGTAGTCTACACTCAAAAAAATGAACTAGGAAGGTTGTGCACTTTACATAATATATTTATATTTAGTTTACTTATATAAATTGTGTTTGTTGACTTTAAATGTTTTTTTCTATTAAGGTCCACGTAATTATGTCTCAACTTAACAGTACAAAATCCTAACGTGTTGTCTAAACACAAACCATTTATGTTAAGTAAAAAATTCTTACATCCACCGGGTGGCAGTATAGTGCGACGCCAACTGCCATTTTGCCCTAACTTAATTTGATTGTGTTCAATCTGCTTAATATGTAAAATTTAAGGTTACTTAATCCGTTTGTGTTGGATTACATGAATGATTTGTGTTGCATTAACTGAAACTGGGCAGTGCTTGTTAGTTCCCAGCATGCTTTGCATATGGTTGAATTAAGAGAGAATAAATGTTAAAATTAAGTGTTATTTTATGTTTTTTTTTTGAGAAAATGAGAAAAGGGGAAGACTTGATAGTGTGTAATTGTGTGTAATGTTCAATTACATTGGAATTATTAGAACCATTTAAATTACAGTGGGTTACCATTGTGGAGACGTGTGGAGCATTTTGTTTGGCTGTGGACTGATTCAGTTACTTTTAACTGCTTTGGTTGAAGGAGCATGTAAATCTTAGCATTTAAGATGCTGATATGTGCTACTGCTAGCAAATAGCTAGCTGTAGTCTATCAATTTACTTCTGTGTCACTAAAATAAATGAAATATTAATGTATGATGAAAATAACAATCGCATAAGTTGGATGCAAATTAAGTAAATTAGTTGGTCCAAAACATTGCAAATTAGTTGGGCTGACAAATGTTGACATTAAATTAAGCTGTTTCCAACCATAGTAAATAAGTTCAATCAATGATTTTTGCTTATGGGTTCTATTTGTCTAGATTAAGCTGAGATAACATAATTCAAATGCGTGGAAATGTGTGTCATAATTATATTAAGTTACACCAACGATTTATTTTTTTTGAGTGTATATGACTCTTGTGCTATATTATATGTCTTCTGAGGCTATATTAGTTTTTTGTGAGGAACAGATTTAAACTCGAGAACTGCTGCAAATGGAATTGGTGAGCTGATACATGAATGAATCAGTCTGTTTTGTGAATCATTTGTGAACCAGATCAACTGGGTTCAGTGATAAGAACCAACTCAAAAGCTGACTCTCATGTGACTGAAGTTAGTTCATCTTTCATACATGGTCCAGCACCATTTATTTGCAGTTGCCACTTCCTTTGATATCGGTTTTGGACCCCAAAGTTCTTTTGTGTTTCACAGAAGAAAATATACAAGTTTAAAAAAGCTGATGAATGAACTGATGAATTTATAAATGCATTTTTGGGGCCACTATATAATAATATTACGTGGGAAAAGACAATTCCGGGCTATGTTCCTTTTCCTCTTTGTAGTTGTTTAATATATGCTTCCTTTGCTTTCTCACTTGCACATACCGAAAAGGCACGATCTGCCACTGATTTCCATACAGCCGACCTGTAGATAGAGCCTAACCCTCCAGATCCTCAATAGTAGATTGTGAGGAGTTTTCAGAGGGGAGCATATATTATCGAGTAGCTCGGGTTAGCAAAGAGTAATTTATACTCTAGTGGTTTTAGCCAGATAAACACAATGTAAGAGGATCGCGGCGAGCAGTGGATTCTGCCACTCTCATATACTCACCAAGACCCAGCTGTGCTCTGTTTCCTTATGATAAAACACACAACAAAGACACAACAAAACAACAAACAATAGAGGGGAATTCAGGCTTCAGAGATAACGGGAATAGTAGTGTTCCTATCAGCATGGGGAGACCTGTATGGTGTTTGTAGCTGAGAGACGGCGAGAGTCACATTTGTGTGGTTGTGGTTCACAAGATAAATTAAAGCTTTGCGCTTGCTAATAGAATGAGGAAACAATAAGATAAATGGGATGGTGTTAACACAGGTTAGTGCTTGTTCAAAAATAAAACTTTATAATGAAATTATAAAGGAACAAATTCTGCCGTGTACTAACCCTAACCCATGCTGTTTTTAATCTATATGAACACAAAAGATTTACATAAAATGAAAATGAATAGAAACTGGGGCTGTGAAGGGTCACACTTTATATTAGGCGTCTTTAATGTACGTATACTGCCCGGCCAAAAAACAGTCGCTGTTTGGATTTAAATAGGCAAAAGTTTAAGAGTCTATTGGATCATTATTACTGTGATTATTATGTTTCTAGCATGTTATATGTTTGGTAACCGTTCTTCTAACCCTAACTGATGGAGTGTGTAGCTTTTCATTTCTTAAACAATCATGTATGAACACACATCATGGCTATATTCCAGGATGACAATGTCAAGATTAATCAGGCTCAAACCATGAAAGAATGGTTGGGAGAAAGCATGAAGAATTATTTTCTCACATGGATTGGCACCTCTGAGTCCAGATCTTAAATTCATTGAAAGTCTTTGGGATGTGCTGGAGGAGACTTTACAGAGTTCTGGACTCTTGCATTGTCAATACAAGATCTTGACCAAAAATGAATGCACCTCTTGATGGAAAGAAAATCTCAACATTTATTTCCATCAAGAAGGTGCACCAATATTTGGTGCATATGTGTTTATTTGTATTGCAAAACACTTTTGCTTCCACTAAGGTTAGTGACAAGTTTGGTGGTATGGTTAGGTTTAAGGGTGGGTTAAATGCCCTTTTTTCACATATTTGACATTGCTGTAGCACCTCTCTTCCCAGGCTGTCAGTAACACTCTCGGCTGCGTTTCCCAAAAACAGTGTAAGCCAAAGCAGATCGCAGAACCATTGCCACCAATGATCTCTACAATAAACTTGGCTTTATTTAGTCTCTATTGCTCTTTCCGAAAAGCACAATGTGCTCTGATTGGTGCGCCCCCTTTTCTTTTGCGCATGCCTTGGGCGGGAATTATTTAAATAAAAAATATTGTGACATATGTTCCTGAAAGAAAATCAAGACCACAATGGAGGCGTTTCAGGGAGTTCAGAAACATATAGAGAAGACCTTTTTTTCATGCTCAAACAGCAACATTACACACTAAAAGTTGAAAATGTAAAAAAAGCCTATATAGGACCCCTTTAATGTGACCCCAGAAATGAATTACAGCTGTAATTACATGTAGGTATCTTTTTAAATATAAGTACAGTATAAAAACATGTAAAAGTATAAGTGCATTGTGTCAAATTATTAATTTAAATGTTAGTACATAGTAGTTTAATACACTTAATATAAAGTGGGACCCTGACAAGCTCCAAAATTACAAACAAGCACAATAAAAATAGACCATATGACTTATGCTCTATATTCCAATTCATCTGAAGAGAAACAGACCCGTGCCCCTGTTAACTTCGTGTGTCATGAGAAAAGAAAAGCCAAGGGACATGACGTGACGGTAAATGATCACAGAATTTTCTTTTGTGCTGAACTATTCCTTTAAGCCAGAAATGTTATGCTATTTGAGAGGGAACAGTTACGTAGACGGAAATCTCCTTTCAGCTCTCCAACCTCATAAACAAGTTTTGTGTCTTCTACCGAGAACATTTTGAACATCAAGCCGTACAATAAGGAACAAAATGGTGAAAGGCTATGGATTATATTACAAAACATGTTTTGCTGCAATACTTTTATTTCATACTAGCTAATTCAAGAAACTAAGTAATGAGGGTTGGATATCTTGTTAGCCGTGTTTTCATTGAGCGTGCTTCAGCATGGAGCACAGAAAGCCAATGCAGATATTTTAATTAAGCAGCAGAAAAACAGGAATCCTTTCTTGGGCCCAAATCTGTGACAGCAAAACAACATTGCAAGTTATTTTTGCAAAGTTTTCAAAGATCAAGACTAGACCCCCCCCAACCCCCCAACCCCTCCTTCTCAAGCAGTCGCAGTTAGTGTTAGCTGAATCTTGTTCTTCTATGCATATGTATAGATTGAAGCTGTTTGAATTTTCCAATGCGTTTATTTTTAAATCTTTTTTATCTTTAATCATGATTTTGTGTTACTCCACAGTAGATTGTATTGATGTTCCAAATTATAATGAGATTTATGTTTCTAGGACACCATCAGAAATGAGGCTGTATTCTCTGTGGGATACTCCAAAGTATTTCCTCCCTGGTTTTCGTTTTTTTTTTCTCTTCTTCTTCTTCTCCTCTCTTTCTGTACTTGTTTTAAATTCAATAACAAGGCAGTGAATGACAGACAGAAGGCAGAGAAACAAAAGGAGCAGAGAGACGCCCCATCAGTGTAGTTCCACATCCTAACAAGTGAGTCAGATGGCTTGTGCTCCAACTGCGCACAACACCAAACAAGCCCTGGTGGGCTCCACACACAACATGCACTCCGTTGTTTAGAGAACGTGATCAGAGGAACATTAACTCTGCGTTGGGTGTTCTCATGTATAATACGAAAAAAAAAAGAAAAAAGACTTTGGATTCGAATATGCAATAGTTGATTTACTTACTCTCTTTTCCATTCGTCAGGTCATGGTGAATACATCTGTCAAGCTCCAAAAAATTGGTGTTCGATATTTAATAATATTCAGTAGCACCATCTGGGACCTGAAACCGAAAGGGCATAAACGAAAAACAATAATATTCCTTTGTGAAAAAAGTAGCATACTTTTAAAAAAGAGCACTTATGATGGAAATAATAAAAGAGCATAAGTGTGAATTGAATGTAATGTTTTGGGGATACTTAATTGCATGTTAATTAGATTAAATACAGTTGAGTTCTTAAGTGCTTTATATGTAATTTTATTATTCTATTGACTTTGGAATATGGCTAATGTGTTCTGCTAAATATACTGACAAGCATTTATGGTAAAATAAAACTTGTATGTTATGTATTTAAATATATTTGGAATTGTGCACTTGTAATGATGAAGTTGCAATTTATTGCATTTAAAATATATACACTTCAAATTTAATATCGAATATCACGCTACAGTTAAAGTTGTAATCAAATACTTTACTTGTGATTTAGTTTGTTAGTCAGTCAATGCATGGAAATAAGTGAACTTATGACAGCAAATTATTAATGACTATTACGCAATTATTTAAAATGTACTTTAAAGAGTTATACTTTATTTTAAGGTGACATAGTTACACATGTATACAATAACAGTAAATTACGCATAATTACAAGTAACTAACTCCTCAACCAAACCCTAAACATAACCGTAACTCTGTAGTTAATTAATATTACTCAGTTACTAATTTATAATTACTAATATCACTTATTTGAGTAAGTACAATGTACATCGCCTTAATAAAGTGTAACCCTTTAAAGTAAAACATTTAATTTGACATTATTACAAAGTGTACAAAGTGGCCTTTTTGTTTCATTAATGTTGTATCAAAAATATACTTGTAAGATTATAAGTATTGTAAGATTATAAGTATATAATTATAAGAATTACTATTGTATTTCACAAATAAGTGCAGTTACTTAAAATATGACATTTTATCCCATGACAAATGGTGATGATGTAAATTTAGTCATATTAACAGCAGTAACATCTGTAAAATGTGCATAAACAGTTATATGGTATGGAATTAAAATGCACCTGCATGCTCTGAGCTCAAACTGCATCGATAAGCAAATAGTGTTTCTAACATGTAGCATCTTGATGTTTCTCATAAGCAACATAAATAGCAGAAGAAACTTAGTCACATCACCGACAAGAGAAAAACGACCACATATATATAAAAATAACATCTAGGTATATAGATTTGGAATGACACAAAGGTGAGTAATAATAACAAAATTGTAATTTTTGAGTGAACTATTCCTTTAAATCTCACCACCGCCCCAACTGCACATCATCAGTCAAGCAATCATGATCCAGACCTTATTTAAACAACACTACCTAGATCTTCTCCACGGGGAGACTTTTATCCTTGGCCTGAAGGTGTACCGTATAGCGGGTTAATAAAGAATGCATCTTACACTAAATTATGCAGTGGTAAAGGCTCGAAATGAATTCAGCAGGAAGAAGAGAGAGTTGAAATGGGAATTAATGCTTTGCAACATCAGAGTTTGTGAACCTCTACATGTGGACTTTGATTAAAGCTTGATGTATGCTGAATTTCAATGTCAAACATACAAGGGCATGTGTGGACTCCTGCTATTTCTATGAAGCCGATCAGTTTCTTCTTCTTTCTTCTGACATAATTCCTTTATCTTATAGTTAGTGGAATGTCTAAAGTGGACTATCGAAATAAAGGGTTACCATACTTTTTATAAGTGACATGTCAACTACCTGTCATTAGAATAGTAGACTGTCTATTTAATATCTGCTAACACTATATTGTGATGCTCCAGACATTCTAGTAACTATACTTTGCAACTACATGTCAACTTATTCTACTATCCCTAACCCGGACCCTAATCCTAAACCCAATCTAACAAACTATAACTCCAATAAGAGATGGTTGACATGTAGTTGCAAACTTAGTCAGTAGAATGTCTAAAATGGACTATCGAAATAAAGTGTTACCAAAAAGGATTGCTGTGCTGTATACTGGGACTAAAACATTTACCATTTATCAAAAAATATTTATCATTCAGCAAATTTCATCATCTGACCCAAAGAAGAATGTTCTGCTATTCAGTACAGATCAGCATTTCAAGCTGTGTGATGTAAAGCATAAAAGGCAAGGGAACACATTTTAACACTTTTTAACACATTTAAAAAAAAAAAAAAAACACATTTAGAGACTGAGTTTCATTCTGTAATGTATCTATAATCAAATCCATATGGCATGATTAAGAAAAATTATTTGCACATGTGTGGCAGGATTTTAATGATCATCAAAAGCTCAACCATTCTGAAATATCATGCAAGCATTAAAGGAACACTCCACCGTTTTTTGAAATAGGGCTTATTCACCTTCTTTCCTACATTTAGATAGGTGGGCAAAAGCATTTTTGTCTTAGTGCATGCATTGTTTTAGTTTGACAGGGTCGGCGCTAGCTTAGCTTAGCATAATGAATGGAATCCTTTGTTGCCAGCTAGCATGTCCTGAGTAAAAGTGATATAAAAAATAAAAAACTCCACCTAATTAATTCTTGTGGCCTGCGTATTCACAACGAGTACAAATAGCGATGCAGATTAACACTAGGCGATTTCCTAGGCAGATATTGACTTATATTTTAAGGACTATATTAGGGGGAAGCACAAGCGAAGCACTGCTACTTGGGCGTGATATCTCTGTGCCCAAGTAGCAGTGCTTCGCCTGTGCTTCCCCCTAATATAGTCCTTAAAATTCAATATCTGCCTAGGAAATCGCCTAGTGTTAATCTGCATCACTATTTGTACTTGTTCTCAATATGCAGGCCACAAGAAGTAATTAGGTGGGGTTTTTTTTTTTATGTCACTTTTACTCAGGGCATGCTAGCTGGCAACAAAGGATTCCATTCATTATGCTAAGCTAAGCTAGCGCCGACCCTGTCAAACTAAAACAATGCATGCACTGAGACAAAAATGCATTTGCCCACCTATCTAAATGTAGGAAAGAAGGTGAATAAGCCCTATTTCAAAAAACAGTGGAGTGTTCCTTTAATGATAAGACTGTCAGATTATGTTAAAAACATCTTTGTTACATATGTAAGAAAAAGTATATTATGGTGAAAGTTGTGTGATTTTTAAAGCTGTATAAATATAATTATATCACGTAGATGAAGCAAATTGAGATAAATTGAATATATGTGAGCACACTGTTGGATAAATCGACCTGTCCATTGTACATATGAACATTTATTCTGCTAAGTTTGTCATCCAACTGGTTTGCTTTGTTTTCTTCACAGATCACATCTCTCATTTCATCTCTTCACTGACACAAAATTACTTAGTTGGTTCAGCTTTTTATTTTATTTTAAAATGGACATTAAAATGGTTTTATTTTACATGAATACATTTTGCAGATGCTTTTATCCAAAGCAAAAGCTTGCATTGCATTCCAGTTATGTATTTCATTTACAGTCACAATTCATGCATTTCCTGGCAATCAAAACCATGACCTTGGCATTGCTAGCACCAGCATGCTCTACTGTTTGAGCTATAGGAATACTATCTTTCATAAATTGTTTATATTTTCACAGATTTTTTAAAGTTTTATGTTTTTAAGATTTCGGTAGCACTTAATTGTATAGTACTGTTCCACATAACTACATATTATGTACTTATTGTAGTGATTACAATAACTGTGTAATAACTTGGTAATAACCCTAAACCTACCCCTAAACCTAACTTTAACCCATGTTGTTACCGTTTATTACCCTGTACTTTCTTAGGTAAGTACATGGTAAGTACACATACTGTAAAATAAAGTGCAACCAAGATTTCATATAAGGTTGAAAGACTGGGTCTGGGACAAACAGTAAAATCTATACATAAGTCTATGACCTTAACAATAAAAATAAACCCCTTGCATAAAAGTGTGATTACACTTTATTTTAAGATGACAAAGTTACATACTTACTCAAATAAGTACTGAGTAATATTAATAAACTACATGTACTTACTATAAAGTTACGGTTAGGGTTTGGTTTAGGGTTTCTTACTTGTAATTATGCATAATATACTGTTATTACTATAGTAAGTACATGTACTAACGTGTACTTATGTCACCTTCAAATAAAGTGTTACCTAGTAGAAAAATCATAAACCATATCTTTCTTTTTCAGTCGCCCCAGGCTGTTCAATTCGAAAATCAAGTTCAGTGTCTTTGTTAAGTATTTTAAAACGTTCTGATATTGATGCTGTTTACAGTAATGTCAATAAACAAAACTCTCTCTCAGTGAATGTGCTTTCTGGGGCCGTGCTTGATACTTTTTTTACAGATATCTCAAATCAATAAAAGTTACTTATTACCACTTCAAATCACCCCTCCTCATAAATACTGGGTTGTTTTTCTCTTAGGAGAACATTCCTCTAATGGATGACAGGAACAAAATGCAGCAACCTGGCTTTTACCAACAGAGTATTCTTAGGGGAAACCGACAGACTCCCTCGAGAGACCAGGACTCTGGATTGCTGAAATGCAGATACTGTATAGTGGTGACTGTACTGCGTTTGTGAAACTAGAGATGACACGCAGCAGCCGTCGTCGAGAGGAGTTTTGTTTAGCTTCTGTACAGCTGTTCATTAACAAGCATTGTTTAAACATCGTCCATCGACAAAGGATAGTTACTGGTGCTAAGTCTTGTTATTGCTCATTTATAAGGATTTGATTAAACCCCTAAACTTGACACATAACTCGACCTTCATAGAAATCCCTATGGACATGAATGATGTTTAAAATCATTTGGATTTGTGCTGTTTATTACCACGTATTGTTATATTGGTGCATATAAAATAAAAAATAAAAATAAGTAGTCTTCCTTGTGTTCATTTTAGTTACATGCAGTGTGGACAACATGCCTTGATTCTTTTTGACTAGATTTGTATTGTTTAAGTTCTTATATTAAACATTTTGATTGGAATGGTTTGGTTTCTCTGATTGAAAAAAAAAAAAAAAATCCAGAGCCATTTCAGTGCAAATACAGTAGATACATATTGAAATGCTGAATCTCCAAAAGGCTGAATGATATTGAGATCCGTTTTTTTAGCCATATCTCCCATCTCTACTTGATAATGTGCTGGGTTTTTTTTTGGTGAGGATAACCTTTAAACATTGAGAATGTCTTTTTCCCACAGATGAGGGCAGACTATGAGCATGAAAGTTCAGGTCAGAGAAGAAATCATGAAGCTGAAGAGCAAGAGGGCATTTCCCATCACCGCATGCACTTAAGCAATCAAACGGAAGAATCCAGAGTGGCTACTTTATTCTGCCATTAATGACCTCTTGGTTCCGTACTAAAGTGGAGAAACGTATAGTGCTTCAGGCTTCTATTTGACATGAGGGACCAGGCTTGCATTTACCATGCTTAATTTATATTTTTAATATGTTCGTCCCATTGTGGTCATTTTAAAGTTATTTATTCTTAACTTCTGACTCTCATACAATGAATTCAATCTATTATTGTGCAATTAGGTGCTTAAATTAAATTAAATTCTACAGTGACACAGGTCTACTTTTAGGAAATGAATTTGTAACGCTTTCTAAGTACCCGTAGGAAAACTTCTACAGCATTTATTATTCTTAGTTAAAGGTGCAGTATGTAAAATTGACATTGGTTGAAATGGGTGCTGCAGTCCAAATTCAAGTTGAGAAAACGCAACAGGAATGAACGCAATGGAAGGCAACTGAGCTTATCCACATTTTAATATGCCTCTGGAGCTTTTTAGATGGATGCTGAGGCTTTTTAGGCTGGGTAGAATCTGCAATCTCTGACCCAGTTTGTTTGCTGGCTTCCGTTGTGCGCTGTGTTTTCTGCCAAATGGCAACCCGGGTTTCAAAACACTATTGGGCAAATTGGCAGTGGTCAGAATCACACAGACCAAAACCAAAACAGACATTCCGACACAGAACACACATTTCCAAGTAGAATAACTGGAGGTATAGCATTGTTTTTTGGAGAAACAAATATGTAAACTTTGCATGTTTCCTAAATTTCTGCAAACATGTTATAGAATTTTTGTGCTTTAGTACAGTCAAAAAAATGACATACAACACCTTTAATGCTTATTTCAACATTTACTACTACATTTTTAAAATCAAAAGGTGTATTTGTTAACAATGAACAATTGTATTTTTATTAACAAACATTAACACAGGTTCATAAATGTTGTAAAAATGTATTGTTGGTCACCAAAGTTAGTTCATGTCAGCTAATGCATTTTCAAATGAGATCTTAATGTAAAGTGTTACTGGAAAATCACACATGGAATCTCTTTAATATCTCATTTGTTTCTGCTAGAGAGCAAAGAGGTTGAATGGAGAGTAAATGGAGACTTTTCCAACTTTTCAGATTTTCAAAGATTTAAAATGATGTAAAATATTTCCCAAATTTGCAGTATAGTGTATAAGTTGTATAGACCATTCCGGGGGTTTGCAAACAAGCGATAACGTGTGTTGTGGTCGGAGCCTACCTGGTGGCAGAAAAATGATAGTTCTTCATAAGCAGTCTATGGAAGCCATGGAATAGACCTTATGTAGCCCCGTCCATTTTCAGCGCTGCACTCGTTGTGTTCTGTCTTCCGGTTTGTGAAGGTAAGATCTTACGAATTTACGAATGAACTACTCATTTAAAAAACGTCCTGGTCTACTGACGTTTTGTTATGACATCCTCTTCAAACATTAACAATAATTCATTCTACAATAAGTAAATCCACTTTACCAGCCAATTACTCCTGGACAGCAATGCCATAGAAATACACAGACCTACCGCAAAAATGGAAGTTCAAACACAAAATTCTAAAGATAAGGTCTATCTGAGAAGAAAAATCATAAGATTTAAACTCAATATTCTGCCTTTGTTTCTCGGAATTGCGAGTTTATATCCCACAATTCTGACCTTTTCCTCAGAATTGTGACATAATATAAACTCACAATTGACAGTTATTAAGTCCGAATTGAAAGATATGAACTCGATTGCAAAAAAAAAAAAAAGTCTGAATTGTGAGACAAAAATGTTATATGTTTAGATATTATTTCATGCTATAACTGTAGAGCTACATTATACCCCCTAAGTAAGAAATGCATTTGTGAATATTGTGTAAATCTATTATTTAGGCTACATCAAATTCATGTTTTAATAGCAGAATAATCGTTGCAGGTTTCATCAGATCCTTTTTGCATTCCACATCCAAAGGCACAAGATATTTTTTCCCTCATTCAGTGGATTTTTCTTCACTTGTTACCACTGTTTTTCTGCCACCACAATGCACGTGCAACCGCAGTGATGTTGCCAGGGATATAAGGTTATGTTTATTCTTAGTTTTCACCACATGAACTCTGTTTGTGTTTTCACCTTATTTAGTTTGTCGTCGTGGTTGTTAATTAGATTAATTACTTAGTTCAGGTGTGTGACATTGTGTTCAGGTGTTTGTCTCATTATCCTCTCACTATTTAAGTTCAGTTTGTGTTCATGGGTTAGGTCTCGTTAATGGTTACGTTGATACATACGTTCTGATCACGTTAATGTGTTGGATCGCTTTCTCGTCATCTTCTTCTTCATCACCACACAACCAAGACATAACTGTGATGTGTGCTCCCAAATGGTCTATTGACAGTTTATTTGATGCATTTATGGTGCTTTTTTAAAATCCTTCTTGGGATTATAAATCATCAATAATTTTGTTCTATTGAAACCAGAAGTTTGGACATTCTGCTGAGAAACAAAATGCCTTGAAACAAAATGTTCATTTTTGAGTTCTATTCTGGTTGCACTTTATTTTACAGCACGAGTATTGTTTCTTACCGAAGAAAGGGTAATATAATTTCATGGGTTAAGGTTAGTTGTAAGTCTAACGGTTTTTACCCAGTTATTGTAATTACTACAATAAGTACAGGACTGTAAAATAAAATGCTACCACAATTCTTTCAGATTTCATTCCAGCACACAATAACCATATGATAGAAATGCAACAGTTCAGAGTGTCCATCGACCTGACGGCGGCGCAATCCGGTCACATGGTTGCAAGATGTGGAACTCAGGCAAATAAAGAAGGCTTTCAATCTCACGCGTTATCCCAGGAGCAAATGTTACCTCGACCTGAATGGAATTTCTAATCGAAGTTGCTCAAATATTTCATCTCACGGAGTCCACCGCTTGTCGCATTTCCCATTGCAGACACGGCCTGCCATTTGCAGATGGTGCGAGCAAATGTTAATTCACCCCTGCGCACATCAGCGCCGACAGGGCGTCCGAGAGGCCGCGAGTTAACAGAGGAGGGCGGGGCGTTTGACTGGGGTGTTTACTTAAGGTAATGTAATTGAGTTGTGCCACAGGATCAAGCCTGTATGCACTGACAGCCCTGAGGGGAAATGGACAGCCAGTGTAAAAGGGGGTCGGGGAAAGGGCTTTGTGCTGAAGAAAAGCTCTTGCCCCACTTTTTAGCATGCCTTGTGCTTTAAGGAACCTGAGTTTCTAAAGTAGTTTCATTTCCACCCGGATGAGTTGACAATTCACCTGCTTGGGCCTCTTCCAGGTTACTGGAGCTCTCGATTCACTTACCTGGGGAATCATGGGAACTTTTACATTTTCTCAAATTAGGACAGTCCATCCAGATACCAGAACAAGACCTCTCAATGCAGCCACAAGAAAAAAAAAAAAAAAAAAAGCCATGACAAATTTTAACTGTATAAAAGTGAAGACTTTTATTTTAACTGAATTCATCGACAAAATTATATTAAGGACTGCGAATGTCTTTACTGAACTTAAAATGTTAAAGCTAGTTAATGCATTAACTAAGGTTAGACTTTATTTCGATGGTTCACTTTAGACATTCTACTAACTATACGTAACTTTGAAATTACGTCAACTAACTCGCATTAGAGTATTAGTAGACTCTTAGTACTGTTAGGTTAGGGTTAGGTGTTGGTTCAGGTTAGTACAATAAGTTGACATGTAGTTGCAAAGTTACTTATAGTTAGTAGAATGTCTTTTGGGGAGCATCAAAATAAAGAGTTAGCAGATATAAAGCAGACAGTCTACTAATACTCTAATGAGAGTAAGTCAACATGTAGTTGCAAAGTTGACGTTAATTAATACAAATACAACTGTTAGTTCATGTTAGCTCAGGTCAATTAAATAATATTAACATACAGCTTTTGAATTAACATTACTAGGATTAATAAATGCTTTCATTGTTACTTCATGTTAAATAATGCAAAAAATGGAACATTCTTGTAAAGTGTTACTGCTATATATTATATATACTAGTTTTAAATTCTATATGTTTAGATTAAGTAAACTGCAGAAATCGACAACAAAATGTAAATAAAAGTGGCAAAAGGTCAAACAATGCAACCACATTAATATTTTGGTTCCCTCTTCCCAGCATGCACTAGGAAACTTTTTTTTAATGTTTAGAAAAAAAGCCGCCAGCTTTGATTGTTGGTTTCGTCTTCTGAAAAAGCTGTACAGTGATGCATTACTTGTGTTCCTGAACTTTTAAAAGCTGGAACTTTAGAAAGATAAGTAAACCACAGGAACTACAATAATCAACTGAATCAGTTCAGCATGATTACTTGATCTAAGAACCATTTTTACAGTGTATAGTCTGGAAGACGAAATTGAAGCAATATGGATGTTTGAAAAGAACTCGGCTGTGAACACACTTTGTCCTCTCATATCTTCCAGATGGATGTAATGGGTTATGTAAACCATAGCTGAATGTGTGCAAACCATGTTATAAAAGATCTCCCGTGTCCGGTATTGAAGATTAGCACTCTGAGAACATAAAAGATCCTCCAGCTCAATGGGAGCAGTCCACTATCTGCACTTAATCAGAGACTACAGCAGTGAAAGTGTCAGAGTTTTCAGTTTTGTTCCGAGAACAAACTAAGATGAACCATCCCTCTAAGCACACACACAGAGACCCCTACATTCTCAAACTCTTATCATCGAAATAACCCACCGAGTCGAGTGATTTGCTTCACAGCCGGAAGTAAAATGAAAGGGAATCTGAATCTCTCTTTTTGGCACATTTTGGCAATCAAGTAACAATAGGAAGTGTGAGATAAAAGGTCACGTCAGCGGGGAAAGGGCAACATGAAGTTCAGTTGCATTCGAGCAAAGCAAATTTCTGATCAGGATCAGAGAGTGAATGTGGAAACAGGTCGGAATCAAAAAACGGACAACGAGATAAGCACCAAACTCCTGCTTTACAATTAAAGGGTTAGTTAACCCAAAAATATAAATTCTGTCATCATTTACTCACCCTCATGTCGTTCCAAACCCGTAAGACTTTCATTCATCTTCAGATCACGAATGAAGATCTTTTTGAGGAGTCTGAGAGATTTCTGTCCCTCCATTGACAGCAATGCAACAAAATTTCACTTTGACGAAAGCCTAACGGATTTGAAACGACATGAGAGTGAGTATGACACACACACATACATACTGTATATATACACTTTTACATCAGTAGTGAGTGTTTAATATTCATTCATTTATAATCCATAGTTGTTTTTTATTTGACTGATTTTCAGTGTTAAAACAATAAATAAGTCCTCAAAGATGTCTTTTAAAGCAGGAATCAGGATTTGTTTTTCCCGATTATATTTCTGGAGCCACTTGGTGGTGCTGGTGCATTATGGGCCATCCTCCCGTCTCATTCTCCCTCCCTCGCCCTCACTCACCCTTGTAATATAATGTGAGATGAGGGGAACTGTTATGGCAAATTAAATGAAATTAAGAGGGAAAAACAGCTTCATTCACCTCTGTCGTGTGTGATTTCAGAGCTGTCTCTCTGATGGAGCTGCCCCGATGGCCTCCGAATCTGGTGGTCGTGACAACCGGCTGCCCCAGGGCCTGATGGGAACCCAATATCTGGGCTCCTCTCTTTCATAGCAGTCTATCTCCCTGAGATTCCCTGTACTCGTCTTTCTTCCTCTCTTTCTTTCTCGGCGCAGGGCTGATGGCCTTTCAATTATCACCCTCACTCAGAGCAGACAGATCTTGGCCCACAGTTCCAAGGTGTGTGTGCATGGGATTCTTTTTCATGTGCACATGGTGCATCAGGGTCCCTTCTTCTGTGCACATTGTGAGGCTTTCAATAGACAGTCTTACACACAGTCTCCCCACTAGTTGGGTATTATTTTTGAACTGGAACTAGGAATGGAAAAAAAAGTCACAGAAGGATACGGATAAGGAAGTGAGAAACACAGGGCTTTGCACCCTGAGTGCCTGCAGCGCACACTGGAGTTATATCAAAGGCCTTCTTTCTTTGTGCACAGGGCTCTGGTTTTTTTCTGCCTTGGGTCCATCTGCCATTGGGAAGCAGTTGAAAGAGAAGAAAAGCTGGACCCAGCTGGAAGGACTGGCCTCTTAGAAGCCCTCCACCTTAGGACAGTGCTGTGACAACTCTCCGACTGCCATATCTCATTCAGAGACACAATCCTACATGGGCTAGAAAGCCCAAAGTGGCACAATTTACAGTACAAACATATTGACCCGCGCACACATCAGTAGTCCATTCACTCGTAAACCTCCCTCATAAATCTCTCCGTTGTTGCACCATGGAAACCTAGTAAACGAATCACAGATAGATTAGCTAATCAACAGCCTCATGACTGGCATGTTTATGAGAATAATGTCTGGGTTTAGTATTGAATGTGAAAATAAGCTTGAAAAACCCGTGCTTGTGCCTTGAAATAAATCTCCTTTCTGCTTTCTTCCCATCACAGGACTGATCGATATTTTCCCACCCAAGCTGGCAACACTTTCTGTGCAGCTGGTACAGTATATACTGCATTATTGTGGTGTCTCCTCATAATACACATTTTAAATAGTTTAAAAATGAAATAAAATTCGCTAAGACAATAAGGAACTTTAGAGTGTGCTTTTTTGAATGTATCAATACCCCTGATACAGGGCTAACAAACTATCACGCATTCACCGTGAGACTACTGACAGTGTTCTCACGCTCTCTCTCACACACATCCATTTTCACACGCAGTGAAAAACATCGTGGAGCAAAGAGGACACTGACAGAGCAGGTTACTTTAGAAATGAAACTGTCTCAGCTTTCAAATTCTGTCAAATTTATTACAAAATTGAAACAAATACCATTTTGCCGCTCTTTAAATGTGGCATGACAGATCGCTGTAATCTATGTTCCTCTTTATTACTAGTTATAGCACCAAATAAACATGAATTAACATCAGATTGTATGTTGAAAGATAAAGCACAGCTTACTGAAATGTATCATGTCTCATGTAATTGTTCAATGAGTGTTTCAACAGCGAAAAGACGTGAATAAAACAGCTTGTGAACATGTATAGCGTGTTAATAAGCTAGAAAAAATGAACTCTAGAGAGGAGCATTTTGCTAAATATATGCACTATTACATATTTATTTAAAAAATTTGACTCTTAAATCATGAAAAATATTATAACATTATTCTAAAAATCACATTAATTGTAATATAAGATTTGTTAATTTTAACCTTTTATAACAATAGCTGACATGTTTCCCTGTATGTTTAGCATTAGTTGAGAGTTGTTTCCTTGAGAAAAATTAACATGTAGGTCCTACTGTACCTGCATTTAGCCAAATAAATCGATATTAAATCAAAATCAGAATTGAATCGCAATCTTATGAATCGAATCAACCCCTCCCCCAATAAATAACTCTTACTCCAGGCAAAACTCAAAAGTTGCCAACCCTGCTGATAATATTTACAATATGGCATCATACCTTAAAAAAGGCATTGGTTTTACATAATAATGAAAAAGTAAATAGTAAAAAATAAATACAGAAAAATTCTCCATGTTAAAGCTGCACATTGTGCCCTAATATTATGAATGTATCAAACAGATATATTTACATAATATTAAATATAGAAAACTTTAATTTGTGGTGCATGTTACAGCTTGTATCTGCGGTTTATTAATTCCGTGCCACATTCAGAGGTCGGGTTATTAGATGAGATAAATTAATACTGATTCAGTGCTGTCAGAGTATGACTGAGATGAATAGGTCTGTATTTTCAAATTAGTTTGACACTTCTTTTTCTAGGCTTTGTATTAATGTTTGCTTATAGATAAGGGGTGTTTCAGGCAGGTGTGTTGAGGCAAATTGGAGCTAAACTCTGCAGGACAGTGGCCCTCCAGGACTGAGTTTTTGGACACCCCTGTTCTAGATGATTTATTAAAGTTATCCAGCCAAGAGCAGTATTGCTGTTTGATTAATATTCTGTAGTAACCAATGTGTTTTAGAGTCAGTATGAATTCTTTTATTCACCAAGGACTCATTAAGTTGATCAAAGGTGACAGTAAAGACACAATGTTACAAAAGACTGTTTTCAATTGTTTTTAACATCGATCATAATAAGAAGAAATATTTCTTAAGCAGCAAATCGGCATATTAGAATGATGCATGATGTAGAATGATCATGTGACTGAAAACATGAGTAATGATGCTGAAAATTCAGCCATTATGTAGCAGTCCATACAACGTGTGCTCTATAAGCATTTTAGTGAGACTGAAATTTAAATGGAATCAATCAGACAAATGTGAATTAGATCAACTGATTCATAAAAAAAATAAATTAAAATTGTAGATGGCACATATGTCAAGATTTTCAATCAATCAAAGTCATATGACCTCAGACGACTTGGATTAGCGGACGAGTCACATGGACTACTTTTGTGGTAGTTTTGGGATTTATTTATTTTTAGATTTTTTCTTTTGAGTTCTACAGAAGAAACTCATAGGAGTTTGGAATGATATGAGTGTGAGAACATGATGAGAGAATTGTCATTTTGGCTGATCTATCCTTTCAAGAATTCCTTTGATAACACATCACATATACAGGCTGAACGCCAAGTGTGTTTTCAGCCCGAAACACTGCAGCTATAGCACAGAGTTTCCCTGAGCCTCTGCACTCTCAGACTCTCTGATGCAGCTTGAGTGACTGTCCAGTGCGGCACAGCAAAATGTCTCCCTCCCTCCCTCACTCTCTCTCTCTCATCTCTGTCCACAAGGAGCAAAATAACCTTGAGGAGAAGTGATCAGAACAGCCTCCATCTTCCAAAGCCTACTAATGGGCTGTTTCTGTCCTCTACCTCAGACAAACCAGCAGCTTTCCTCCACTCTCTCTCTTCTGTGGTTAATGGGCTGCTGATAACTCTCCGCCTCAGACTAACCAGAGCAACACAGGCTTACTGGAAAAACAGCCTACGTGTGGCAACATTTCTGTAAAACGCAAAATACGTACCAACATTTCACTGCAGTTTCGAACACTAGAGAAAGTAAAACAGCAAGCTTTTAAACCTTTTCATACAAAGTTACGATTACAGGGGCAATTTATGGATTAATAAAGACTTATTTTCACGTGGCTCCTTGCAAAATATTAGATTATGACCTCAAAACACTTTTTACCACAGTGCATGATTCGTAAAGGAATACACTTTGGAGTTTGCATCACATAACCAGCTTCAAATGTTTGGCTTTTCTGACACTAAGCTTGCTCTGTAGCTCAACTCATACAGAATTGTACTTGCGATGCGATGCACATTTGCTTTTGTCAACAATAGGGTTTAATGTAGGTGTACGTTATTTTAAAATGCGATGGAAGTTTAATCTTTTAGCGCCACTGCACCGGATATTTCAATTCAGAACTGCTGTGATGCGTACAAAAACCAACGTAATATAAAACGTAGTGTTTTCGTGTTTTATGGGAACTTTCCATAGACATAATGATTTTTATACTGTACAAACTGGACTGGATTGTCCCCACAAGGACAAGGATTGTGGATATTGCCATCTTTGTTGGGACATTTTGTCCCCATAATGTAGGGTTTACTAGGCCACACACACACACACACGCACGCACGCACGCACGCACGCACGCACGCACGCACGCACGCACGCACGCACGCACGCACGCACGCACGCACGCACGCACACACACACACACACACACACACACACACACACACACACACACACACACACACACACACACACACACACACACACACACTTTGGCCTGGCTGCGAATGCCCCACTTTGGCTCTTTTAAGAAGTCAAACAGCCTTTCTGCAGCTCGTTTTGAAAATGTTCCCCTGCAAACATTCTGTTTCCTCCTCTTTAAGTGGTGCCCTCATTAGTTGAGAGGAGAGGACTTCCTTGTAGCTGTGTTTTTAAAGGCATGGCATCTATTAGCATTACATATGCATGGCGTAGAGGCCTTTAATGAAATGGGTTAAAGTACCACACGTTAAAAATGCAGCATGTTCAGGTTTGTGTGCATGTTCTGTGCAGTAAGGCACTACAAGATGGAAGGTTGTCGCGCTCCGCTCATTTAAAGACTCAGGTGAGAATTCACAAAGAAGGAATTGTTCTGTAGCAAATTAGCTCTAAAGAAATATTAATAATCAATCATAACTTGTTGTAATTGATTATGAATATTTGGATCAGTTAATTGAATTAACTTAATGTAATAAAATTAATATTACAATCAATTAACCTGTTTGTCCTGTGAACACTCAGTGTTAATCGTTTATTCATTTAAGAAATGTACTTTTCCGGAGTATGGGAAATGTTTTTCTTACTTTACAGTACTACTAAGAGCAAGTAGTCAAAATCTGCATGATTAGGGACTCCAATATGAGCTTGAAACCAATATGAGACTTTATTCACTAGACTAAACACTTAAACTGCTAACATGCACACACACATACATGCATACAGTTTACCAAGGGAAAGAGAGCTGAAGCAGAATACAGGAAAGCAAGAAGTTATAGCATTGTTTGAAATTCAGCAGATCAATAGCCTTGAGCAAACCATCAGTTTAGTTCTAAGACGTCCTTCTTAAAAAGGGGTAAGGATTCTTAATGTATCAAATAATGAGACTAAGTTTGATACTTGTGTGGCATTACTCAAGTGGAGGGAAATGTGAATCACTAATAATTTTATCCAACTATGCCACCCTGGTGGAGCGCCAGGGAAATAACCCCCAATAAGGACACACAGGTAAGTGTTACCATTTGGAAGGCAGATAACTTGAGACGTGAGGGGCAGTACAAAAGTACACTTTATTATAAAATCATCATCACCAATAAAATTCTCTCGCTTTCAGGACTCTCCCAGCATGACAAACCTACTTCTCCCGAGCCAGGCTTAGTGGGAACAGGGCAGGCCGGATACTACTCCAGAGGTCGTCCAAACCCACCTCAAGTCACATCAAATCAGACACCACGCGCCCACACCATAAGGAAGTTTCGTCAGCACACAGTGAAGCACACACAGCACACGGTGTAGCACACAACTTGAATAAAGCAGCTAGCCTTCCCCGTTCCACACCAAATCCTCAATGGCTCCTGGAGAGAGAAGAAAGGGACACACATCAACAACAAAAGAAAATTACACTAAATAATGGAAAAAAACAGAAAACCAAAGTAAAGTTTACAGCCACCAGGTATGGCGGCTATAACACTCCAGCCCCCTAACAGCACACTCTGCAGCAAAGGCAGACAATCAGCACCTAGTGGCACCAGAATAACAGGACCGGGGATGAAGGGGGAACAAACACTTAAGAAAATATATTATCTGAGAAATATCCACACAGAATAACACATGACAGAATTAACCACAAAATAAACCCACTGTTAATAAAAGAAACCAAAATTCACAAAAAAAGATATTGAAAATAACCCTTTTTATTGGGTTATTGCGTAACGAGTATTGCGTAAGTTGCGAGTATTGCATAAGTTGCTTACGCTACGGATAAAGTCATCTTTTCTCGAGATATGAAGCCAAAAAATTATCCTTAGTTTTTGTATTTATTGTCAACGCAGTGCAGCAGCTAGCAGACCTAGAGCGAGCTGTCTAGCGCACTCATTGGCTGCCCTGCGGCAACTGCAGCAGCCTACCACTGAGCCCCGTATGACGTTGCGCCCTCACGCGTCAGAGCCCAGGTGACCACTCAAGGCCAAGCTGGTCGACGGCCTTAGAAAGGAGGCGCATTAGTTCCGTGTCCACGCCGGCCCACGTCCTTCCGGACTCCTGGACAGAGGAGGCAGAATGGTGAGAACCGGACCATTTCTCGCTGTCCGAGGCCAGGATGGAGCAGCTGTCACCGGCTGCATCTCCTTCCGCTTCATCCCCTGAGGCGACGGCAGTGAGGGCCGAAGCCGGCAGCTGCGCGTCCGGGAGGGGGGGGGGTGGGCGGAGAAGGAAAGAGAGAGGCTCGAGGGAAGGGTTCCGGCGAGCACTTGAATGCCACATCAGACTCCGGTGGCCTCTGGGATCAGCACTGCTTCTTGCGCAGTCCAGCAGAGACGGGCGGAGTGACAGCTTCGGCGTCGAACACTTCAAGTCGAGCCCGCAGGGTCAACATTGAAAGTTCTTCACAATGGACGCAGCCTCCCGAAGAGAGAGCGAGGGCTGCGTGTTCTCGACCCAGGCAGAGAGCGCAGATCACGTGGCAGTCTCCAGCGCTGAGCGGGGCTCGGCAAGAGCCACAGGAACTGCGAGGCATTTTCAGAAGAACGTCTCGTGTTCTTTTAGACAGAAAAGCGTGTGTCGCAGCGGCGACCACACACAGCAGAGCAATAAAGGATACTTGACACCGGATAGCGCGGCAGGCACTGATGGCTGAAGGCGGCGAAGATGACCGGCTTCTTCAGACGCTTTCCTCTGCTTGCTAGTCGCTAATTCAATGGCGGCGGCTTCTCTCAGGATTCAGTGATGCATAGAGCTTCGCTGAAGAGATGAAAATCAGGGAGCCCCCGAGCCCTTCCTTATATACACTAAGCCACTCCCATTCTGGCGGGCTCTGACGCGTGAGGGCGCGACGTCACGCGGGGCTCAGTGGTAGGCTGCTGCAGTTGCCGCAGGGCAGCCAATGAGCATGCTAGACAGCTCGCTCTAGGTCTGCTAGCTGCTGCACTGCATTGGCAATAAATACAAAAATTAAGGATAATTTTTTGGCTTCATATCTCGAGAAAAGATGACTTTACTTGTAGCGTAAGCAACTTACGCAATACGAGAGAACCTCTCGTAAGAGAACTGGTAGGCAGCCTGGCGGACACAATGCTAGGGAGCTAGCAGTCCAAGCGACCCGCCATATAACAACCAGGCTTTAAACCAGCCGCACCGATGCACGGGTACAAATAAACAAATGAAACAAAGACAATGTTGCCGGGAAGCAAAACAAACAAAATGTTGGCGAGAAGCAAAACAGCAGCGGTGTCACATTTAGCGGTGTCACATGTAGCGTCTTCAGTTAGGGCTTAGAGATAGTGATGTTCCATTCCCCATTTACCTTCAACAAAAGGTACCAACAAATGCACCAAACCCCAAATGTAAACGAGGGAGAGGCGGTTTACGGTTTAGGTAGAACAACGACCAAACGCAGAGCTGTATGGTTACTCACATTCACACGCACCTGCTGAAAGCAACTCCGCCACAAACTTGATACAATGCCATCACCACCAGCCCCTCTCTTAAAGGAACCGAGAACCGAAACGAAAAATGCCAGGAAGGGAAAAACCCAGACTTACGAGGACTCATACACCCATCAAAATAAGGGTCCTTAAATATTGTGGCCGCTTCCACCTCATTGGTCTGTCCAAGCCACACTTAACCAGAGCCAATAGGAGGGAAACATCACTTATCCTGCCACACTTGCATGTCTCGCCCATTAGAATTAAACTGTCTGGATACAATTTGTTGAGGCTCCAGTTGATCTTTGCTGATGTTGTCTTGATGAGAGAGAACCAGTGGGAGTCAGAAGATCTTTGGTGAATGGAAAGACAAGGCTGCAGCCTGGCACAAGCTTGGGGGTCCTTAGAAAACTTTTAGTTCATCATCATCTTCACATCAGGATTTCAGAAAGGAACTAAGAGAGTAAGAGACTGAGATACTAAGAGGCGTGATCTTGTGATCAGTGATTTTTAAAGTGTGAAGATGTCACACCCTCTGGAGGGTTGTGAGCCGATAAGAAGTTGTTCCCTTTGGAGGGATTTTTTTTTACGACCTTTTGTTCAACATGGAACATGTAATTTGATTGGGTGTTTAACAAAATAATCTTCAAAATTCTTATAATACTAATGTGTCACAAAGTTAGCAAAATGTAATGTAAATTAACAAATCAGGGACGAAGATTGGAGTTTATAGAGACTAAACATGCTACACTTATGATTTTGGTTAACCAGAACTCAGTGAAATTTGACTGGATCTAAAATTGTCTTAGAGCTTTTGCACATAATATGCAAGTCTGAAACAATCCAAAAGAGTTTAAAAGAGAGAATGAATACATAGGCCAAACCACATAAAATGAAAATCATGAGATTAGATACATGTTTATACATTTCTCAAGTGGTTATATATATATATAGGATTAAAAGGGTTTATTTCTCCTCCTCAGCAAGAATTAAGTGAGAGTCACAACTCTCTGCAAATTACTTTTGGCAAATTCCTTTTGGCATTGCCATTCTATAAGAACTCAAAGGTGATAGGCTTTCTAAGCCAAACCCCATTCGTCAGTCACTGACATAACTCGGAGTGACTGAGTGAAAGGGAACTAAAGGGGGCGGGTCTTTGCGAATGTTCAATTCCCAATCTAATGAGTCAGTCCTGAGTGTCAATGCATTCATTGTCAATGCATTTTTTTTTTAGGAAATGGAAAGTGGAAGGAGGTGCTAACACTTGGGTTAATTTTTTTCTACCTAAATCCGGGGTTGAGCCTTTTGGGTAATTTTTTAGGTTATTTTTTCAGCATTTGGGTAGTTTTTGTGTTACCTACTGTAGCTCCTGGGTCAGACCTAACAAACCAGTGTTCTTGTGTAAGGCTACCCAGATCTTGGGTCAGACATAACAACCCAGGGATTTAGGCTACGTCTACCGGATACATTTGAAAACTGCGTTTTCGTTTATAAACGCTCTCCGTCCACACTAGCGTTTTCAGGTGTTTTTCGGACGTTTCAGTGTGGATGAGAAACTTTTGAAAAAATGCCTGAAAACACTAAATTCACCTTACTGCACATGCGTAAAACCCCACAAAATATCACTGATATGATTCAGATGAAAAACACTGTAATAAAAATAAATAATGAAGTTATCACACAGTTCTTCTGACAGGATAATTTTATTTAGTAAAATATCTCACCATTCACTGATGCGGTCCAGGTCGCACGCAGTCACCATAGAGTATGTTTGGTCTAAAACTAAACTGCTCTCATGTATTGCCGCAGGACAGCAAATGTGAGTAAATTCTGTCATCTTTACAGGACTGTGATATGAAGAGTGTGCAATGTAGAATATTTTTAGCAACAGTGTGAAAGTGAATAGCACTATATCTATTGGTACAATATGCGTCACATGACTAAATTTACATCATCATTTTTAAATACCACCGGTTTCACAGTCCACACTACAATGTGAAAACGGCATTTTCAAATGTATCCACTTTGGAGTGCGTTTTCAAAAAAGCTTCGTTTTCATTAATAAGTCTCAGTGTGGACGGAAGGCCAAAACGGAGAGAAAAATATACGTTTTCAAACGAAAACACTTGCTGTATATTGTTTAATTTTATACAATGCAACATACAGGGGCGCGATGTGAGTTAGAAGTTCCCCCGCTGAACATGACACATGTGTCGGCATGAGATCCAGCGCTGTTACGGTGGAAACAGGACAAGAGAGACTAGTCGATTACACTTGAATTAATTATCAATGTTTACTTTTTACTGCTAATCTTTGTTAAACGAGCTTAAATGTCGAAATATATATATATATATATATATATATATATATATATATATATATATATATATATATATATATATATATATATGCAACATGTATAACTATACAGTAAAATATGATTGAAAATAAAGGAATTATGATGCAAGCCATGCAGTGCTGTGGTTGTATCGAGTATTTTTTTTTTTATAGACATTTATTCATGTATGAAGTAAAAAAAAAGTAAAAACAAATATATTAAAAATGAATCAACTATGCTGGGTTAAATCAACCCATTATGCTGGGTACAATTAACCCAACATGTGTTCTGTCCTGTATTTACCCAGACCTTGGGTTGAAAACAACCCAAATTGGATTGTTTTTAACCCAGGACAACTTTACTTCAAAAGAACCTACTTTCATGCAATGTTAATTGTAAAAGTTTATTGCAATCTTTACTCCTACTCAGCATTATGAACAAGCACCCTTTCACATTTTATAAAAATCTTTCCTGCTTAACTGGAGTAGTTTCACTCACTAGGGCAGTGTAGTTCTGTTTAGTGCTGACAGTGCCGTTGAGCACACTGAATCCCTTAAAAGATATTCTCAATTCCTGCTCTCAATACTGATTTGATAAGAACGGTTTAGGTTAAGTCTAACCTGCCTAGCCTCATTTTAGAGATTTTCCCGTTGATCTACTTTGAGCTGGAGCAACATGCGATGCAGAATGCAAATCACAGTGATTGTGAAAAGGCAAACAAACAAACTGGCACACAAAAAGAGCAACAGTGAAAACTTGAGAAGGAAAACAGCAATGAAACTTCAATTACACCCCCACCCTTCTCTCCTACTGTTTTCCAGCAGTACACCGACATAAGACACTGCTATTCGTGCAACATGACTGTCACACACCCAAGAGACCTATTAAGATGCATACGAAGAAAAACACCAGATTTCAAGGGAATCCCACAGGGGTGAATCTACAATGTTAAGATCATTTATTGGATGGCGCCCATGGACAAACAGAAGTTTGTTGAGTTTTGAGTGTGATGTCATATCTCACACATGCTGCTTCCATTTGAATTTTCCCATAAAGGCTAAACTATTATGTCAGATTACTGTGGTTAATGAAAGTACTTGATATTTTATGTTCAATTTCTCATTAGTATTATGCATTTATCTATTTGTAACTCCAGAAACAGTTGGAAAGCTGCATATGATTTCAAGTCGCACAGCAGGAGGGATGTGTTAATGTCAGCTGTATAGAACATGTGATGCTGATGATCTGGTTGGGGGGGGGGGGACTTTCTGTATCCTAGATAAAGTTCTAAAAGTAAATTTTGTACTGTTGTAAAATGTGTAAGTCACGAAAATTCACACAGAAGGCGTTCTTGCTGTTAAAAACCCGTGATGCAGGTCAGTGGAACGGAAAAAGCGTGAGGTCTAGAGACGCGTTTTTAAAAAGCTGAACTTTTTTTTAACTTGAGAGCTGCATTTTTAGAATGGCGTGTCATGGACAAGTAGCTGACCACTTTCACTCAACCAATAGAATAACGTGGTTACACTTTATTTTAAGGTGTCCGTGTTACAGTGTAATTACATTTAAAACTGAGTAATAATAAATAAACATGTACTTACTATAGGGTTAGGATGAGGGTTTGGTTTAGGGTTAGTTGCATGTAATTATTCATCATTTGGGTTTCACTTTATTTTGATGGTCCCTTTAACACATTCTGTTGACTATAAGTAATGTTGCACCTACATAGAGTGTTAGTTAAGTATTACTGGTAGGGTTAGGGTTAGATTAAGTTGACATGTAGTTGCAAAATTACTTATAGCCAGTAGAGTGTCTGTTGGAGGACCATCACAATAAAGTGTTTGCAGATATTAAGCAGACAGTCTACTTATACTCCAGTGAAAGTTAATTGACATATAGTTGCAAAGTTACTTATAGTCAACAGCACGTTCAAAAGGGACCATCAAAATAAAGTGTTACCCTTTGGTGGCCCAGTAATGCACAACACATGAAATTTAAAAAGCAAACATAAGTTCACAACACAACGTTTTTTATTCTTTCATCATGTTTCAAAGGTTGTAGTTCCTAGTAACCAGACTGACTTACTACAGGTGAAATTGTGCCAATAGCTCCCTGCATGCACAGTACACATTTTTTTTTTTTTTCAAAGCTTGTGGTAGGTTCCTACTGACCAGACTGACTTATTACAGGTAAAATTGTGCCAATACCTTCCTGTAATTCTACAGTTCACCAACTGGTTTTTATTTTTATTTATCAAATTATGTTATAATAAATATATGTTTTAACCACTTGGTGGAATTGCCAAATGTTCCCTTAGGGATCATGGAAGCGGGTAAAAGCATTCTTGAGTATAAATATGTAGATAATTCATGTAGGTGATTTTGAAGTAATATTTTATGTCGATATACAATGGTTACATACTGTTAAAACAAATTGTGGTATTGATATCTTAAGACTGTCGACTCTATAGAACAATGGCAAGGAAAACTAATTTTATCTTGCTCTGAGAGCCCTCTAGTGGTCAGGAACATTTCCGCTGTGTTGCAGCTTTATTTCGTTGTGTTGTGGCTCATTTCCATTGTGTTGTGGATTCATTTAGTTGTGTTGCGGCTTAATTTCGTTTTGTTGTGAACTTATGTTTGCTCTACTGTGCACTACTGGACCACCGTAAAAAAACACATTCTGTGTGAACAGAACCTTATATAGTCTCTTTAGTGAAGTTCATAGCTTGCATTTAGTCCTAGCTACACCAAGCTACCCACAACAATTGGAATAAAAACAAACCCAATCATTTTGTTTGTTATATTCACTTGCTTAAACAACAGTTAATCAATTTGGCCAAAATGGCACACCTCAAGGGTTTAGGTTAGGCCCAATAAACTTGTGAGATGTTCTGATAAGTTTGTCTTGAACTTACTTCTGACTTTCTTCTGAAGTTTTCACAACAAAATTACTCATTTCAGTTGTTTGAATTCTCACCACCACTGATCTTTAACAGCATCATGGCTTATGTGAGCTTAAAGGAGCTGTTTACTGAACAAAATGACATTTCAAATTGCTTCTTTAACTTCTGAGAAGGGAAATGATTGGTCTGTGCCACAAATGTTTCTAGGAAGATCATTTTCATTCAGACTTGATTTATCACTAAACACTTCATCTCTCCTGTTCAATTGCAGACATTTGAAACACTCAAGTGAACAACATTACTTTTTGGAAAAACATAGAAGAGAAAAGGAATCTTTATACAGTCGATAGATCACACACTTACTTTTGAGTTCTTGAGGTAGAAATTCACTTTGTGTACGCAGTTTTCTTTATGCTTTAAGTGGAGTACCTAAAATACCCTTAACCATGGTAAAATCACTGTAACCACTGCCATTCATGCATTTTTAGTTTTAGAAGATGGTGGCAACATAAATATGATAAAAACCCAAAATGGCTCATACATTTAATGCACGTGTTATCTGAAAAATATGGTTGCTTATTTTGTCAACGCTGTCAGCTTACAACCCTGTCTGATTTTCTGTCAGTGCAAAAGATTAGACATTAGTTCACTGTTTCAGCTTTAAAAACCTCCAAATTTAAACTTAAGTAATTATTGCATTTCACATGTGCACTGTAAAAAAAGAAGAAGTACAATCTACTTGGATGTTTCAGTCATTTCAACTTAAATTACATTAAAGTGACTTAAAAATCAGCGGAATCTCGTATGACATTTTATGGAAAAATGAATTGTCATTAAATTTAATTTTCATCCCATGTTAAAAAAGCCGGCAGACTTTAATGATAAGATCTCTTTCAAGGGTCCAGAATGAAATATTCATGGAGTAGTGGACATGATAGTGTAGATAAAAATGGCTGTAAATTAAACAGCCCCAAACCAAACCACACAATGAATTCCCTTTGAAGCTCTTGTGCTGTTAAATGTAATCTTGAAACTTTTATTGTACTTAGTATATGAAAAATGAGCCAACATTGAACTCAACTACTTAGGTGAAATCACAAAGCCCAAAGGTGACAACTGGGAGTCAAGTAAAGAAGAGGAAATTACAAATTTTGGGTTGAAATGTGAAAGAGCAGAAGCCCTGCAGCTTGACCTTTGATGGCACCTAATTAAAAGTGTGGAACAACTGGAACTTTATAAAACTGATTAGACGCTGTGCAGAGGACAAAATCAATGCAGCGATATAGTCTGTGCCATAATCAAACTATATATTCTCTCTGTGGACTAAAAGGACATATGTACTTTCCAAGGATAGGGTACAAAACAGGACCTGAAATTCTGAAGTCGTTTTTTTTTTTTTTTTTGTCCTTTTCAACAAATGGAGAGTGAAAGGACAGGCTTAACGGTTGCACTTTATTGTACAGTACTTGCACTTACAATGTACTTACCTAAGAAAGTAGTGGTTAATATAAGGTAATTTCATGGGTTACATTTGGGGGTAGGTTCAGGGTTATTACCTAGTTATTACCCTTGTTATTACTATAATGAGTACATAGTATGTACATGGAGAACAGGGCTGTAAAATGAAGTGCTACCCGCTTAACTTTCGTCTGATATATAGACTCATGTTTGCAATTGACAACTCCGAAATATGTATGTAAAACTGGTTCATACATTTTAAGATATACTTGAAAAAAAAAATGAAAAAAAGACAATATAAAAAAATATATTGATTTATTTATACATTTCTTCATCCCTGTTTTAGAAACTCTTGGTCCATACTTACTAAGTTTCAATATGTCAATTACTGTAAGTCAAAAATTGGTATGTGTGATTTTTCTGGTAAAAATACCATCATGTGTATGCACGTACAATGAGCAAACAGCATTGCTGTGGATGTTCGGTAAGTTACTACACAAAATATGTCATAAAAGTTGTTGTTTTGTATCTAGGTTTGGTGTTAAAAATGACACTGTGTGAAAGCTACGCGAATCAGGACTAAATGTATAATTTTTCCGGACCAAAAGAACCAAGAAAACTAAACTAAGTGTGAACACACCCTCAGTTGTTTCAAACTTAACAAAAGTAAGTAAAAACAAAACATAGCACTTTTAACTTCTGGCTCAACCAGAAGCATGTTGATAAGAGCATTACAAAATAGGACAGATTGGGCGATTGGAGTGATTGGATGCTTTGGAAACAATCATTTTTGCAGTTCCACTTCACCTTTAGTCATTCTTACTGAGACTCTTCATTCGTTACATCTGATACATGCCTACGTACTGTTTGTGTGTGTACCCAATTTGTTTGTTGGCTTCACATCCTTTCGAGGTATAATGTGAAGTTACTGGATGTTAATGGGCTAGGATAAAAGCACATGAATTTTTAATTTATGTAGCCACTGTGAGCTGTGATGTTAATTTCAAGGTGCTCTGCTGAGAACTTGGAACATTGTTTGAATATTCATTATTTCAGTGGTACTTCAGCATACTTGAATATCCTGCGAGGAGGCATAATTGTGCGGTTTTAAGTGTAAAATGATATGCTGCTCTTAAATATTGATGTTTTCAACCCACGCAGAGAGAAAACAATTCTAGTCCATTTGTTTAGTTCAGCAAAAAAAAACACAAGCACATTAGCGGTTCACTCAAACTCACTTTACAGATCTGCTCTAGACATTATACTGTATTATATCCCCAAAGGCTCATTTTTCTTGCTTTGAAAGCACTCATGAGAGAACTGAAAAAATGTATGAGATTCTACAAATATGTATGCATTTTAACAGAAAATACAAATACAGCTTCCTTATTTTGCTTTAACTTTAGTATTTAGCATTTTTGGGTGAATCTCACAGAAACATGTGCAGATAATTTTTTTCCTTCTATAATCTACTTAAAACAGCAGTAAGAATTGTATTAATTTAAGTGTATTTTAGGAGTTTTAAGATACATTTTTCATTATGCCTTTCATTTTGCCCCTCCAAATTAGTTTCAATATTTATTGTGTAAAGATTATTTATATCTATACATACAGATCTAGATATGTATTTTATTCTAAAAATGTTTAAAATGTAAAATGTACAAGATGTTTTGTACATTTTGGAAAAATGACAAAATTCTCCTGTGACACATGTATATGCTCTGTTGGACATGGAGTGGAAAAGTTAAACTAGTGAGAGTCTGAAAAGTGTGTTTTGATTGAAAGTCCACATGTTTCTCATGGAAACATCTACAGTGAATGTCATATGTATTTAAGAGAAATTTATTGCTGTTAGTGTGTAATGCAATACATAACTGGGCCTATAACTGTCATTCAATAGACTCATCTCTAATTAGTAAGCACTTTAAATGATATAAGAACCCATGATCATGTTTGGTAAAAGCATAATCGTTTAATATGCAGCACAAACCAATCAAGCTGCCCAGCGAGTCGTTTAATGATGCTCCGTAAACCAGGAGTGAAATAAGCTAAAATAAAAGAGCCACATATAAAAATATATAGCTGGGAAGAACTCTGTTTTTATGAGAGGCAAGCCACAAACCGATCATATTCACCAACGGGAATGCCCACTACTCCGGTGTGATGTAGTATCCTCTGTAGAAATGAACTGCGGCGTAGTTTAAAAAGTCATAAATACCATCTGGAGGATGTTTGGAGATGCCTCCAAAGCAACGAGAGGTGAACCAGACAGGGTGGACCATAACTGTTTAAGAAGTTTCTTTCATTAACCTTAGGGGGCGTATTGATGGATTTAGCTGTATTTTTAATGGAAGCTGTGATAACCTGACACAAGGAATTTTATTGCCGTTTTGGACAGGGAAACTAACATTAAAGGGATGGCTCGGAGTAAAATCAACCTAGGGTCCTTTGCACCATGACCTTGAGCCAAACACCCCCCCAGAAGCCTTTTTTCCCTTAGTTGATCATTATTAAAGTTAGAGCTTATTTAGAGATATCAGCTGAATGGCTTAGTGCAGGCGCTAATGGATACTATGGTGTATCTCGTAAATTACCCCACTAATAATGCCCAGAATGGTACCAAACTTATACAGTAGTACAAATAGGTTCTGTACACATAAAACGAGGCATTGGAAAGTTTGTAAGTACATCAGGAGTTTATTTAAATAAAACTTGCCTGACGGCTCATGCTACCGCTAACCCGGACGTCGACGTCACTTCTGTTATTTGGGAAAAGCACGTAAAAGTCCTGGCAGAAAGTGATGCATAAGGATGTAGTGTAACGACCAGAGCCGGACAGTAACGGAGTACATTTACTTGAGTACAGTACTTAAGTACAATTTTGAGGGATCTGTACTTTACTCGAGTATCATTTTTGGGGAGTACTCATGACTTTACTCAAGTACATTTGAGAGGCAAATATTGTACTCTTTACTCCACTACATTTCTATCCATAACTGTGAGTACCCGTTATTTCTAAAAAAAAAAAAAAAAAAAAAAAAAAAAAGGAAAAAAGAAACATCTCGGAAAACCTCAATTTGTTGTTTCCCTCTCAAATGTGATTGGATTGTGCAGGCGCCACTGATTGGGACAGCCTATTGGCAATCACCTTCAGCTTTCCGCCAAAGTCAACTCCATGGTCAGATTTAGATAAGAGATGAAACCATAGACGAAACAATGGATGAAGACGCAGCAGGTCCATCCCGGGAGTATTTTTTTTCCCAGGATGGTAGGGGGAGTCATCCCTGATTGGTCTTAACCCCAGTGACGGGTAGGTTTAGGGGCGGGGTTAGGGAGGTCATAAGACCCCCAGTGACGGGTAGGTTTAGGGGTGGGGTTAGGGCTAGGTCATCAGACCAATCAGGGATGACTTCCCTAATGAATATTCATGAGTCTTCCCCTACCATCCTGGGGAAAAAAATATCGCATCCCGAACCCGTGGCCCCACCTCGCCAGACTATTTCAATTTTCTGAACAAGTTAATGATAGTTTTCGCTTCAAGTGTTTGCTGTGTTTACCAATGTAAGCACTGTGGCAGTAGTAATGCAATATTTAGAAAATGTACTCTTGTACTCTTGTAGTGTACTCTTGTCGTTACACTACATCCTTATGCATCGCTTTCTGCCAGGACTTTTACGGGCTTTTCCCAAACCACTGAAGTGACGTCGACGCCCGGGTTAGCGGTAGCATGAGCCGTCAGGCAAGCGTTATTTAAATAAACTCCTGATGTACTTACAAACTTTCCAATGCCTTGTTTTATGAGTACAGAACCTATTTGTACTACTGTATAAGTTTGGTACCATTCTGGGCATTATTAGTGGGGTAATTTACGAGATACATCATAGTATCCATTAGCGCCTGCACTAAGCCATTCGGCTGATATCTCTAAATAAGCTCTAACTTTAATAATGTTCAACCAAAGGAAAAAAAAGCTTCTGGGGGGGTGTTTGGCTCGAGGTCATGGTGCAAAGGACCCTAGGTTGATTTTACTCCGAACCATCCCTTTAAGAAAAAGAAAATACTAATTTATTGCAGTGAATGAACCTGACTTGAATACAGAAAAAAATGAAAAGCAATTCATAAGACAGACTGCTGTAAAACTAAATTGCAGTCACATTAAAACGTCCCAGTTTTACAGAGCATCATGAGGAGAGGACTGTTTTTAAGGAAACTTAACTTCAAATGAACAAAATTAAGCCAGAATCAAGCTGAGAACTGAATGTGTTACATAAAAATCAATAATGAATGGCCCTAAATTAAAATAACACAGTGGTTGGTAGCTTTGTATTTCAGTCAGACGGTCTCTTCCTGTCTAACTGGGCGGTTCTTGGCCAGAATAAGCTGGAATGAGGACCAAACTCTTTTGGTGCATGTGAAAAGTTTGGCCTCGCTTATTTCCCTAATGCATTGACATTGTACAATCTTTGTGTTTAAATTCTTTTTGGGACCACTGCCTACTCACTTTTATAAATCAGGACCTTTATAATTAGAACATTTATAATGTATAATCCTTCAGAATCTGCACCATCACTATGAAAGGAATCCACATTGATTAGCGTTTTTTAATGAATCTCCTGTGGCAATCACTTTTTATTGGGTATCCACAATACAAATCACAGCCACTGGTTTCTCTTAACGCCAGAGGAGAATTGCATGCACAAGATGCTCATGTATATAGGTTTTTAGCCTCAGGACATGCTGATGCAATTGTTGGTAACCATTGTTAAACTGTTGTAAGAGTAAAAAAAAAAAAAAAAAGCCCTGCAATTTACTGGGCCCATCAGCGTATGGCAGTCCAGGGAGCTTGAGGGGTGTAGTCACCGAGGCCAGATCCCCTCACTATAGTGCCTGTTCTCCTGGTCTTTCGCATGAGCTTCTCTCAGTCTGGACCTGGAATCCGTCAGTGGTCCAAAAGCTTGACAGCTGCAGACGTCAATCAAATATTCTTGTCTTTCCCTCATGAATGAGTACGGCATCCAGCTGTGAGTTAGAGATGCATAAAGAAAGAGACAGATGGTAATAGCAATACAGCCCTCATAAAGTCAATGAGTACCGCAGGAAGTATATGCAGTGGATTTCCTGAGACTGCATGGATTATTCATTGTCTGTATATATTTACAAATATTATTGCTTTGCCTATATTGTTGCGTATATTATGCTATAAAAATAAATTGAATGATGCCCTATATATATATATCCTTCACTGATTGCTTTAAACACAAGGGTTGGAAAAAATGTGAATTTGGGAAATGGCACACAGAAGAGTTTCAGTATCAAATCAAAACAGATTTTAGTTTTGCCACACGACACTACAGAATGTCCACCACAAAATATTTATTGTAGAGCATTACATGTTCTTCCATCATGTCCATACAATTAATATTTATGAATTAAATGATGTATCATTATAATCGCTTCATTATTATAATATAATCAATTAAATAGGCATATATATGGTTACACTTTAGATTAGGGTCCAATTCTCACTATTAACTGTGACTTTTGCCTCAAAAACTCCTAATTACTGCTTATTAATAGTAAGTAAGGTAGTAGTTAAGTTAAGGTATTAGGATTAAGGGATGTAGAATATGATCATGCAGGATAAGCCATTAATATGTGCTTTATAAGTACAAATAAACATCCAATATCCTAGTAATATGCATGCTAATGAGCAATTTAATAGTGAGAATTGGACCCTAAAATGAGTTTCATTTTCATATGGAACACTGTTTGCTGCTGTACTATTTGTCTTTGATGCATATTACATTGTTACATCCTGATACGATCATTATTCTGATATTCCTGTTCTTCAAGAAAAGTCCTCTGAATTAAATGTGCTTATCAAATCCCCCACACAACCTTTCGTGGTCTAAACATTAATGGATCTGCAGACTATGTCTCGTATCTTGACAGTAAAAAGTTCAATAAAACAGACTTTTTCCTGACAGTCATTGTTAATCGGTTGTGTAGGCCTCACCTTGTGATGAACTTCAATCAGATCAATTGACATAAAACAAAGACGATATCGAATGTGGTGAACCGCAGCCAAGAAAAAGTCGATGGATTTCAGGTCTTGTCATAAAGCTTTGCCGTGATTATTGACCAGAAATAATTATGTGCTTCATTCACCGTGTAAGTAAATTGCAAATTATTATTCAAAGTTGATAGTTTGATATCCATGAGTACGTCACTCATTTTGTGGATACCTTTATAGATCCTTTTACATTCAGTCTGTTTCAATTTAAAAACTATAATTACACTGCTAACAAGTGTTCTGAGAATCTAATGTCTTTTGTGTTTTGAAAATACCCAGTTTAAAACCAGAAATTATAATTAAAATCGTTTTAACATTTTGTTTGATGCATCTTCCAAGAACTTTCTTCAAACTGCCTCAAACAAAACTTTCAACGATTTGATGCCACCTGGAAAACTTTGGTAAATTTCAGTGATCAGTTCTTCCTCTTTTTATAAACGCTGCAAACCGCTGACTAATAAAAGTTGCTGCAATGTGATTGGAACTTAATGATCTTCAGTTTTATGTGCAATATGCATCAGACAGTCAATGAATGGTCTTCGTGGACCTGCTGTCTGAGGTTGACACTACTTATGTGATTCCACAGTTGATACAAAAGAATCTCAGAATTGCTTTCCTCTCCATAGCAATACAAATTGAAAACCACTGTTTAGAAGAAGGAGCAGGCAATTTCCTCTCAAAGAATGAATTACAGATGTTTATTTGTTTCCCTTGAGAAATGGGCGAAGGAAAAAATCACAAACAAACACAAACAAAAATGGAGACCAATTGTGGAAAGCGAGATAAGCGGACAATAGAAGTTGCCAGCCTCTCTCAAACCAAAGCCCCGCTGCTCTATTCCTGTCACAGAATGCAGGCAAGTGGACAATGGCAGAATATTAGCTTGAAATCTTGTGTTCAGTTCTCATTTGTATTGGTGGTAAGCGCTCATACGTGTTGTGAGGTGGGATTTAGAGAACGTTTAAGAGCCACCCTACCTCTCTTTCTGGTGACTGTGCCTTACCTCAGCAGGGGAGCTGTGAGAGGCGTCTTGGATGATTGGACATTTTCCAGACGTACCCAAATTCCTGCTCAATCGCTGGCAAATGTGCAAAGCCTCTTCTGAGAAGCTCACAGACACCACAGAGGCCTCTTGAGAGAAGAACGCTTGGCTTTTCTGATGACAATAGGTGCTAAACATAGCCACGCATGTATCCAACCAGCAGAACTGCAGTCGGAATCCGGAAAAAATACATATAGACTAGTGTTTCAGAAAGTGTAAACAAGAAACATTCCCGTTTACCTCTGGTGTTTAAATCTTTTTATTTCAACAGGGTCTTTTGAACATGTAAACAAAATATGTGGGTATTTTATGTATCGGCTTTTGAATCATTTCCAAATCTATGGATTTAATTCTGTTTTTGCTTGTAAAGAAATGTTTACATTTTTTTTGGTTAAAAATAATATTTTTTATATCATATATTAACTTAGTTTCAAGTCTATATATATTGAATTAAAGGTATATTTTGATTTTTAAAATTCATTTAATTTAATAAGTGCATTATTAAATATATATTGTACTGTGATGGCCATCTTGAAATACATTACAATGATGATTAAAAGAAATAAATCAGGGCAAATAAAAAAATAAAAAAATAAAATATATATATATATATAATTATTTTTATTTTTTTTCAATCTTAAAATACATTTTGGGTAAGTGCAAATCTATTTTGGACAATATCAATCTTTTTAGATAATATATATTTCAGTTGATATAATTACCAAAAATATCAGTAACCAAAATGGGTCCCAGTTTATATTAAGTGGCTTTAATTAATATGTACTTACATTGAAATTAATAATTTGATACAACGGACTTATTGTGTACATACATGTTTTTACATTGTACTTATATTTTGAAAATACCTGCATGTAATTACATCTGTAATTACATTATGTAATTACATTTGTAATTACACTGTTGACCCTTCCCTTACACCTTAACCCACCCTTAAACCTCACCTGTCCCTAACCTTACCCATATCACACCTCAATCGAAGCAAAAGTGTTTTATAATACAACATCAACACAATAAGTACATTGTACTTATTTTTCGATGTAAGTACATAGTACTTAAAGCCACTTAATATAAAGTGGGACCCTACAATGTATTATTATTTATGAAACACAATATATTTTCAAATCTATATTAGCAATATATTTTTAGTATATTTTTAAAAAATATGTTTTTTTGCAGCACAATGAAATTAACAAATAATATAATTTCAAAAGAAATCCTAATGGACAAAAGTTCCCACCCAACTTTGTTTCCCACTGAGTATTCAATTGCTCTCTGAAATACAGGAGTTAAATATGCTGCAGATGCTGCAACGCTATCTCACGACCAATTCGTACAAATTCGTATGAAATTCGTCAAATTCACTCGTATGAATTCGTACGATTTGTCTAAACCCCAGTGGCAGTGACGGTTAGGTTTAGGGGCGGGGTCAGGGGTAGGTCATTCGTACAAATTGGGCAACTCGTAAAATATGTACGATTTAACAAAAATCGTACAAATTAGTACGAGTGAGGTTGTATGAATTTGTACGAATTAGCCACCTCGTAAAAGTGATTTATGTGACACCATGTAAATATGTCAGACCATGACATTTACATCGTGCTTACAGGAAATCATTGCCACCTAGATGTTTCTCTTCTACAACATCCTACGAGGCACTTCCTGTGACACTCCAAAAAACGAAGAAGGCAACACACAAGGGGGCCCATTCCAGTGCTTCCTGGAGCATACTGCTTCCATCTGCTCCTATTAAAACTCACAGTGACTAATAATTAGTTTGTCATGTCTGACACACAAAGAGAACACTTTGTTACATCTAGTTGCAAGTGGGCTCAGTTTGAGAAAAAAAAACAAAAGAAGAAAGTAATATTTCCCTCAAAACAAGGTGATAAATACTAAAGGCAAAACAGCAACATTTAGTCCTCGGTTGGATCAAGCAACAATCAGACGTTACTGCTTTAATGCTCTTGCATTTTCCAATATAATATGTTTAAAAAAGAATAATGTTAAGCTCAGGGCTTTTTTTTGTGAACTGCTCTCAGACTATTTCCCCAAAGCCTGGCTTCAAAATAGAATTCATGAGAAATCGTGCGACAAATGCATTTTAAATGTGGGGTACATCAGACGGCCAGGCCATTTATTGTGTTCTTGTTCTCGCCCTATTATTGCGGCACAGGGTAGGAAATATTTAATCCAATACACAGGTTTACCGAGTGTATTTTTGTGCGGCCGAGGAATATGGGGACACATTGCGGAAGAGCGTAATCCTCTCAAGATAATTTGCTGGGAAGTCAGAAGGACGCTAGAGCCTCTCTTGAGGATATAACAGGACCTGACAGACAAAAAGGGCCAGCACTTTTGCCTGACCTATTAAAGATCTTCTCCCACAGGATGAGGAACCGTACATATGAACATGAACATTAATAATCATTCCACAAAGTGTCATTATCAGGGTTATTATAGTTAACTGAAACTAAAACCATAAAAAAATATATCAGATTGTATGTTGTTGCTTGGGAAATAAAATAAACATTAACTAAAATAAAAATAAATAAATAAAATGTCTTATTTTATTTCAGCTAGTTGCCAAAGCAGCCTTTCTCATTTTCATTTAGTTTAACTTGATGTACTAAAATGACTAAAACTTCAACTGAAATAAAAATTAAGAAACACTATATATATACATAATTAAAGAAAACAAATGCTAATAAAAATGACTAAAAAAACATAACAATACTACTAAAATGTAACAAAAAAAATTGACTAAATTGAATATATATATATATATATATATATATATATATATATATATATATATATATATATATATATATATATATATATTATTTTTTTATATATATATATATATATATATATATAATAGCATCTCAATAGAAGAACACAAAGTGATGTGGGCAATAATTCAAAAAGTATCTTTAATATTAAGGCTGTCAGTTACTGTTACAGGTTAATTTAGCACAATGAATTCTAAATATATAAACCAAATATATGTGTTACATGTCTGTTTGTTTTTGGATTCTTTATTACTTTTGTTCAGTTTCCCGCCATTTATTTGTTCCCATGGTAACCCTCCTCATTAGCTCTTTTGGTTCAGCTGTGTGTCAATTATCTTGTCAATCAGTTCCTCCCTGTCACCTGTGTATTTAAGTCTAGTCTTGTACAGCTGTCTGTCGTTGTCTTTGTTGGATGGTTGTTTTTGAGTTTCTCTTTCTGTTCCTTGTGGGTTTTGATTTAAAAGACTATTTACTGGAATCATCCTTCGTTGTGTGCTTCATTGACACAGCCATCCTGTAACAATATGCTAATATTAATATAAAATATTGATATAAGCAATACATTAATTTAGGGATGCACCAATATTAAAATTGATAAGCTGATAAATGTTTTCATGTTATGGCAGATTACTAGCCTGGCTAACGTCAGACCTCTTTCTCATTGAGACTTGGTCTGGGAACCATATGTTCATTTTCTCATATTTGAGGCGTGGTTTACGAATGCCCAGAGCCGTTTATTGGGCGCTACGAATGTCTATCAAATGCGCCTGTACGTAGCTCATAGCCATTCGTTTCAATCATACCAGATGACGTATGTAGAGTGACAGAAATTCGACGAGGAAGAAGACGAAATAAACTTGCGTTCTAAACTACTTAGAACACTATCTAAAGCTGCATCGAAAAGTTACTTCGCGTCTGATGCCATGTTGGATCCATAGATATAAACAAACTGCTTCGGTGTGTCACATAGACGTCGTCATCGTCTTGCTGCTCCCTCCCCGTTCTGTGATTGGTTCCCTTTTTGAGGGGAAAATCTGGTCCATGGTATCCAGGCTGCCTAGCAGCGTGAATAAAATCGCGCTGCGTGCAAGGCAGCATGGGGAAACCCAGGCTAGCAGATTACCGATAAATGGCAGATAAATCTTTTTTGTTTTGTTATTTTGTCAAAATAAATAAATTAAACACTAAAGGCAATAGTTTTAGATGTTTCAAGTGAATTTAAGCATCACAACATTATAAGATACAGTTTAAAAAGTGTTATTAAAAGGTACACTATGTAACTTTTTTTTTTGTTTGAAATTTACAAAATTTAAACAATGTGTCAATACATCATCAATCCTTCGTCCAAAACATGTTTTTGGGTACTATACGGTTATCCGGACCACATGTGATGACCTACCCCAACCCCGCCCCTAAACCTACCCGTCACTGGGGTTACGACCAACCAAGAGCGGTTGTGGTCAGGTGTGGTCCGGATAACCGTATAGTACCTGTTTTTGTCTTACCCTGATTCACTACGGTAAGCCTATTATAAGGCCGTGTGTCCACCAAAGCGTTTTTAGCCAGCTGAAAACGCTAGGTGCTCTGCTGAAAACGCCTAGCTGTGGGCGTTTGAGAGCGTTTGTAGCGTTTTTTCAGTTGAGACGCTTTGCTTGTTATGATACAGAATATCCGCGAAAGTGTTACTAGTGTCTCCTTTCACACATATTTTGTTTCTGTGTTGATTCTATATTAAAACGTCGATACAATGTAATGTATTTTCTCTGGTTCTTGTTTTAAATGATTTTGTTCCGTTATGATGCTTGTTGTTGTCATCTGTTGACGTTGTACAATCAGAATGTGACGGTTGGTCGGTGTGGTATTAGTCCCGCCCCTCCTCCACTGTGATTGGTCGGTTGGGTAAAAAGTGACAGTGATGAGCGCAGCGTTTTACCCAAAGTTGAACATTCTTCAACTCTCGGCGACCTGTAAAAAATGCCGAGCGCTCGGCGCTTCAGCGTGAAAAAAACGTTCAGCGCCTCGCTACGCTCATGGCTTTTTAAAAACGCGGCGCTCCCATTGAAAACAATTGAAAAAACACACCAGCCGCGTGAAAAAACGCTTTGGTGGACACACGGCCTAAGTGTTTATATTTTAGACCTGATGGGATAGTTTTTGTGAGAAATTGCATACATATTTCACTCGCATGTGTGTGTTTTGTCATATCTGTAAATAGAGAAAAGTTTCTCCGGTTACTTTGACGCGTGTATAGTCTGTGGCATAGGTTTGTTGTCACAACGAGTTAGAAAGGTTAACATGAAGATGAAAATGCGGAACAGAGGAGAGTCTGCAGGCAAAAAAAGAAAGTGACAGAGCTCGTGATAAAACAAGAATCAACATTGGCTTGGATTTTCGAAGATGGCGAGAACTAAAGGATTTGAAAAGTTGTAAAAGCGATGCAGAGATGGTGGTTTTATTACTCATTGTCACATGCACTCTCTGGGCTCTTCCCCGCTCACGCTCACAATTCGGAACCTAGCATACTACTCTTACTAATCCTCCCATAGAAAGATATGGAAAATTTAGTATGAGTAATATGTAAGTATGTGGTTCAGAACTCAGCAACTATCACCTCACCCACACTCTAATCAGGTCCACCTGCAGTTCATCAGCACCTGGTTAAGACTCACAGTTAAACTTCACTCAAATATAGGGTTATTCTGCTAGGACACATGCTCGACTTCAAATCACTTTTTTTTGTGTGTGTGTGCAAAAGTCATTGCAAAAATGAGAAAAGGTCAAGCATCATGACACTTGATTTTATATTTTCTGATCTAATGCAATGACATTTAGACATTTAATATGTGACTTTACAGTCCAAACACTCTGTGGGGCTTCTGCTTCTACTCCATTGTCTCCACATCACGTCTTTTACCGGAATCAAAACACAAGCGATGTGCTGTTCATTTGACACAGAGGGACAGTGAGATGAATCACAAGTGCTTTAATGTCCCTCTACATGGGGTTTAGTGTGATCTCCTGTCCTGGCCGATTGGGTCAGTGCTCCTTAATGAAAAAAAGCTGTCCCACACTGTGTGCTTGTAAGGGCCTCTGTCTAATTTACCAGTGTTTGATTGACCAGACCTGTCATTTCTAGTTCCTGTTACCAGCGTTTGATTGACCAGACCTGTCATTTCTAGTTCCTGTTATTTCCTCTCGGCTCCACAGGTGGTCTCCTCATCCCTCTGTCTTGTTTCATCATACTGTCAAATAGGCATTGTGATGTCTGTCCAAGGTCATTTAGGTTATTCCAGTAACATTTCCAACTTCAAACTCCAATATCAGAAGCTCCTTTTCTTTATCTTTGATGAAATGCTGAGACTGGAGGAGGAACAGCCGAAATGGCTGTGAGCCGAGCATGAAGACGAACAAGGTTAAATGGATGTTAAGACAAAATTTGCAGAAAACAGCACCTGCCACTCACATTGGAATGGCGCCCCAGAAAAACACATTTTTCTTTATTGCTCAGGCCGACAAAAGTATGATCATTTAAAGAGGATACTTAAAGGGATAGTTCACTTTGAAATTAATTTTTGATATGTTTTAGCTTACCTCAAGGGCATCCAAGATGTAGGTGTCTTTGTTTCCGCAGTAGTTTCAATTTTGATATTTTTAGGTCAAACCGTTCTTGTCTGTCAGTCATATAATGCAGGTCGATGGTCACTGGTTTAAAACACAAGCACAGAGTCCAAATTAAAACAATTCCCCATCGTCCAAATGAAACAATTCCCCATCATAAGTACACATTGATGGCCTAAGACACGAAACGAGCGGTTTGTGTGAGAAAACGAACAGTATTTATATCGTTGTTATCTCTTGAAAACAGCACACGTCCAAATGATCTGACGGCGCGGGCGGGTATAGATATATACACTAGATGTCGCTTGGCTACGGTTTCGTTCCAATGAACTGCAGTAGCCAAGGCGACATCTATGTAAATATCTATACCCGCCCGCGCCGTCAGATCATTTGGACGTGTGCTGTTTTCAAGAGATAACAACGATATAAATACTGTTCGTTTTCTCACACAAACCGCTCGTTTCGTGTCTTAGGCCATCAATGTGTACTTATGATGGGGAATTGTTTCATTTGGACGATGGGGAATTGTTTTAATTTGGACTCTGTGCTTGTGTTTTGAGACAGTGACCATCGACCTGCATTATATGACTGACAGACAAGAACGGTTTGACCTAAAAATAACAAAATTGAAACTACTGCGGAAACAAAGACACCTACATATTGGATGCCCTTGAGGTAAGCTAAAACATATCAAAAATAAATTTCAAAGTGAACTATCCCTTTAAAGGAGCACTTCTTCAAAAATAAATAAATAAACAAATACAAAACAACTAATACTTGGGTTCTGTCTCTCTTTAATCTCCTCAAATCAATATTAATTTCCATTTTTTAAGTAGCTGCATTACAGAGGAATAATGTACAGTCATAACTGTAAAATAATTGACAACACTGTAAAAAAAGTTGCTGCCTTAAATTTTTAAGTACAATCAACTTGGATGATTAAGTCATTTCAACTTAAATTACATTAAACTGACTTTAAAAAATGAGAAGAATCTTGTATTACATTTTTTTTTTTTTTTTAAACTTCTGCTTAACTTCTTTTGATGAGTTAAAGCAATGTAAAAACATATGTTGTCATAGCTAATTGATCATATCATTTTACAGTGAACCTAATGCTGTTTTTGATGTTTGCAGTGGAATATTTGACCGGAAGGGTACAAATTTCGGTTATTTTCATAAATTCATCAGATTGATCAAATATAATCCATCAGGCTTTTGAGGAACATTTATTTGTACATCTCTCTTCATTTTTATATTGCATTGCATTGTATGTTTGCCCCACACAATAAAAACATTGGAAGTGATTTGATTATTTTAAATATCATCTTACGAAGACATAATATTATGGGAAGATATTAGGTGACAACTGATATTTATATGAATTGTATGTATAATGTTTACTCTATACTGTTAAAAAGATCTCATTGATTTATATTACAAGCTATCAATATTACATAGTTTTTGGCCATATAAATAACAGCAACTGCACGAAATGCATATTTTTGCTCAGTTTGGGCCTCTGAATTAAATATTTTTTCTTTTGAATATGAGCTCCATATTCTCCTATATGTGCAATAAATCTGGATGTATCAAATATGATACTCAACAATTATGCAAACCTTTATTTTATATTATTATAAAATTATCTTATATCGTCTAAAGATTCAATAAACGCCCCCAAAAATATTTTAATAAATTTGATTTTTCAGACTATTATTTCATATATCAGGCTTGATCAGAGTGAACAAAATGTATACACATTTCGAATGGCCTTCAACGGAGTCCAGAATGTCTATGGCATCTGCCATTTACACAATGAGAAGGAATGTCTACTAGCCATGAACAGAATAGATTAAATGGCTGTCCATGTGAACAGCCCTTTATAATCCACTTAACCTCTGTGCGTCCAGCAATGATAAATACAGAGCCAAAGTGAAAAGAAGAGCCTATCTGTTGATAATCCAGCTTGTTTTCGCTCAATGCTCTCTCCTCTATCTCTGACTAAAGATAGTGTCTCCCTGATGTCCCCTCCCCATAAGTTTGCCTTTGCAACCAATTATCTTTTTGCCCTCTATTTGCAGTGATTAATATTAGAGGGCTGTCCCCTTTATATGTGCAATGAATCATTTTAGCCGCACCGTCAGGGGTCTTTCTCAGCCTAAAAAAAGCAAGCCCTCTTACACAGATTTGATATCTGGGAATGCTATAATCTTGGGAAAAAAAGTGTTAGGGTATTGATCAGCTCTGGGGGTCTCTTGGCAGGATAAAAAGGGGTCTGGAGATGCTGCTGACTGCTGTAGTATCTGGTCAAGATTCAGCGTGCAGCTGATAAGACCCCTTGCTGAATTTCGTATGCAGTCAGATACATGCGGAAATGGGATTCTTCACCTGCTAACGTATTCGCTCAATGACAGTAGTCGAATCTACAGAGGATCTTGGCGATCGGAATAACTCCGCCAACAGTAAACCCACAGGACATCAAGTTATGTATTTATGTGCGCGTTAGTTCACAGTAATAAACATAAATCGCACGCTTGCAAACTTACCTGTGCAGTAAAGTTATCAAGCCAGGATTAAAGAACATTACAGGATGTGGAGAGGGCAGAAGATAAAAACAATACGCCTATGAAATATTAGCAATGGCAGGCACTGGCTGATGAATATAAAACATCAGCTGCTGACTTATTTATATTTACTTATTATTTTATTTTTGTCCAGAACAGGAGGTTTGGGGTGTACGTCAGGGTTTGCAGAAAGTGTAATTCTCTGGAACAGCACTGAGCTGAGGATTGTGGGTAAATGTTTTTTATGATATACTGTGAGATAAACTTGAAAATGGATTAGATGTTCATGAGCAGTGGTTTGTGGTTTGTAATTTTTAAACGTAATTTGCTTGATTTTTTTGTTGTTGATTTTTTTCTTTAATTTGATTATTATAATGCAGGCCCATCTCTGCTTGTCTTTATGCATTTCAGACAGAATGTCAGTCCGATTATTAGTGAAGGAGATTTTTCAGTGACTCTTTCTGCATGTTACATTGTTACACCAGTAGGCATCAAGTGACTGGCTTCATGAGTGAGTGAGTTGAATCAAACATTCAACCGATTTTTTGGCGAAGCAAGTATAAATGAGTCATTGAATCATTCACTCAAAGTATTTATTCAAAAATACTGAATCATTAAGGAAAGAAAAGCGGTTCTGTTGCGGCTTTCTTTCGTTTGATTTTCATTGCCGGAGGAAAAACAGACTGGAAATATTGTGTCAAAAAAATTTAAGTTACTCAAATTGCAACCTTTTAACTCCAAAAGAGTGCATTAGTGCCGTCCTTTTTTTTTTTTTTTTTTTTTTTTTTTCTCGGTGCTGGTTCTTTTCTATTAATTTTTCCCATCACGTTTAAAAAAAGTCTTTGTTAAGGTGTTCAGCCATGTACCAAACCAACCAGCAACAATTTATATAAGAATTAAAGAAATAATTTATTCTGATAGCTTGTGGTTGTTCGTTATAAATCTGAATTTTAAATAATTGTAAATAACCACCAATTAAATCCAACATTTAGATTTTTTGGTCTATCTCTCTTTCTCTCTGTATGTCTGTCTGCACTGCAGCATTGTCCTTTACAGAAGGCCAATATAATGTTCAGCCTTTTCTCAGAATGGGACTCAGGGACATGGCGGGATGAATCAAGATAATTGCCTGATTGATTTTTTTCTCCTGTTCTCTAAGCACTTGGTCAGGCATGATTTGTTTAGGGAGTGAAATGGGTTAGGAGCTTTTAAAACACGTGCATGCACACATATACACATACACATACACATACACACACGCACACACACACACACACACACACACACACACACACACACACACACACACACACACACACACACACACACACACACACACACACACACACACACACACACACACACACACACACACACACACACACACTCACACTCACGTTATGTCTGTCTCAAAAAGGCAAACTTTAGATCACAAGATGCCATTTTGTTCATCTAAATTACATTTGCTGTGACAGGCACACAGTAAGTAGATTTGTGCATGGTGTGTGCTTTACAAACCCCTAACCTAGTTCATTTGTGGAAGCCACATCTTTTCCACCATGTACACACAAATAATTGTGTGTTTGCGCGCCTCATCTTCTCTTTGAGGCTTGCCGACATTAATAGGACCTGCCCAGGCATAGCTCTTGTCCCACTGAGTCCATCTAAGATAGAGAGCAGATGAGTGGGGAAGGAGAGGCTGTTCTCTCACCACCTGATCACTGCAGCTCCTTCAGGAGCAGATGGAACTCACCCTTCATACAGACTCATGCCAGGGGAGTATGCAAGCTCTCTGTCTCTGTAGATGGAGAGCCGCGAACACTATATAACAAAATATTGGGATGCAAAGCTGAGTCATGTCCTGGTTGTGTGAGACCCATGAACCAGAAATGAACACCGCTCTTCTCTCAGTGAAAAGTGAAAAGTGAAAAGCAGAGGTAGTATTAGGTACTGGCACATTTACAAATTTGAGCAGAAAGGTCAAAATGTTTACTAATGGCAGTTAAGGTTTAGCTTTTTTTTTTTTTTTTAACTCCCTGAAGTCACTTATGTCAATAAATGTTTATTGGATGTTAAATGACCATTAAAATTAAAATCAACACAAAATAAAAACTAGTTTAGTTTTCTTAATGCACATTCCTAATAAAGAAAATGTCTTTACAATCTCTAATCAAAATTTAATCATTTGCTCTGCCTCTGAAATGATTTGCATTCAGTCTGGCTGGATTCTGTAATGTAACGGCCACTTTTCACAACCCATTTAATTCCTAATGGATTAAATGAAGTCCTGCCCCACATTTCTCATCAGAGAATATGCTTTTTCACTCAGAAATATACATCAAATTACAGAAGTAAAATGGGCTGCAAACAGCAATGTTGACGTTCAAAAATGTTGTTGTACCTTTATGATGCTGCTGTAAAATGTTTTGTTTACATGTCATTTAAAGTTTGAGGTCCGTAAGATTTTGTCCATAAGGGGTTGGGGGAAATCACATTATGAAATAAATGTTTTTTCTCCAAGACACTTTGGCCACAATTATTGGCACCCCTAGAATCTTTTATTAGTTAACTATCTCTGAAGTAAAAAGTTGCTGAATACTGATTGGTTGGTTTTACAATTGCAAACTGAATGTAAAGCAGAAAATATGCTTGCAGTTTTGCAGACTTGGTCTGAAGATGTGTATGAGTGAAGGGTTTCACTGAGTTGGGCCTCAAGTGCCATAGTAATCGATTGTCGAGTTCACGCGCGTGATCATAGGTAACTAAACCTACGTGCGTGAACTCGACAATCGATTACTACGGACTTCGACCGAAAACAGGATGTAAATACAGGTATGAGCGCTGGCTGAAATAACATCATTTTTATTCATATCTTTCACATCTACTGCAGTCAGATTCACCCGTGTTCACTCTGAAGGAATCACTCACATTGGCTGTGCACTTGTAATGACACATCAAGGATGTTAAGAGGCTAAAAGCAGGTTTAAAACTTGTCCCATTGAAGTCAACAGGGTGCAAATATTAAAAAGAGGATAACACGGTGTAGGCAACACCGATTTTTGTCGTTGTTCTCTGTATTGACAGCACTTCAAATTTACAAAAAAATGAGCTCAATGTTAAAATTGACCGGAGTTCTCCTTTAAGGGTTGGTAGGGATGATTCTCCTTGATTTCAGTGGCTTTCTTCAGCCTCAGGGCTTTAGAGTCTTTGCTGCATTTGCAACCTGCTTTGTGGTCAACACTTAAAATACATTCACCCCAGCAATGGTGTCTAGCCAAACTATACCAAAATGTGTTTAAAATACATTTATTTCATACGAAGTATACTACAAATCCATTAACATATACTGACATATCGCTTGAGACTTACTGATATAAAATAGGGCTGCACAATTAATCGCAATTTACATGAAATTACACTCAAACCGATTTGGCTTATCGCGATTATTTGTTATGCGCAGCTGGTCATTGATGTACGGCTCTGTAAACACTGCTCCATCTGAAAGCACTGTGAGTTTGAGTCACTTATAACATGCTTTTGAAAAAGCAACACACCTCAAACATCTTTCCAAACATGAAAAGCATTTATGAACCTCTTGTCCAACAAAAGACAACATTTAATAATACGCTTTTACTCCAAACTCACTTCATAACGACAGTTGAGCATCTTTCTGTGAGATGATGTGGCTTCTTACACAGAATAAGGCAGTCGTGAGTTTATTAGTCATGTTTAGTCATGCAATCTTCTGTTTATTCAGCTACAGATTGTATGATGCCTGATAGGGATTTCCTGTTATTGTATGGGGCATATTTGGTGTGTCTGCGTAAGAGCGCCCTCTGGCGTTCAGATGGAGCAGCATTTACTACCGATCAGCCGCACTGCACTGACAAGCTACGCATAAAATAATCACAGCCTTTGCCAAATCGCATGCAGTTTCATTGCGATTAATTGTGCAGCTCTAATATAAATATTAGAATTATACTTTATTTGGAGTACTTCTTTAATGCACAATGCATATTTCTTAATATTAAATGTACAATATGTAAGAATGTTGTATCAAAATATCCAAAAACCACTTGCACAGTGATATATATTTCTTTCAATTGTATACTTCCATTATCCTAAATGTTTCTAAGAATTTGTAAATTCAGAGAAATTCACAATTTTAAAAAGTGCCTGTCCCTGTTCACTTGTCGCCTGTCAATGACGTAATATCCACGTTATCCCTGCATTCCTGTACTGCCATAGTAACCATGGCGACAGACATGACAACTGCATCGGCACGCTGTTGTTGTTTTGTTCAAACATTATGGACCATGGCAAGCAGACTTTGGGACAAAAGGAGAGCTAAAACGAGGATCAATATCGGCGTGGCGTTTTTGAGATGCCGAGAGCTCCACGTCCACGACTAACTTGGACTTGACAGAGCTTCACGAGTCACGACTTTACAGGGACGCCACTCTTGCATATACTTTATTAGACAGGTGAGCAAATGTAGATAAAATAAATCAATGTTATATATCTCAACATGACAAAATGTTAGAATATGATCTGTGTGTTATTCTAATGTTGATCTAGCTTACTGCTAGTCTCATACAGATAAACTAACACATAGAATAACATTATAACTTTCAACACACTCAAATGCAGTTTAGTATATTATAGTATAGTATACATATCTGCGGGACTCGCGTGTGGCACTGATATCTGTCTCTCTTTAGCAATCGTGACCTGCTTCATACAGTCATTTTAAAAAAACATGAATGTTTTCACTCATCCATAAACATTATTAGATCCATCAGTATGACAGCAAATCCCATCATTCCACTTATCACTGCGTCATCTACCTACGCCTTTGTTATTGTAAGAGGTTAGTGACCCCTAGAGGCGAAATAAAAGTACATATTGTAGCTTTAAGCCTATGTGTTTAACATCACTATTGGTATGGATCATATGATCTCTATATAACATCAGTCTTTAAATGGAAGATATTTAAAGTGTACCTAAAGTATACTTGCAATAGTTCCACTTTAGCACAATCAAGTATCCTTAAGTATATCTTTAGTTAATCATTTTTGGATAACTAAAGTGCATTAAGAACAAAATTAAGTGTTCCAATTTAGCAGGCTTAAAGTATATAAATTTAGTATACTAAAAGTACAATTGCAGGGTATTTACAAGTACATAAATATGTAAATGTATTTGTAGTATACTTAAGCATAAAATAAACAAATTACAAATACATTTTAGTATATATATATATATATTTTTTTTTTCCACTAGGGTAGCCCTTAAATATAGCAATCCAGTATAAATCTTTTAGGACAAGGCCAAATTTATTTCCACTATAACAATGCTCAATTTTGCCTCCAAATGGGTTATGGGAGGAAGCAATAGAGAGATAAATTTCACATTTTCTCTTTCCCAATATCTGAGGTTTCCAAGGATGGGTTTGAGGGTCCTCAAGGGCCAGTTCTCTGATAGTCTAAATTAAAGAAATAAAACCCCACACACATTTCAGCCTGTTCCTGAGCAGTCTAGTTGATAGACTGGTAGTTAATTGGGAACTATTAAACCTACAGGATTTCTGAGCCAGGAGGACCCTCGAGGCTCCAGCTGACCACAGGAGCTCTTACAGCTGGAGGAAACTGCATACTAGCCATTCTGATGATGCTTGACAGCAGTCTTTTTGCCTATTTAATTCACTCTCAGTCATTACTGGCCCAGAACTTTCTCTTTTCTTGTCCCATTTCACAGACATACTTCTGAGACTGCTTGCACTTTTCACCCCCTGCTAGAATGTTTTTAGAAAAGAGGGGTAAATGCTGCAACATTCAGTCGTGAAATTCTTTGTGTGCCACAAACAACTTTCAAAACCATTCAAAAACATGTTTTCTCTGTAAATTTACTGTTTGTGGTTCAAATAATTTCTCAAACTGATTTTTTTCTTAAGTGTAAAATAAAATAGTGCTTACTCTGTACAAAGCAAAATAGAGTAGTAAGTGTTCTCTCAGTAAAGAAGAATGGTAAAATTTCTCCACGATATTTTCACCAAGTGGCTCTGTTCCAAACCCTACAGAGAGAACTACTTTGCTCTCTTTACCTTCTACACCTACTGGCACTTTTATTATGTATTATGTACACCTGTTCAACTGCTTATTAATGCAAATATCTAATCAGCCAATCACAGAAACTCAATGCATTCAGCCATGTAGAAATGGTCAAGACGATCTGCTGAAGTTCAAACTGAGCATCAGAATGGGGGAGAAAGGTGATTTAAGTGAGTTTAGCCATATTTGTACAGTAATTGTTTCTCTTGTGGAAGTCTGTAAAAACAAATTTGCATGGCACCTCAATGATAAAACTCATGCATTTGGATGTCGATTTATTCACGGTGGAGGAGCAAGTTTTGTGATCCTATAATTGATCCACATGGTCAGTGCATGATTGTCTGCTGTAAATAAAATATAATTTGCTTGGAATAATAAGTTCATATTAATAATAATAGGAAAATAATATCCTAATTATTATTTGATCATTTAAATCTCCTGTTTAAAACTAGGAAGAAAGACGCATCGTCAAAATGGTTTTCTGTCTTATATTTTTATACGTCATTTTAATAATGTGGAAATTAGCAGAAATAAGTTAATGCAGGCTCTTATTTACATGAGGCAAACATAAAGCTGCTTGGTTTATATTTTAATGTATATAATTACTGTCATAATAAAGGCCAATTTCAAAGGTTTACGTCCTTTTCTCCTCTTGTTCTAGTAAATACTTTCCAGCATTTCAGTAATAAAAGTGTATAGGCTACATCTTTACATCCAAATTACAATGAAGTGCAACAGTTCTTATAGTGCTCTGCGGTGGTCAAAAAGGATTTAAACAATGAATTTTTAATTTATCTCTTCTTGTAAACTCAATGATGTGGGTTCGGCAATTAAATTACTGCATGAACTTGGTGTTTGCCAAAAAAACAGTAGGTAATTCAGTCAGGGATTTTTACGCAGGCGGTTGGAGAAAAACACTGAAATTCTTGATTCAGGCCGCAATAAAATCGCAGACTAGCCCCTGTAAATGTTGAAAATACCTTACACCCCCATGAGAAACAATTACAGTCTGAATATAGGGCTTTAGATCTGGGCATGGTTGTTAGTCCTAAATGGGCTGGTATTTTCACGCTGAGTATTTTCATGCAAAACCATCTCTATAGGGTTTACAGAGAATGGCCTGAAGTAGAGTAAAAAATTCAGAGTTAATGCCAGAGGTTAGAGGAAAATGGGCAGACTTGCTTGAGCTGAAAGAAAGGCAACAGCAACTCAGATAACCACTCGTTACAACCGAGGTCTGCAGAAGAGCATCTCTGAACACACACACGTCCAAACTTGAAGCAGATGAGCTACAGCAGCAGAAGACAACACTGGTGACACTCCTGTTCAACGCTATCTCACGACCAATTCGCACGAATTCGTACGAATGATAAAAAGTTGGCTAATTCGTACTAATTCGTACGACCTCACTCGTACGAATTTGTACGATTTGTCTAAACCCACGTGATGGGTAGGTTTAGGGGCGGGGTCAGGGGTAGGTCATTCGTATGAATTCATACGAATTGGCCAATTCGTAAAATATGTACGATTTTGCAAAAATCGTACTAATTCGTATGAGTCAGGTCGTATGAATTCGTACGAATAAGCCACCTCGTAGAATTTGTACGTTTTCCTGTGAGATCGGGCTGCTCCTGTTAGCTAAGAACAGCAAACTGAGTCTACAATTCACACAGGCCAACCAAAATTGGACAATAGAAAATTGGAAAAATGTTGCCTGGTCTGATGAGTCTCAATTTCTGCTGTAACATTCAGATGGTCGGGTCAGAATTTGGCGTAAACAACATGAAAGCATGGATCCATCCTGCCTTGTATCAATGATTCAGACTGCTGGTGGTGTAATGGTGTGAGGGATCATTTATTGGCATACTTTGGGCTTCTTAGTACCAATTGAGCATCGTTTAAACACCACAGCCTTCCTGAATATTGTTGCTGACCATGTCCATCTCGTTATGACCACAGTGATCACATCTTCTGATGGCTATTTCCAGCAGGATAATGGACCATGTCACAAAGCTCAAATCATCTCAAACTGGTTTCTTGAACATGACAATGAGTTCACTGAACTCAAATGGCCTCCACAGTCACCAGATCTCAGTACAATAGAGCAGCTTTGGGATGTGCTGGAACGGGAGATTCACATCATGGATGTGCAGCCGACAAATCTGCAGCAACTGCGTGAAGCTATCATGACAATATGGACCAAAATCTCTGAGGAATGTTTCCAGCACCTTGTTGAATCTATGCCACGTAGAATTAAAGCTGCAGTCGGCAAGAATTTTTTGATCATATTCACTGAAACCGACACTATGCTCCGACAGAACAACATAAATCAGCCGGTTTTAGAAAAAAACCCGCGCTTCTACCTCAACCTGGAGCCTGTTATTTGTTTTGCGAAAATCCACTGCTCCCCGTTCTTTTGGTCCAATCAGCGCAGGGCTGTGTGAGATCTGACTGTCAATCACAGTTCGTGCACACGCCACAGATCCCCCCTCCCCCCTCACGCACGTTAAAATATCACATGTACAAGTTCGCTGGAGTGGAGAAATAGTCTTCATCCGAGACTTGTGTCTCGCTTTCAAAACTCTTAACTCTAACAAATCAAGTAAGATAATTTAGAGTATAATTGACGTTAGCAATAATTGATATCTATGGGCAGATTAGCCAGGGCAGCAATACCTCCGAGTACTCCATGGTGTTGATCGATGCTGATGAGACGGGTGCGTTCACAGAAAATCTGGTGCACACACACTGACGAGCACAAACTCGATGGGAGGGTGCTCGGTGGTAGCGGTGGGAGGGGCATGAGAGTTGTAAACATTCAAAATTTGCCCTAAGTCCACTCAATCTGCCAGACTTGCCGACTGCAGCTTTAAGGCATTTCTTTTACTTATAGTTATTATAATGTCTAAAGTAAACCATCCAGATAAAGTGTTACCCAGTTTTCTTATCAAAGAAAACATCCCCGGTCCTTTGAAAACAAATCTCATGGTCTATACAACTAAATTACCCAGATAACATCTATAATATTATGTTTATTGACAGGTTCTTACTCTCCATTATCCATGTCCTTTGGCAATCGTCTGTAATTCACAAGTCAAATATCTTATTATTAAGCATGAAGGCTGTTTAGAGATTATGCACAACTTTTGTTTATTGTCTAGATGCTGTTTACACACATAATGAGTATGCCGTGCCACAAGACACCTGGCAAAATCATGTTTGTTTAAGGTTTACTGATCAGAACAATTATGTGACACAACTAAAAAATAACCCTTGATATGGTCAATGCACAGACACACAAACTAAAATGAATGCCCTTCTGAAGGTCACCACCCATCAATAATTGGAAATAACCGGTGATGCTCCATTCGACCTCTATTTCCTACAGATGCTGCAATTAAGGGGGTTCAGGGACAGCATCTTGATTTCTGCATTTTATTGGTAATTAACTGTGAAACACAACAAAGATTCATTTAATTGTGGCACATTTGAAACAACGAGAGGGAAATGTCAGGTGGTAATTGCTGTATTTCTTGGGAGCGTGTTCATTAAGGTAAAGCATTAATTAGGAAGCACCACACTGCACCTGGAGAGTATCGTTTTAGCAATATAGCAAAGTAGTATCTGACTATTAATGGCACTTTACTCAGCATGTATATGACACAACATACTGAATCTTCCATCGCAGCACAGCCAGGGAACGCTTCCATTACATTAGATTTAATGGAAATTAAACAAGAGTAATAGTTGAATACATGTAGAATAAAATGAATGGAATATAGTCTAGAATACACGCCTGAACCTTTGAACAAGAGCTAAAAAAAGAGTGCATTTGGCAGCACTTTATAATACTGATATAAGCCTACCTGTAATATGTTTTCACATTTTCCAAAAAACATAATTTAGCATGATTTATAAGACTCATGGGGATCAAAGTTTTGTCCCAACAACATAAAATAAATAAACACACACACACGCACACACGCACGCACGCACACACAGGCATACTAGAATATTAGAATGCATTTGATTATTTTAATTTCTGAAGGATCATGTCTGCTGAAAATTCAGCATCCTATATCTCAACTTTGCTTATTTGCTCATACATATTCACCACAATGCAGGCCCGGGGTGGGTAATCGGGAGAATCGGGAGAATTCCCGGTGGGCCGCTGCACTTTTGGGCCGGTCGAGGATTTTATATTTATTTATTGATTTATTGATTTATGTTTTACATTTGTCACGTTAGTTACATTAGGCTACACACGTTCCGCATTCTGACACCGCAGCGCGGAGCCTCTGCATGGGTTGTACCATGAGAGGGAGTTCTCCCCTCCCCTCCCATAGAGATGGTTGGGTCCATAGCTCGTCTTTTCCAAAACGTTTTCTCAGGTAGGCTACCGCGGCACCGCCGGCGCCTACCGATAGCTGGGCCGGCCCTATGGCGGCAAATCAATGACAAAATTAACGGAGCGCACAACTGATGCTTGGCGCGCGCAGTAAATGACATTCGCGAGAGGATAACAGATCTACAAGTGAGGAAACGGGAACTCGCGAGCTCATTCAAACCCTGCGCGCGCGCATGACATCTCCTCTGCACGCAATACAAGCCCTCGCGCGCGCATGATCATTCCCCACGCTCTTGATCTCCTGCTTTTGCTAGCTCGAACACTTTTATTTTTGGCAGTCGATGGGCGGGACTTACTGTTTTAATAACCTCAAATGTCATTAGGTATCACGTTTTTTTATTAAAAAAAAGCATTATTTTTGAATATTTTTGAATACAAATAAATCTGTAAACATTAGTTCAATATGCCTCTTTGTGGAAGAGTGGGATACATTTCAAATGCTTTCTTTCTTTCTTTCTTTCTTTCTTTCTTTCTTTCTTTCTTTCTGCTTTTGTTAATTTATCAACCTATCCTTGTGGAATAGTGGAACATTTTTTGTTAACTTCTCAGCTTAAGTGAATTATTATTTGTTGAACCATGTTATTAATAAAAACTACACAATGGTAAGAGCTGAACTGTTGCTTCATTTATCCAATTTGGAAAAAGTGCTAATTTGGAATTCCACCATGGAAAAAGAGTGCCGGTCTTGGGCCTGAAACTCCCGGGCTGAAAAGTGGCCCCACTCCGGCCCTGCCACAATGGGCAGTCCATGCATATTCAAATATGATGTGAAGAAGCCTCAAATTGGTTGTTGCACGTGTTGTAAATATCCGAGTTGTAATATGCAGAAATGCAAGATATTTGAAAGTGAAGATCATTGAAGGCTGACTTACATTTAGGTTTGTTAGATAAATATATACTTGGAATATAGCACATAAGACTACTTTTATGATACCTTTATTGTGTTTTCCATTATTCTGGAGCTTTTAACAGTCACTTTTATTATATGGAAAAAAATGGGTTTATTTTGATGGTACGCTTTGAACATTCTGTTGACTGTATGTAACTTTGCAACTACATGTCAATTGAGAGTATTAGTATTAGAGTATTAGTAGACTGTCTTTTTGTCTTATTGTGATGGTCCTCCAACAGACATTCTACTGACTGTAAGTAACTTTGCAACTACATGTTAACTTATTCTAACCCTAACCCTACCAGTCTACTAATACTCTACTAACACTCTAATGAGAGTCAGTAGACCTGTAGGTGCAATGTTACTTATAGTCAACAGAATGTGTTAAAGGGACCATCATAGCACTCAGGGGCGTAGTTTGTGGGGGGGTTGGGGGGGAGATAACCCCCCCAATATTTAAATCTTTGCATTACAACCCCCCCAATATTTATGCCATGATCACAATATCAGGAGGCATACCCAAACTTCAACCCCCCCAATGTTCAAACCAAATCTACGCCCCTGCACTCATTCTCCAAAAGAAAGAAGGAACGTCATTCAGGTTTGGAACATCACAAGGGTAAATAAATGATGACAGAAGTTTCATTTAGGGGTGAACTAAGTTTTGATTTCTTATTAAATAAACTGTGTAAGTTTCACTTGACATAACAGGACGTTAGCTCAAACCTTCTCTCATTTGGAAGATGCCGAGGAAAAATGCTTACTAACACAATTTGCACAGACACAGAAATGGGGTATTAAAAGGATACAAAAGAGAGAAAGAAAGAGTGAGAGAGAAAATTGTCCTTCCTCAGAGCAGCTGTCATGACAAGTGAGCAGATTACCTACATGGGCAGCAAGGAGAAATCTAGAAGTTTGCACAACTAGGCAAGAGACAGAAAAAACAGCAGCTCTTTTCTGACAGGAGTGTAGTTTAAAACCAAGACCTGAGGCTATATCTCTGCAGCCACACATTATGCTCAGACTGGGTTTAACAGAGATTTGTCTCAGAGCCGTTCTTCCATGCTACACCAGCCTCCTTCACTGGGCTTTGACTGCAAAGAGATACAGAGTGATATATAGCATGCATATTTGGATCCACTGGGAAAACAAAAAGTACAAATTCAAAGTCAACTGCAATGTAACAGGGCCTGAACATTATGTATGATCTGGAAGAAAACCATCTGAGATATGAAGCAGAGACAGTTTTTTTTTTTTTTTTTACCAAATACAGCCTCGGTGATACACAGTTTAGCTTCAGAAAAAGTCATACAAATATGGCTTCCACGGGAAGAAGAAATCTGTGGTCTATGCAAGGGGCACTTTGTCCGAAAAGGTAAACTGGGATGATGAGAGAATAATAATAAAAAAGATGACAAAATGTGAGCTATGACTTTAGCATGATTTGGTTTTGTTGTATTTGAGAAAGTATTTCTAAGGGTACATAAATATTGATACAATTGCTTAGTAACATGAGGGTGTCTAATTAATGTTCATTTTAATATTTTTTAAACATTTTTCAAAAGAAGTAGAAAGACTGAAATAGTATTTTCTTGTAAGACGCAATCCAACAATCATTCCAAACAATTCATCACTGAGGACGTGTCTAAGCCGCACCATCTAGATGTAGATGGTGTTTCTTCAAACTGGTAAAACAGTTTTTATTGAAATTGAAATAAATAAAAATGATTTGTGTCAGCTTGTGATTATAGAGACCAGCAAGCACTGCAAATGTATTTCTATGAGCAGTACAAAGTACAAATATTTGCGTGCAGGTCTATTTAGATTCATAATGTTTCTTGAAGTGCTTAATTTGGGAAGCAAACGGCTCAGAGTAGAGAGTGAGGTCAGTCTCCAACATTGGGGGATCGGGACATGACGTGAACCAGATACAAACTTGCATTGCCAACAGGAGCACCAAGTTACACTTTATTTCGATTGTCCACTTTAGACATTCTACTAACTATAAGTAACATTGCAACTACATGCCAGCTAACTCTCGTTAATTTGCAACTACATGTCAACTAGAGTATTAGTAGACTTTTAGATTAGGGTTAGTAGAATAAATGCCCTGATATACTTACAGTAAAGTTTTTAATTTTTCACTTAAATGAGTAAAAAGAAGTTCGAAATACGTGACCAGCGGTATAGACCTTATTCAGAGCAGCGCCATGACAGGTATTAAAGTGAGGCTGTGAGGGATAGACTTACCATGTTTTCAATGGCATCTGCTGGAAATAAATTTCGTTTTGACCTGATTTTGTTTGAAATGACGTCACAGCAGGTTATTCTTCGATTTTTCTTGAAGTATATCTGCGCCTTAAGTTGACATGTACTTGCAAATTTACTTATAGTCAGTAGAATGTCTGTTGGGGAGCATCAAAATAAAGTGTTAGCAGATATTAAGCAGACAGTCTACTAATACGCTAATGAGAGTTAGTTGACATGTTGCATTGTTACTTAGAAGAATGTCTAAAGTACTATTGAAATGAAGTTTTACCGAGCGCCATGTTGCAGTAACCACCAGGTCGTTGCTCCAACCATTTGAAATGTGAGAACATTATGCTGGAATCATTAAAGTTGAAAAGTTTGCCATCAGAGAACAAACAGGACAAAACACATCTCAAAATAGTCCACTTTTGGCAACACTTTCCACTTGACAAACCTATCCCATAATCCCTGGCAGCACTTTGTGCTCTGAAAGAGAGGATCGGAATCTAAGCTCTCTGCGAGTGGAGGTCACTGTGTTTGTTTAGCTCTACATTATCACCTGGCTCTGCTAATGAGATGAATTATCAGTCCTGGAGTGGCTGTCCTCTGATAACACGGCAGTGTTTTTTTTGGGAAAAGATTGTGCTTGCAGACATCTGCTTTGGTGATCTCACTCATTAGAAGGGGACAGAAGATCAGTCTGTGACCAACCCTGCCGGCCCCTCCAGTGGGCTGTGAAAGGACGAGAACAAGGATAGCACAGACGTCGACCACTATGCACACACGCCAAAGCCTTTTAACTGCTTCACTACCTAAAATGACAGCTTTTCTGTATTTGTAGTGTCATAGCTGTTTTTAAGCAACACATACACTAAAATAATGACAAGAACAATCAGAAAACATTGTTTGCACCAAAAACAGTACTATTTCTAGTACTTGTTTTAGTCACATTGAGCTTTGTAAGAATATTATTGATCCAGATTTCTTGGTAACGCTTTATTTATTTTTATGGTCCACTTTAGACATCCTACTAACTAACTTTGCAACAACATGTAAACTACCAGTCATTAAAGTATTAGAAGACTGTCTGCTTAACTCTTTCACCACCGGCGTTTTTTTTTAAAAGTTGCCAGCCACTGCCAGCGTTTTTGACCATTTTGACGAAAGTTTCATGGCCCCCAGAATAATTTGTTGTATGAATATCTGAACATGCAATATGTCAAAAGAAAGAACAGTCACTATAGTCACCATAACACTTGAATGTGGGTAAGATTCATAAAAAAAATGAGACATTTTGAGCAAAAAGCTGAGAAAATCATGTTTTTGTGAAAGACTACATTGGGATTATTTTCAGAACGATAATCAATCTGTGAGACGCACCAGTCTCGTATCTCTCACGGAGGAGCGGAAGCATAAAAGGAGGAGCGACGACAGTGGAGATCAAGAGAGGCTAGGCCTGGATTTTATTTGATGTTTATGTTTTATTTGATGTGACAGGGGCTGCAATCACGCCACCAGCCTCGCACTGTTCTCCCACGGCCCTCTGCCTCGTCCTGCTCGCCACAATATGCTGTTTAATTTTGATGATCACGTTACTTTACATGCGCATATGATTACATATGAGATCGCTTGTTTTTGCATCTTCATTGCGTGTGTTTTGATCAGGAGATTCAGTACTCTTTCAGAAGAGTCTCTGTCATAGCGCCCCCTACCGTATAACAGTGAAAACACGGAAAGCTGGAAATTATCTACTAACACTTTATTTCAATGGTCCCCCAACAGACATTCCACTGACTATAAGTAACTTTGCAACTACAGGCTGGGTGGGACCATCAGCGATGAAGGAGACCTGGAGCTGTGCAGGACCTGCGGAGACACAGGACACTTGGCGAAAGGGAAGCTTTGGGGAATAACCTCTTCCAATTCCTCAAACAATAGCATTTGGACCTGGTGCAGCTCACACTCTGGGCGGTGTGAAGTATTGGCAGTGCTCTATCCCATGCCTTCGTACTCCACTAAAATGCCCTCCACACAGAACGTTGTTGCCGCCATACCTGGGCAGATTCACTGTTGGGCTGAGGCGCCGGGATGATGCTTGGTTCAGGTTTCGGCTCAGGCGCTGGCGCTGGCTTCGAGGCGGGCTTGGGCTCCGTATCTACAGTGGGCTCTAGCTTTATGTCCATGATGGGCATGGCTAAGGTCTGGCTGGGGTCCAGAGTGGGGCTGGTGTTGGTCTCGTCCGCAAGGCAGACAGTCATATGGAAGTTGTTGTTAGCCAGCACCCACTCCACAATCTGGTAAATGTCCCCTGAGGAACATCAACAGGCAGGTGTGCTTTTGTTTGCTCGTAGAAGTTCATAAAAAAAAAAAAAGATGCATAGGGAACAATCAGGAAAGTTAGTGAGGCACACGTGTGGTCCTCGAGGAAGCGATGTTATTGCTTTAAATACAGACAGCTGGTAAGTCCATGTTCTTTTCTTTCTTTTGGTTCGGCGTTCTGTCACGAAGGGCTGCAGTAAACACATGACGATGGAGAAACTAACAGAAAAACACACAATAGTTGTGTCTCAATTCAGAGGATGCATCCTTCGAAGGCCACATTCAAAAGCCAGTTGCGTCACCGTGGCACGACACACCTGTCCCAATACGAAGGCACCTTCAAATGCAGCAATGAACCAGTGTATCTAATGTATCTAATGATACAAATGTAAAAATAAAAATATATATGTAAAGCGGTTCAAATGTTGACTTATATCTTAACAAGATGCAATTTTATAAAGTTTATTCTCTTTATTATGACATAAATGCACCATGGTGAACTTATTTAGACAGGTTTTTGAACCCTGTTTTGTTTTTAGGTAGTTGAATATAAAAAGTCCAGTGCAAACGTTACTACCGCTCATCAACGAATTGCTAAGAGACAAGAACAGTCCTCTGTAGGTTAGACCGTCCCATTTAACAACGCTCGGTCCGACCTTCGAAGTTCGAGTCCTTCGAAGAATGCAGCCTCTGAATTGGGATGCAGCTTTTATTGGCAATATAACTCAAAACACTAGAACGCAACCACATCATACAAAGATGACACTGAACAAAGAGAACTAGGGGCGTAAATACACATAACTAGATCATTTAAACAACTAGAAACAGGTGCGCAATTTAATTAGGAACCATGGAAACTAACAATGAATGAGAACCATACTACAGTCTACTGATACTCTACAGGATAGTTACATACTGTACACTGAAGTTGCAAAGTTACTTAATTTATTGTCCGAACTGGACCATCAAAATAAAGTGTAACTGATTTATTTTCTGATATCACTGTGATTGGGCTGGTCCGGTTTTGGTTTCACTTTATTTTGATGGTCCCTTTAACACATTCTGTTGTCTAGAAGTAACATTGAACCTACATGTCTACTAACTCTCATTAGAGTATTAGTAGAGTATTAGTAGACTGGTAGGGTTAGGGTTAGAATAAGTTGACATGTAATTGCAAAGTTACTTATAGTCAGTAGAATGTCTGTTTGAGGACCATCACAATAAAGAGTTATCAGACATTAAGCAGACAGTACACTAATACTCTAATGAGAGTTAGTTGACATGTAGTTGCAAAGTTACTTATAGTCAACAAAATGTTAAAAAGGGACCATCAAAATAAAGTGTTACCCAAGTTTTTTGCTCACACAATAGGCTCCAGAATGTTGTGAAAGTTCAGAACAAGTCATTTTTGCTGCTTGGTTTCAATAAATACTCTTTTTAGATTGTAGAGGACGTTTTGAATTCTAAAATGTACAGTATGTACATCAAGCACTTTTATCTCAAAAGATCAAAGAAAATGAGATTACTCATGATATGACCCCTTTAAAAATGTATGAATGTCACTGTATTAGATTCAAAACATCAAAACAAGAGGAATGTATATTTAAAAAAAACTAAACGTTTTACAAAAAGATACTTTAGATATACTTTTGAAAATAAAGGCAAAAAGTAGTTTGACGCTTTTTTGGGGTTAAAACATTAGTTAAAGAACATCCATAGTTAATGTAATGAACATGTGCTTATAGCTTACAAAAATTATGATGGTTCGTAAAGAGTCATTGCAATTTGTCTGAGAAAAAATGGAAGACTTAAAGAATCCTAAAATAATGATTTCAGTGTCACAAATTTCAATGGAGAGCAGCACAACAATTTTCAGCTGTAATATTCTCTATATCAGATACACATGCATTTTTATGTAGAAAATATATTTTCATGTTCAGATGCACTCAAGGTCATAAGTCAGTATCAATGACATCAAATAAAAACTTACTCTTTTCTTTTACTTCATCAATACATGGTCATTGTCTTCTGCACAATTCATCAGTGCACGTTATTCCAAAGGGGGAAAAAAATGTTTGTTTCTTTTATCAAACTTTCTCCACCTGTTTTAGTGGATTTTCTTTTCTTTTTTATAAACTTATATACTTTTTGCAACATTAAATTTAGAAATGGTTGTGTGTATCTTTTATTATTGAGGAAAGTTGTGATAAAAATGACTAGTTTAAAAACAAAGCCGAAATGAATGAAGAAATGAGCCACAGGAAAACATCAGTCCTTCTTCTGAATCCATTACATAACAACTCTATGGTCCGGTCAGAAGGACGGATGAAAGTGTTTTACTGTCAGGAATATACTTTTATTGGTTTTCTTCAACATTGGTTGTTGATTGTAAAAGTTTACAGAACTGTTGGAGGAAAAGGAAACAACCTCCTTTATTCCTCCTCAAGTAAAAAACTATACTGCCCCTCCTCCAAATAAATATCTGCTTATATCCAAATGACGCATTGATGACACCAAAACTTGTTGATATACATTATCTGCAGTACTGCATAAAAAAACCCCAGAAGGGTGAGATTGAGATATAAGATTTTGCGATATTTCATACAGTTCACCCTGAGGCAAAACTCATGTGAAGGAAGCAGCTTTCTTTCCCTCCTCAAATTTTCTCTCCCTTTCTTTCTGTTTTGCCTCTCTTATCATCTTTTCAAGCATGCCAAGTGAACTGTCGGACTGCAGATTTCTCTGTGATAGAGATCTCTTGGGAGACATCGACAAAAAAATGTTGCAAAAATATAGCAACAGAAGGATGGGGAATCCAGAGGGACAGAAGAAATGTGGACAAATGAATGTGTTACCCGACACGGCCTTGGCATCGCTCAGAGAGCCCTGCAGCCACACTACAGCAGTCATGAACATCCCTCCATGCCTCGCAATTCTTTTTCCCTTTTTTACCCTTTTCTCCCTTCTTTCTCCGTATCCTTCATCTGGCTGTAACTTTCCCTCAGCACCCGAAACAGCTTGTTATCTATACTGCTGTTCTGTTAGATCGAACACACTTATTACAGTTCAAATCTTAATGACCCAAGTTTAGAATTTCTCACTGAATATTCCAGACGTTATTTTAAGGCAGTGGAATATTAGCTAGGGCTGGCATGACTGCTCATTTTAAAGGAGTCGACAAGTCGGCGGGTCAGTGTTTATCTCATGTAAATGACTCACTCGTCACTGTGCAGCTGAGAGAACGTTTGTGCAGGTTAGGTGGTGCAGTGAGAAATGAAAAAGTACATCTCTCCATTGCCAGATTCAAGATGTTGTGTTGTCATAAAGCAGAGCTACAGAATAAGGATGTCCCGATGGCCTGGGGCCAGAGTGAAAGAGCTTGTTGTACTTGTACATTCGTTTTCTTAAACATGTGATTCCATGTGGTTTCTGCTGATTTAAATGTTTACAAGATACAGACAGACAGACAGACAGACATATGACTATTCAGACAGATAGATAGATAAATAGATACAGCTACAAAAAGAATCTGCATTTTGGCTTTTAATATCTGAATAACAATATAGTATTATTATAGATAGATTAGATATATAGACAGGTGGATAGATAGATAGACAGTCAGACAGACTGATAGAATAAAGACAAAATAAATAAAGACATACAACTATTCAAACAGACAGACAGATTGAGATAGATAAATAGATGGATAAATCCAAAGTGTAACCAAAGAAAGAAAGACATACATCAAGTCAGAAAGAGAAAGAGACACAGACAGACAGACAGATAGATAGATAGATAGATAGATAGATAGATAGATAGATAGATAGATAGATAGATAGATAGATAGATAGATAGATAGATAGATAGATAGATAGATAGATAGATAGATAGATAGATAGACGGATGGATGGATAGAAAATAAAGACAGACATACAACTAGTCAGGCAGACAGACAGATGGAGATACAGATAGAGATAGATAAATAGATAGATAAACCCGAAGTGTAACCAAAAATAAAAAAAAACTTTCTCATACCACACCATTGTTTAAAGTAAAGGAGACGGCTGATCTACAGCATTCCCTCATAAGAACTTCTACATCTTCACAGGAGCCAATAACACTCTTCATCCATCCTCCCTTTCGTGTTTCACATTCAATACCTAAAGTGTTTATTACCACGTTACTCTTCAGACACTCATTTTCAAGATGGATCTGATCAATGTGAGGCACGGTGCCAAACGAGGCCGGAGTGGACCAGGACCAAGATTTGGCTTCAACCTCTAAACAATCGATCGCTTCTCTGTGCGGGCTGACAGCCTCGAGTCATCTGTTGTATCGGGTGAAGTTTGACATTTTGTCAGTTATTACTTCTGCTCGCCCATCCTGAGCTGTGAATCTACGATGTCATGAGAAAGCCAAGCACCCCACACAAAAGTGTAATGAACATCACTTTTCATTATCTGCCTGGAGATTGATGGACTTTAAGCCGCCCTCCAGACACCCTTTTTAGGAGGTACTACTTTTAGAAGGTTGTAAACAGGCATTTGTTTCAAGGAGAAGACTAGCAGACCTAGGAATAAATATTTTACTAGGTTAAAGAACACACAAAAAAGATGTGGTTGTTTTCCTGGGCCTGTAAGAAAGTTTACACACTACAGTGCCACGGGCAGAAATCAATGTCTCCACAGAGTCCTTTCAAGTGTATTCTATACTGATAATGAACAGGTTTTAAAGTTTAAAAGAAATCCGGGAAGTGAATGCGAAACTATACTTAATGATTTGCTTAGATTTGGTGATTTTTCAGTTTGTTATCATGTGCTTAAAAATACAATGGGTAGAATTAAGATCAGTCAAAAATTTTATAATCAGTAATTAAAATTTTTTTTTTTTTTTTTTTTTAACATGACTCTCTTTGTCAAAGAAATAGTGATTTCATTGGAGCATTTTGATAATTCAACTTTAAAAGGTGTTGTAAGTGATAATAAAACTTGCTGATTTCAAATCAAGGAATTGGGACCGTCTCCATCCCTTCAACCACACATCCTCTCTCCAAAACCCTCTGAAGATGTAAAAATCAATAAATAAAGTAGTGCTGCATGATTAATTGAAATAAAACCGAAATTGTGATATGGCTAAAAGGGTTAGTTCACCCAAAAATGGAAATTCTGTGTTTAATTACTCACCCTCATGTCGTTCCAAACCCTTAAGACTTTTGTTTATCATCGAAACACAAATTAAGTTATTTTTGATTAAATCCGAGAGCTTTCTGACTAGGGCTGGGACAATAAATCGATGCATCGCGATTGATTTTGAGATTTTCAGTATGCATCACGATTTTTTTTCCAATCGATTAGTTTTGAACAGCAGACGATGCTGCATGCTTTAGAAACAGACATACTCTGCTTGCTTCCAATTCCTTACACACACCGCTTGAATCTTCCATAAAATCATTTTTGATAAAGTTTGAAAAACAGATTAGAAGGATATTCGAGGTGGGCTGTGTTTACATTAATTTCCTGTCATAAAAAGCATTCTGAGTCACTCATCTCGCACACAGCCGAATGCACAAGGAAGGAATTACTGCAAATCTAACTCTTCGGCGCACTTCTTCGTGAGCATTTGAGCGTGTGGTTAAAAACTAGCCTACAGGGCCATCTGCTGTCAAAACTAAGCTTAGAATCAATTGGAGAGAGAATCGCGATGCATACCAAAAATCTCAGAATCGATCCCCGAATCACGATGCATCGATTTATTGTCCCAGCCCTATTTCTATGACAGCATCATCATAACCACTTTTAAGGTCCAGAAAGGTAGTAAAGACATTGTTAAAATAGTTCATGTTACTACAGTGGTTCAACCTTAATGTTATGAAGTGACGAGAATAGAAGAAATTGTTGAATAAAGTCGTTATTTATTTATTTCGTTGCGCACAAAGGTGTTTTCGCTGCTCCATAACATTAAGGTTGAACCACTGTAGTCACTATTTTAATGATGTCTTCACTACCTTGGGCCTTGAAAGTAGTTATGACGTTGCTGTCTATAGGGGGCCAGAAAGCTCTCGGATTTCAGAAAAAAAGTATATTAATTTGTGTTCCGAGGATGAAAGGTCTTACGGGTTTGGAACAACATGAGGGTGAGTAATTAATGACATAATTTTCATTTTTGGGTGAACTAACCCTTTAAGCCGCAGCTTTGAGCATGCAAAATTTCTTCCGACACTGCAACGGTCGTGATATGATGAAAACTGGCAAAGAAAGCTGGTCAAAAAATGTTTTAGTTGACCGAAGTTTTAGCTTCATTCTAGTGCTGGGCGGTATGACCAAAAATCCACATCACGGTATTTTTCTAAATTACACCGGTTTCACGGTATATGACGGTATTTCTTTTTTTTCCAAGCATGACTGGGTGTAAAACACATTTTTCACTGAGTGAGAGAGGAAATACTGCAGTAGATTCACTTAGAATGCCCTATTTTACTGTCATTAGTGATTATTGTAGAAAAAAAATCCACACTAGTATTAATACAGGTTTGCAAGGCTGTTTACAAAGCAGCAGGAGGCGCTTTAGGAGCGGCAGAAATAGCGGTTTCCCCGGTAACGGCTGTACACAAAGCAGCAACGCTCATAAACGCTGCTTTATCAGGAAAGATAAAGAAAGATTTTGCGCCGCGTTTTGATTTTGAAACGTGCAGTGCTCATGTTTATTCAACGATGTCAATGCCAACCACAAATAGATTTTCCAAAAGGCTGTGCTGATATTGTGAACCAATGTATGAGAAACACTGTAATTTAATTTGACAGCTATCAATTATAGTTTAACCCAGTGGTTCCCAAACCTGTCCTGAAGGCCCCCCAACACTGCACATTTTCGTTGTCTCCCTAATCAAACACACCTGATTCAACTCATCAGCTCAATTAACCCATGTGATAATGAGCTGATGAGTTGAATCAGGTGTGTTTGAGTCGGGAGACAAAGAAAACGTGCAGTGTTTGGGGGCCTTCAGGACAGGTTTGGGAACCACTGGTTTAACCTATCCATCTTCAAAGTCACGCTTAGTAACACGTGCATCACCACAGTGCAACAGTGAAAAAGGACCCTCGATAGTTATTAAAGCAACATACACCGGTATTGTTGTATTTTAAAAATTAATATCATAACAAAAATAAACACCGGTAGGGCCTATTCGGTATAAACCGGTACACTGCCCAGCACTACTTCATTCTACATGAAATGTTGAACGAAACAGGCAAATACCACCACCATTTCAGGCAAACCCCTACAGGACATGTTTAAGGTCTCCTTTATTGACTCAATAAAGCTAAAGAGACCTTCATCTTGATATAAAAGAGGGGTCATATCTTCCAACCAGTTTCCACTGCTCAATACTTAATAAGTCAGTCAACCTAACATCCAGTTCAACCTTCATAACAGAATTACCTTTCTTTTTTTTTTTTCATTTGTAGAGCCTTGTTCAGTTAGAAATGAAGCTCTAGCATAAGTTCTGCTGGGAAGACTCAATTGTTACATCACTTATTACCTTCTCATCTATCCAATCATATTCCTATACTTGTGGTATAAAATATTGATACTGTACTTACACACGTCTGAGTTCGCAGATGCTGACGCTTCCATTCACCTCCATCCTCCCCACCACCTCCAAGATGGGTCTTTCCCTCCATCCTCCCCAACACCACCAGGATGGTCTCTTCCCTCCATCCTCCCCAACACCGCCAGAATGGTCTCTTCCCTCCATTCACCCCACCACCACCAGGATAGTCCCTTCCTATACCTTGCAGGGGGTCGGCTGCGCCCCTGCCTTCGTCTTCAGGCAGGATATGCAGAGTCCGGACCCTCAGATTGCAAGCTACGGACGGGGCCTACGCCAAAGCACTTGATTGCTTGCTGGGCTGTTAATAAATGTTTAATTGTCACAGTATTTATTCTCCCGAGTCTTTCTGGTAGAACTAGTTTTCTCTGAGAAGGTCAGGTAAATTTGTGCTTCACAGATGTACTTTGTAATTTAAATCCCAAACTTGAATTAAACACATTTGAGTTTTTTTCACAACCTCGCTAATGATTTCAAAGCAAATGACCTACTGCTAACTTATCCAGTGATAAATGTATTTTCCTATCTCATTTTCTCATTGCTCCTAATTAGAGTGGCTGCTATTTTGCCAACTTCATGAGTAAAATAACAGTTTGTTCAAATACTATTAAATAAAATGATTGAATTTAAAAGTGAGGCCATATTATGCCCTTTTAGTCTTTATTTTGTTTTTGGGGTCTACTGGAATAGGTTTTCATGCTTGAATGTTCAAAAACTGTGAGTTTGGCTGCATTTAAGTCTAAGTTTTTATGTTTTTTAATGTGCATATGAGCACAAATCCGGACAACATGTTAATACGTTCACATGCTCATTACGTTCATGCAGACTCTAGTTTTATAGTACTGTAAATAAGTTTCCCCAAAGCAAACCTTCTTCTCACAAAACTCTTCATCATCAGTAGAGGAATTATTTTTTTTCTCTGTTTCTGCTACTGCACCAAATCTTAACACAAGCTCCATATAAGAAATTCAACAGCTTCTGTTTGTGTTTGAAGAGAGAGAGTGTGTTTGTGCTGTCTGTTTCTCTAAATGTTTCATGTGTTATTCGATCTCCAGCAAGGCATATAGTCATGAGGGGGTGAGAAGGAATTACTGCAAATCCAACTCTGCGCTGCAAAAGAGCCGGAACCCGTGGAGACTGAATTAACCTAATCAGACAGCCAGCGATCTACCCCTCCAAATGTTATGCTACATCAAACCATAAAATACGCAACATAACGGATCACAGAAAGCAAAGAATGCAAAAAAAAAAAAAAGCTCTTGCTTACACTCACAAACCCTGCAACCCGCCTAGAACACTGTGAAGAAACTCCATGCTGAGCTTTAGATGTTCACTTAATGCCACACAGCACAAATCATTTCAGCGTACGAATAATGTGTTGTAAAAGAGCCATATTTTACACTTTTGGAGAAATGCTTTAGCCTGAAGTCCACTTATGATGTACGTAAGTATTGAGACCATTTTTGTCAAAAATGTTGTTTTCTGTGATTCCTGTTGAAGTAAACTCTGTTGCATTAAAAAAAGCAAATTTTTGTGGTATACTTGTATGTTGATTGAATCAATCAATCAATCAATCAACCAATCCCAGCAGTGCTTATAACTATTTATATGTAAATGTTAACATGATCATGGTTTTGATTTCAGTTCCAGATAAATAAACTGTAAATGAATAAACTGTTGTTGTACAGTAGTTTAGTTTTCATAAATGGTAGACTAGGGGAGGAAGTTTAGCAAAGTGACAACAACAGATCTGAGCAGGCTATTCTATCCCACAATGCAAAGTAATAACAGCCATTTCTGACTCATAAAATAATTGGACTGCAAGTGTTATATAAGACTGAATTAAGTCATTTTAATCTCCAGGATAATAACTGGACACCATTCACATCCAGAAAGGCGATGCTAAAACACTACAGCATGCTGAAATCATGGCCGCCCAGCAGCACCCATCCAGTTGGTCACATCGGGATACTTTCAAGTCGAGGGTGCGGATCTGTTGATCTCGATGGAGATGTGAGATTCCTTTTCACTTCCCTATTCTACACACAGGAAAAAGACTGGTCTCTGGAGGAGAGTTGAGCATATAACAACAGTAGAACATTTACATTTTTTAATTGCTTTACCTGCACAAAGTTACTTATGGAAATGGTTGTCACTCAGAAAGTAAAATAAAGAGCAACATTGTTGCTGTTTACTTATAGTGGTGAATTCATGACGGCAGACAAAATTAATCCCAAAGGCAGGTTTTAATCACATTTGTTGTGTTTAAAATTAACTGGTGCAACATAATGAGTATTAAAATAAAACCTGGATCAATAAACTTTGAAATACAGTAGTCAACATTTGAAGTGGATCAAAACCTTTCATCAAAGTTATACATGAATTTTGAACAATACCCGTTATTGTCTTAGGACAACTTTGATTCACTTTTTTGATCCACTTCAAATGTTGACTACTGTAGCTATAAACGCTGCTTAATTTAACGCAGTAATGCAGCCCACATACATATAAGAGCTATTGGTCAAGGCTTATAGGCTTAAAGCCTTTTAATGTATTTTAAATGTATAATGCATTATAAAGTTATTCATAATGTATGTTATAATGCATCTTTTCATAAATAATTGTAACCAAAGTTAAAATTCAGTATAATATTTGCAGATTCCTTGTTGCCTTTGAAATTGTTTGTTTGTAAGGTGTTTTAATGCATTAGGTATAACAATGAATAGATCATTCAGTTTTCCTTGATAGGTCCTTTTCTCTGGTGAACCTGATTTCACTAAGTGCAATGTGTTTCCAAGTCAACATTCCAATCAACCAATCAGATTTGAGGGGCAAGTTTACAGTTTATGTCAAATTTAGCCTTAAATTTAGGGTGCTTCTACGTCAGTGTTATTCACCTATCATTTCCCTATGATTTTAGGGATAACTTATGGGTAATGCTAGGTTTAAGGGTAGGGATAGGACTACATTTTCAGCCAAGAATGTTGTTCCAGGATCAACAAAATATGTCGTCACAGGAACGTGTTTTTACTTAACAAAATCACAGTGACCCCTTTTTAAATCATCCGATATTGTTTTATTTTGGAGATCCTCATATTGCACTGTGTACACGTGGTATTTTGTGACATTTCATGTTAAACATCCCAGCTCGGGCGGCCATCTTGAGCCAGGCAGTGTGTCTGCTTGTTTACCAGTATTTTTGATAGGCACCGTGGGGCGACTCCAGGCTGCCTATAAACCATTAGCACTGAAAGGATGATGTATGGCATCGCCTTCAGAGAGCAACTTCTGTATGCATTTCAATCCTCCCCAGATAGTCCCCCGTTTAATTGTGCATTAAAGTCCATGCGTCGCACCATTTGTTACTCACATTGTTTACCGTCCTATTTGAGTTCTAATTAATCCAAAAAACACAGAGCTCGACTTCATTAACTTGTGCAGCTCTGGCTCATCGGAGGTTAATTAGCAGCGGAGGACAGGATGCCGCGCGGCAGCCCAGGAAGAGTTTGTTGACCGTTGTCAGATAAAGAGAAATACCATTAGGCTCTTTATGATCTTGTGATAGCCGGATAAGATGAAAATGGCATGTTGTTATTCTTTGTTCTGGGAATCTCACGCTGTGACAGCTGCAGCTTTTTGAAGACAGCTATGAACATAAAGGTGAGATCATATCTGTAATCAATAAAATACATGATTTCTGATTTTGTAATTATAACTTATTTATCTCTTGATGAAGAGATTACAATAATACAGGTTGTCAGTTTTGTCTTTCAAAATAAAGGTTAAGTAACATCGTGTTTCATGCAGTTGTGAAATAAGAATTTTTCTATTACATATTGTGTTTTGTACATCAAAAAGTTACAATTTTGATTAAGAGAAGCTTGACCTATCTGGTATAATGCTACATCTCCTCTATGGTGGTAAAGATATTTGAGTTGTAAACATCTGGGTGTTTTGCCCCAAGCCCTGTCGACATCCGAGTAAATTTTGTGTAAAAGAAACAGCTGCACAAAAATAAATCTCCAAGAAAATTATCGAATTAACTCAAAGTTAACAGCTGCATAATCTCTGCAATAGGCCTCTGAAGGCCTTTCCGTTCGGAGAAACTCTCATAACAATTAATTATCTCTTTTTCCATTTCTGGCAGCCTCCCTTTACAGCAGTCTGGAATCATACTGCTTATTTTAAAGATTAATGTTTAAATTCATCAGTCTTTTCCAGGAGACTTAAAATAAAGCACACTTACACTGCATGAATGTATTTTATCATCTCTTCACAATACTTGTTAACGGTGTGACAGACAGCCCAGTAGAGTGATTATATTGAAGACCAGGAGTGAATAAAAATAACAAAAATTGCCACATAGTCAAACAGAGGTAAGTTGAAGCTTGGAATATTTGTAAGCATCTTCATGTGAAATTTACCTGAGATAAGAGCAATCTGTTCAAATTATTGTTATTTGGATATTAATTAGGCCAAAGCATTGGGACTTTTTCCCGGTTTGTATCAAACGGTCAGTCTGTGCATTTAGTGGTGGGGATTTTTCAGTAACTCCTTTATAAGTGAGTTATTTGACTCAATCACTCAACTGATTTGTTCAAAAACGTTGATTCATTTAAGAACCAATCAATGGACTGTCTTTGAGGGTGCTTCTCAAATGGAAGGCTGCGTCCTTCCTAGTGCAGTCCTTCTGAGGCTTGTAGGCGAGACGACTCCTCAGCATTAAACGCTAAAATGAGACGTGGCTTACATTATTGTCAGTTTAGTGTTAGTGATTAATTTACAGCAAAACAAAAGATAACATCAATGCTTTCATGTCCAAAAACATTATTCTTGTCTTACATTTCATAATGAACTCAGACTAACTCTGTACACTCATTTTCCGTCAGTTTATGCCCTATGAGTGAGTCACTGAATAATTCACTGAACCAATTTGTTCAAAAAGCTGATACACTCAGGAACCAAAAAAGTAATTGAATCATTGAATTGTTCCATCATAACAATTGTAAAAAAAAAAAAAAAAAAAAAAAAAAAAAAACTGAACGACTGTGTTGCTCAGAGACATCCAACTGTTCTAAATGCTTAAATAATAAATAAATAATCTAAATAATGATAATATGATGGTGTTATTTGCTCCTAGGTATTATTTTAGACTGATTGACCTTCAGTAAAGCTCTTTTTGACAGTCCTTACAAATACATAGAACAGAATAAAGCAGTAAATACATTTTATTAATGTCATGACATTTAGCAACCCTTAGTAAAGTGTCTTTGTCACCAAAGAATTCGAAAGTTTTAAGAGAAGCACTGAGTTTGACAATAAAAGCCTCTCAGATGAAATCTAGTTGGTCTTTGTGCCATCTAAACAAAATTTCATAATATCACCACCAGTTTCTGACGAATGATGCTTCTTTCCTGTGTGAAAGCATGAGAGAGTGAGGACCTCAATGATTACTTCACCACCTTTTCCATTTCTCACACAATCTGACCCTGAAGATGAATTTCGTTTTCAGTGAGAGAAAGAAAGCCAAATGCCACCTGGGCTGTGACCCTCGCCCAACGCGTATAGGTCACGGCCGACATTCTTTGTTGACATGTCAGCAACTGAGCATTGGAAATGGCAGCACAAACAAGGCAGATGATGACACTTCTTCCTCCCAGGACTCTCTGCCCCATGGCTGGATTTTAGGATTCTTTCTGGCCACTCTTCTGAGAAGGTTAACGAAGGCCTGAAATATAATCGAAACATATTGTTGTACACACACACACATACATACATATGTACATATATATATACAGTGCTATGCATAAGTGAATACACCCATGCTAAAGTTGACTAAAAAGAGGAATAAAAAATCATATTTTGGAAATTGAACGTAATGCCTTAATTAAAAAAAATTAGGAAAAATCCAACCTTTAAGGACACCAATTTTCTTTGTGAATGAATAATGTATCGTAAATAAATAAATGTTCTACCTTAAAATACATGGTGCATAAGTTAGTACACCCCTATGTTAAATTCCCATAGAGGCAGGCAGATTTTTATTTTTAAGTATTTTTTTAATTTTTTTTTAGGATACTATGCATCCTGATAAAGTTCCCTTGGCCTTTGGAATTAAAATAGCCCCACATCATCACATAGCCTTCACCATACCTAGAGATTGGCATGGTTTTATTTCAGTTAGCCTAAAAGCTAGTTTGATTTGCATTGAGAGATGATCTTATGGAAAGTACCCCATGCCAATCTCTAGGTATGGTGAAGGCTATGTGATGATGTGGGGCTATTTTAATTCCAAAGGCCAAGGGAACTTTATCAGGATGCATAGTATCCTAAAAATATATAAAAAAAATACTTAAAAATAAAAATCTGCCTGCCTCTATGGGAATTTAACATAGGGGTGTACTAACTTATGCACCATGTATTTTAAGGAAGAACATTTATTTATTTACGATACATTATTCATTCACAAAGAAAATTGGTGTCCTTAAAGGTTGGATTTTTCCTAATTTTTTAAATTAAGGCATTACGTTCAATTTCCAAAATATGATTTTTTATTCCTCTTTTTAGTCAACTTTAGCATGGGTGTATTCACTTATGCATTGCACTATATATATATATATATATATATATATATATATATATATATATATATATATATATATATATATATATATATACATATACATTCATACATATACATTATATATATGTATATGTATAACTGTCAAGGCAACATTTCTAATTTCTTTAAGTTTTTTAAGTTTGAGTTTTTCATCTAACATTTATATTTTATGTCAGCCTTCTTTCAATAAACAAACAAACAAATAAATAAACAAATAAATAAACAAATAAATAAATAAATAAATAAATAAATAAATAAATAAATAAATAAATAAATAAATAAATAAATAAATAAATAAATAAATAAATAAATAAATAGTTATCATAATATTTAGTTTTAAGAATAACAACACTGATATAGTTGTCAGTGGAAAACTTTTGAGTCCTTTCTTTGCGAGCGAACGCAAAGTTTCTTGGGAAACGCAAACGTTTTTGCAAAGGTTTTGTGAGGGAATGCAAAGTTTCTCTGGGAACACAAATACATTGAATTTTGTTTTCCTCCCCATGTCCCTTAAGGGGCTCCATACAACTATAATGGAATCATTTAATGGTAAATATTTTATTTCATCCTGAAATCTGAGCACAATCTGACACGTGTTTTTTTTTCTGTTTCTTTTTTTTTCAGGAAATAAATCTGAGATACTTTAATATATTGTAATAATATTTTGAATTAGTTTCTATTTTTCTATTTTCTGTTTTCAGTTTAATTATAGTTCAAGTTTTAGTAATTTTGTTGTGCTTTTTGTCATTAAAAAAATGACTATAGTTTTAGTTTTTTAAGTTTTAGTTTTAGTACAAGTTTTAGTTTTAGTACAAGATATGTTGCCTTTTATTTTTTTTAAGATGTCTTTATATATTTACTTTAGTTTATTTCAGTTAAAGTATATTTTATTTCAAGTAACGAACCTGTTTTTCATGTTTTTAGTTTTAGCTCACTATAACCTAAAAATTTGCTCCCCATTTATTCTCATTGGCATCTGGGAGAAATCGAATGTGTGACTTTTTTAAGTTCTTTTTCAATAACATTTTTTGTTATGTCTGAAATGTTGTTTTCAGAATTTAGTCTGAAAACCTAGACTTAGAAACAAGACGTCTGTCAACTAGCACAGAGTGGTCTTCACTCCAGCTGTAATATAGAGCACGGAATATGTTGTGCTAAAACATTTTAAAAGCAGCAAATACCCAGCAGTGCTGTTCCGCAGAGTGGATGCATACTTGTCAGTCTGTCTTTCTCTGCCAGTCACACTAAGTGGCGTTGACAGTTGTCCTGAGCCGCTCACGGCTCCGTCTCTCTTCAAACCTCTCCTGTTTATCACTGCTCGAATGCATATTAATGGAGTATGCCCTATACCTGGCATTTCTAATGCATAAAAATGCGCTTCATAATTTACAGTCAGTGGAGTGGCCACGTCGAAAAGCCAAAGCAACCGCAGGGTTTCTTGCTTCCCAAGCCTCGATGTGCCACTTATTGACTGCTCTGCAAACTGGCGAGGAAGTGAAAGATAATTCTGGGTAAAGATGAGAAAAGCACAACTCTGACCTGATCTGCATCATCATAATATATGTGTAACATGAATCTTGCAGGAGTTGGAAGGGTAAGAGAAGAGACTGCTGTGATACGGTTTGTGGGAACATTCACTTTGATTCCCAGATATTGTCAAATCAGGGATATGCCTACAGAGTCACAGAAGCCTTCCTTTTCAGCAAGCGTGAGTGATGAGACAGGAATGAGTGTCGGTAAAAACCATCAACATGTCCATTGAGGAAACTGTGCATTAGTGCCAGCCAGCATTCTGTCAGTGTTTATCCATCATATACTCACATACAGTACGCACATGTCCATGCATTTGATTAATGAGTATATGGCCCTGAACTTTCCATAAACCTCAATCTTGACATTTTCAGACAAGAGTTAAAGGTCAGTCTATATAAAGAGACTCTGCATGTCGTATTTGCACAAATGTTGAGAGCTTGACTGATGAAAACATGTTAGTATTCTTGCCAGAATGAAACTTCACCCTTTTCTCATGCTCTTCTTTAGTGGAAAATATTGCATCAGTTTTATATCAAGACTTCTCAGTAATATAGTTTATAGGATTGCTTCTCTATCAGAGTACAAGCCAAGAAAGACATCAATCTTGCAACTATTGTCACACACAACCAAAATTTCCTTCTGTTGCTGCATTCGTCTAGTTTCAGGGAATACCATATACATTAATCCATTTATCCAAACAAATGAGAATAATAGCAGAATGACATAGAAGTAATAAAAATATAAGCAGTTCATCCAAAAAGACAAAGCAGTACAAGAAGCATTAGCATAGCAAATTTCAGAGCGTATTTATTTATTTTTTAAATAAATAAATCTGACAGTATAGTAAAAAAGTATAGTAAAATACAGTTACACAAATAAAGTATAGCATAATAATAATGACAGACAGACAGACAGACAGACAGATAGAAAGACATAGATAGATAGATAGATAGATAGATAGATAGATAGATAGATAGATAGATAGATAGATAGATAGATAGATAGATAGATAGATAGATAGATAGATAGATAGATAGATAGATAGATAGATAGATAGATAGATAGATAATTTAAAATGAAAACAGAAAGGCTGCATTGGTTTATGTTTTGTAACCTTTACTTTTTTGACTCGATTAAATTACCTTCCTGGTTTGGAACTGATTAAATGGAGTAGAGATAATTAGTTGTGCAGCTCCAGTGGAGTGTTAAAAAAAAAAAAAAAAAAAAATTATATTAAAATCATGCATTTTGAAGCATAGCCAATACTGCAAAAGTGATATATCTCTGGGGATAAGAGATTCCTTCCGACATGTGATTTGGATGATGTTATGAACACATGCATACACATCACACCAACAAATGTCCTGCTTTAGGTCTTTGGTAGGAGCTGAAAGCAGCATCTCCTGGAGAATCCACTAATTGACAGTTGAAAAGAAGCCTTGAAGTGCGGGCTGGCCATTGATTGATTGGGCAACATGAGGAGTTGCCTGCCGCTCTCCATTGTGTGACTGCTCAATCAGAGAGTACGCCATGACGGGTGCCATCAATATGCATGAAGGTAGACTGTCACAGCTGTGCCGCACTCCCATGTGGCGTGACACTCCCTGCCTCTCATTGTCTCCGCGTTTTATTGTTCACTTTTCTTTTCTCCTCACTCTCTCATTATAATTTCTCTCCCTTTGCCACCCTTCTTGCTCCTGCATCACTGCAATGTCTGAGCCAGGGGCGGTACTTTGCTGCAAAATTCCCATTTTACTGTAATTTCAGACTCTAGCAAGCTCTAATAAGCAAAATACCCCCCTGGAGCTATGTTTTGAACCACGGTTACAAAGTCATTTTAATTTACCTTAATTTAATTCATGTTATGCTTATGATTCTTTAAAATACTTCGCCTTTCAAACGCAAAAGCTAAAAACAATAAGTCGCTCAGATTTTGAATTAGATCACTCACAGAAGTGTTCCTATTTAGTTAGTCTAATTTGGAGGAACTGAGTAAGAAAAGCTGTGTTTTAAATTTCATTTTCAGTCTTTTTTTATCACTATAGAGAGGACAAGACACGGATATAAAGACCAAAGTATATTCAGGTTTTATGGGTATGCTAGGTTATGCATAAAGTGCCCCTGCCGTAAATTTCATCATCAGCATAGTACGTGTACAGCACGATTTTTCAATATGCTTAGCTCGCACATAAGCCTTGAATTTATTTTTGTACTACTGAGTTTGTCCACAAAGTTGCAATACTGCCAGGCCCGTAGTTTCAGTCAAAAAAGAAACTGATAAGATGGAGCAACAACAAACTATTTGAGACACCAAAAACAATAGACGCCTATATTTTACGCCCACTTGTGTAAGGTGGATAAGAAATACAATTTGTACATATTTTACGAGGTGGCTAATTCATACTACCTCAGTCATACGAATTCGTAAGATTTTTGCTAAATCGTACATATTTTACGAGTTGCCTAATTCGTATGAATTTGTACGAATGACCTACCTCTGACCGAGTGAGGTCGTACGAATTAGCCACCTCATATCACTGTATGAATTGGCCGAGAGATAGCATTGGAAATACCCACAAATTAACGATGACATCACGGTTTACTCCAGAGCGGCTATATATATACTGTGACGCTATTTTCTTCAGGTAACAAACTTTTTTGCATTATTTTCCTGTTATCTCTGTAAAGCTGATTTGAAACAATCTGTATTGTAAAAAGCGCTTTATAAATAAATGTGACTTGACTTGGCAAAGAAATTTTTTTCGTTTTTGACTTCTGGAGACAAATGACGCAAGCACTGAAAAAGGATGAAACTTTAGTGCGCATGTGTTGGCCGTTTGCGCCAAAACTACAGACATTATTTTTTTTATCGAAACAACGAAACCAAAATGAATGTTTTTAATTGGAAGCTGTGTTGCTAAAAACTGAGCAGTTATATATATATATCAGTATGCACAAAATAGACAATAACACAGTCAAAACATCACCTTTTCTTTCAATGAGTTTGTGACTCCAAAACCATTATGAAACTAAAATATTGACTAAAATAAAGTTTTAAACTAAATTAAAGTACACTTTGGACATGTCAGAGAATGACTCCACTAAAAGTTGAAATCAAGGATGGTCTCGTTGTGCAAGTGTAGTTTTGAGTGCGCTTAGGCCGTACGCTCTTATGTCCACGTGTGTTGTATTAATGTGTATTATATTTGGCCGCATGCTTTTTTGTTATCTTGTGCTATGGCCGCATGCTTTCATGTTGTCATGTTTTGTGTGGACAAACTGTTGGTGAGAGCGCTATGTTTGTGTCACATTTTGTGTGAACACGTGGCTTTGTTTTGTATGTTTCTACATGCCATGTGCTCCGCTGTATATTGTCTTAACCCCAACCTTCTTTTTACCTGATCATTAGTTAATTTGTACAACCTGCTCTCCAACTAAAACTCTGCATTGAGTCCTCGTTGCTCCTTCAGCCTGAAACTTGACAGATTGAGACTCCAATTTTAAAATAAGCTGTCTTAAGCTCACGTCTCTATGCCATTTCATGCCCTCGTTTCTGTCATCTCAGCTGTTGATTACACCGACCTGTGCCCAAACCAAATTTTTGTTCTAATTGACTATCACACATTATGAATCAAGCTCGTAGACTCGATGCTGAAGTGCACTCTAACGTCTTCTCCAAATCTCCCCATGGTCCGGACCAGACACCGACAGCAGCTGACCTTTTCTTTGAGCGCTTATGACAAGACGGCCCTCCTTGCATGAGTCCTCCGGCATGTCCCAGCAAATGCCACAATGTTAATTGATTATGCGATTCCCTCACATAAGCATGATGGTTTTGATAGCTCAATGCGATAAAGAGATTTTCCTGGAAATGTCTGCAGACACGGGATTATCATCAAGAGTCCATATTAGTTTCAAGCCATTTCAGCAATTTAAACACATTTGGTAGCACTCTTTGCTTTAGCTTTGCTTTTCATCCGATCATATCTCAATTGCTTCCTGATAGCGTTTTTGGGCCAAAGCGTCTCATGCTTCAGGAAGAGAGACCAAGACTAGTCCTGTTTACACAGAGCTTGTTAGACTCCATCTCTCCTGGGCCTGAAACATCTGCCTCTGGCTCTAGAGCCAAGTGGTATGCAGAATCCGTCCCCAGCAGGAGAGGCAGATCGCCAGACCCCCTACACCCCCACTTCAGCCCAGGGATTTGTTTCTGGGCTTTAAACAGGTGTCCATTTGCAACTGTCCATTTTATAACTGAGGAGCATTACCTGTCATAAGGCCCATAACCAAAACATACTCTATGCAAGGACATTGATGCAGATGCTCAATGTCATATGTTGTTCAGAAATAAATCCATCCATCCATCCATCCATCCATCCATCCATCCATCCATCCATCCATCCATCCATCCATCCATCCATCCATCCATCCATCCATCCATCCATCCATCCATCCATCCATCCATCCATCCATCCATCCATCCATCCATCCATCCATCCATCCATCCATCCATCCATCCATCCATCATCTCGACAAAGGTAGCCTTTCTAGAAAATGTTACACATTTCTTTTACTTCTACTTTGTTACATTCAAATTTGAATGTAATTCTGCCTCCTGTTTGCTACCAAAAATCTAATTATTATTTATTTACTATATTCTTAATATTTCGAATTCGATTATATTTTTATATTTTCAAATTTCATAATTCATGTCATTTTATGTGACATTGTGAATATATTTGTAATATTTTTTTTATGTTAAATATTTACATTCAGCTTTCATTTATTGTTATATCAGTTTTAGTTTTATTTTATTTCAGATATTTGCCATGGTAACATTTTTAATTGTCATTTCAGTTTTTTTTTTTAACGGCAACACTTTACAACAAGGTTTCATGAGTAGGCTAAACATTAGTTAACTACATTAGTTAACATAACTAAAAATTAACAATACTTCTACAGCATTTATTAATCTTAGTTAACATTAATTTCAACATTACTAATACATTATTCAAATCAAAAGTTGTATCTGTTAACATTAGTATGCATGTGAACTAAAATGAAGTGTATTTTTATTAACATTAACAAAGATTAATAAATACTGTAACACATGTATTGTTCATTGCTAGTTTATGTTAGTTAATACATTAATGTTAACAAATGAAACCTTATTGTGAAGTGTTTTTAACTTTAAGTCTAATATTTATATTTTATTTCAAGAAGAGTGATTCAAATTCCTTTCAAATTCAGGAAATTAATTGAGTTTAAAAGGCTTTCTAAATTTATTTAATTTGAATGCTACACAACATTGTATATATTTTTTCCTTTGTGTTAACTAGTGTCATGGAAGATCAACTGAATATAATTATGTCTTATAAGTCTTGTAACGCTAGAATGCACTTTAGGTGTAAACAAGAACTGTGCACTTGTGGTCAATCATTTGCTTCTGTGTTGGCTTACTTGCGTAGAATTTGTTTGGCCGAACATGTTGGGTTCTTATAATCTGCATGGTAACATATTATAATATGTTTATAATGGGTTGCATTTAAATTCATAACAGATTGCTCTTGTTTTGTTCTATTGTAGGACTTGCGTCCTTGTCTCAAGGGCACGTCCACACCACAGTAGGCTGTTTCTCCCTGAGCTTTATTGCATGTAATTTGCTACGCTTTTTGATATGGGACTTTTTGATAGGTTTTTCAGCAGAAAACTGCCTGTTGTCCACCCAGCCCGAGGTGTCCTGAGGTAGCAGTTAGCTCTCTTTTTTTGTCCTCTCTCTCTTTTTCTGTGTCTCCTCCCGTCTCCTGAGGGCTCTGACAGTGATCAAGTGTGGCTTTGCTAGACAGCGCTAATGATCAAAGGTGTCCAAGGTGACAATTCATCATGTTATCACCAAGCACACGGATGACAAGTTGTTTTTCTGCGGGATCCATTCCTATAATTTTCAAACTGCAAAAACTTGTTACAGCACCAGCTATGACCAAGGGGCGGCAGGTGCTCTCTCTCTCTCTCTCTCTCTCTCTCTCTCTCTCTCTCTCTCTCTCTCTCTCTCTCTCTCTCTCTCTCTCTCTCTCTCTCTCTCTCTCTAAACTGACAAGCAGATGGACAAATGCTTTCAGAAACTCTCAAATATGCAGCCATTAATGTGAGCACAAACAGAATAAATGAAAACCAGGCCTTTGAGCTGAAACTTGCAATCTTAAGGTGTTTAAACTAGTTGAGTGTAATATGCATGATTAACAAAATCTCATATTATATAGAGAACCAACAAAATATTAATAACTGATTATGTTGTAATCATTGCTTTTTCCTGTGGGCTTTTTGTTTTTCTTTGCATAGTAAAATAAAACTGTAGCTTTAGTTGGTCTTTTTTTGCCAAATAATTTAGTCAGATAAATACCTTAACCAAGTTTAGTGTTTTCTTCTTCCCTCATATTTAAACTATTTTTAAAAATGTTCCTCATATTTTTAGGGTCATTAACCCCTTCCCATGTAAGTTTAAAATATTCTAGTTGATCTCTCATTGAACTTTTGATATCACCTTGAACATTATAAAGGGTTTCTAATAAGAATAAGAATAAGAATAAGAATAAGAATTATTATTATTATTATTATTATTATTATATGTTAGCTGATTAATAAGGCTGCCATATTAGTTTTCACAGCAATTCAGAGAACCGTATCTGTCGGATTTATAACACGTCAATTCATCAATAAATGAAAGTAAGTGGCCAGAAGAATATAGCAAACTTTATAGTTACCTAATACCTACACAATGTGTATCTGATATGAATAAGACACATCAATTTATATAGTCTGTGTGATCAAAGAGTCAAAGGGTTAAAAACAAATATCCTCTCTGGAAATATATGTATAGAGAAACATTCTATATGACCACTAACTTTCCAGAGCACTTGTATTTTCTGCATCTAAACTGGTGTCATTTCCATCATTATTTCATTGGAAATGCTTTTTAGAGTTCTTGAATGCCTAAACCTTGTTCATAGTGTACACTGTTCATTTACTGAATGACCCATCATTCAGGCTGTAGAGAGCATTTTGTACAAATTGTTTACAGCTCCCTCCTAAATATAGGTCAGGCTTCACCCTTTCTCTCTCTCTCTCTCTCTCTATCATCACTTCTCTATCTTTCATTGCCACAGATCCATACTCTCCACAGTGGTGATCTGACAGGTTGTAATGTGTTAAGGGAGCTTGTGCCAAAGCGCACGTGTGCGTGCTCAAGGTCATACCGCACCAGTATATAGGGCACTGCACAGTGGGGACGGATGTGTACGACGGCAGACCCCAGCCCTTCCTGGGAAGTAAAACGGTACACCTGCTATCAAGGTGATGAATTGTGTCTTAAAGCAGTGCGGCTTGACCAACCACGTGCTTCCAAACTGCTTTAACTGTGTAATAGGTGTGAACATGAGCATGTAGATTTGGGTTATGCTTTCAAAGTCACAGAAAAAAAAAAAAAAAAAAAAAAGTGCTCACACATGGCCACTTTTTCCCCCCTCTAAATAGAAGTTCTTCATCGAGAAAAGTTAGCTAGTTTAGACCTAACAGCACCGGAGTCCAAATTAAAATGACATAATTGCCAGAGGAGTAAGCAATATGAATAATAGATGCAGTGTCTGGCTGTAATTAGTGGTCAACAGCCTTACCCGCGGCAACAAGGCCTGTTACCATGCCAGAGGCTACAGCAATTACCATGCATTTATCTCTATGGTTGTGACATTCTGTGCTTATTGTTGAAGTCTCGGAAAGGAGCAGGGAAGGAGAGACACGGCATAAAAAGGAAAGGACAGAACAAGTATAAAAAGTAAGAAAGATGCATGGGAGAGCTGGATGGTAAAGAGTTCGAAACGGGGGCAGTGCAAAGAAGCCATATGGATTGCAATAGTGTAGGAGTATTTAATATGTCAGAGCTCAATAAAGTACGTACAAATGAACAAATCAGTCTAATTAGTCAAGAATTTTTGAGTAGTTAAATCCATCTATATGAAAAAATCTAATGTACAGTGGATGCTGTGACTCCAATTATATCACACAAGGAAAGCCTCCTTCTGTTTTTTTCTTGACACATCTCACTTCAACACCGTTGTAGCTACAGTAGCTTGAGAGATCTTTTTTGAAACCCCAGATGCAAAACCCTCCTTGGGAAACCAGTCTTGCAAGCAAAAGCCGTAATTTCACCGTCTAGATTAACTATAGATCCAATATAGTCCGGCTATGAGTAACCCACTTCTAGCCAAAATAACCTTGAATTTGGTTTTTGCTAAAGCAACTTGCGAGATGTATGATATCCCATCATATAAGCAAAGTAAACAGTGATTACAAGGTGTTTGGTTTAATTTCTTTACTCATTTCATTTCTTTATCTAATTGATGACTAGTCAATTCTTGGGCTATGGTTTAGACGTCTATTCAATTTTTCACTGACAGCCCAAATTTTGCCTTGTTTTAGCTTAGACGACTGGGCTGTGTTTGGACGGCTATTAGACGTCTTTTAAACGCAAAATTGCTTGCTGTGTGGGAGATGGTTGTATCTTCTGCTGAACCCAAAAAAACTAAACAAAACGGATACAAACTGGCACCATCCCCACACTTTGCCCTTCTTCCATGACACCCCTCCTCCATTGGTTTTCTTTGGCCCTCTGGGAAACATCATCATGAAATGGGAAGTCTGCCATTTCTTTCTCATTTTTTTTTTTTTGTTTTTTTGCCATGAGCAATGTTAACGACGTGATGACAGGATGAGAGATGACAACGTAGGTGACAGGTGCGAGAGAGAGCACAGGTGCCATTCTACGATACCGTAGCAGGATTTATGCCCGCTCTCGCACAGCGAGACGTCCAGCCCGAGCAGCTGCCGCAACCCTGCGCCGGGGAAAGCTAAGAGCTTTTAATTAGCCAGCCCCATTGCCATTAATTACCTCCAGGAGCCATTTGCCACACCGAATCTTTGCGCACATCTCAGAGACAGTGCTTCCTGTTGCCTTCGAGTACCCCACCTCACATCAATCTGCTGCTTTATGACTGTGGGATTTACAGCTGCAGTCCTTCTCTCACGGTAGGAGAGACACATGAAATTAGAAAGCGAAAGAAAATGAGGGAGAGAAAGACAAGGGATGGTGAGATTTAATGACGTGACATACCCGCCCTCCCCAACTGCCATCCTCCGAACTCTCCCGCGCACGAACTCGACGGCCTCTGCGCTCTCTTCTCTTCATTGCAAAAAGGCTTTATGCCAGAGATTAGTTTTTCGAACGACTTGCGGTGCAGTCGGTCCCAGGCTTTTTCTCGAGGAAACAGGGTAGGATTCATTGCCTCGGCTAATTTAATTTCTCCCCATTGTACAAGCTGGATGATGAGGTCATCAGTCAGCACCGAAACCTCAGACAGTCACCGCCGCTGCCAACAACGTGATAAAGACAAGTAATAACGCTTAAGTTCCTCAGATTTATCCTTCAGAGAGCGAATATTATAATCTGCAAGCATAACTCACAACTGAAATATTTATATCTGCTTCCTTGCACTTCTGAGAGTGTGGAGATACTTCTGAACCACTGAATCCATTCCTCATTTGCTGAGCAAAAGCACTTTTTCAAGTCCCCTGCGCCAGGTACTTCGCAAGTAATATGGAGCAATTATCATTTGTGTGCGCTGAGCATCTAACTGCCGTTATAAATCTACGATATTTATTTTTACCCGGTGTTAGGCCATTGACTTTGAGGGTAACGAAAAGCCGAGCTGTCGGGACGCAGGCTTCAGGGGCAACGTGTTCGACAACTTTAACAGCAAGGTGACATGCTGAGAGAACAAATTGGCAATGGTTCATTTTTTAAAATTGACTTTTGTCAGCATATAAAGGGGATCCGGTGAGGTATTTGTTTCCTCTCCTGGTATCAGCCCAAGCATGCAAGCAGGCGACAGAAAGAGAGAAGGTTGGTGACCTTTTATGAATTCATATCCTACCCTGGAGAGCAAACCAGTATTGGATGTACAGTAGGCACCTCAACTCCAGCCAAAGGACAAAGAAATCTGGGATAGTGATTGAACAGACACAGATTGAGAAAGGTGTAGAGCAGTGGTCGGCAACAGGTGGTGGCCCGCCAGCAATAATATCTGGACCGCGCCCGCAGCCAGATTGCTTTGATAGCGGCCGGTTCTGAAAAAGACCTGTCATGACACCGACAGTTACTCACGAAAGTTACACTTGCGTCTTTAGTGATTTTGCCTTCAAAATAAAAGTATGAGAACGTTTTTGCAGCAATGTTTTGTTTTGAGATGAATTGAGAGCTTTTAACATGAAAAGTTCTGAAAGACATTCAAAAGAGTCTGTGGATCGCTTCATTGGAGATAAGAGACACCGGCTTTGCATTCACAAAGCTAGGTAGGATGAACGCATAGTTGTCTTTCCATTCTTCTTTGTATGCCCTATTTTCGCTGTCAACTTTCCTCTTTAGACTCTTTGGTAGTGCCATTTTCTTTCACCAGCTAGCTTAAATGCTAACATCACTCTGCACACGACGTAATAGCGTACCTCCAGCACGCAAACAATTAAAAACAATGTAGTTTAGTATGTGAGGATGTAAAAGTAGGCTACATCAAATAATTATTACAATAAATTAGGCTCCATTGTGTAACAAGCAAATTAAAATGATACACATTTCGATAAAATATAGTTTGTTAAAAGCATGACTCAAACATGCCATTAATGGGCTTATTCAAGTCCTAGGTAACACTTTATTTCGATAGTCCACTTTAGACATTCTATACTTTTCAGCTACATGTCAACTAACGGTCATTAGAGTATTAGTAGACTGTCTGCTCAATATCTGCTAACACTTTATTTTGTTGGTCCCCCAACAGACATTCTACTGACTATTAATAACTTGGCAACTACAAGTCAACTTATTCTCCTAACCCGAACCCTAGCACCTAACCATAACAGTCTACTGACAATCTACTACAGTCTACTAATACTTTAATGAGAGTTAGTTGACATGTAGTTGAAAAGTTACTTATAGTTAGTAGAATAGCTAAAGTGGACTATCAAAATAAAGTGTAACCACGTCCTCTAGTTATTTTTATCCATTCCACATCTCCCACATGTGTGTTTTAGCAAGGCTGTGTTGCAAGTTGGTGAATAAAGATACTTGCCAGATTATGTGTCACTACTGCTTTATTAATTTATCCAGTGTAAACCAGTCACTGCCACACATATGTAGCTTTTTTTTAATGACTGTCCTACGACAGGATTTAACACAGAGTAACAGCTCACTAGTTACAAAATGCACTGTAACAGTCTGTCACAGGCAATTCTAGTTGCATTTTTCATCAATTAATTTCTTAAATTATCCTTTGACTATGTTCTAGCCCGCCATCTAGTGGCGAAATATTGTTTTGGCCTGATGCCAAACTTACTTGCCCAACCCCTGGTGTAGAGGAGGATCTGCTGAACTGCCTGATGCAATCTGTGAGGACACACTGGTTGGTAGTTGGTAGTGACAATTAGGTTTTAATTGTCATTTTCTGAAAAGTTCTCTTGCAAAACTATTTGTTTTTGGTCACACTTTAGTTTAGGGTCCAATTCTCACTATTAAAGGGATACTTCACCGTTTTTTCATATTAAACTATGTTATTCCCTTAACTAAGACGAGTTGATACATACCTCTCTCGTCTCAGTGCGTGCACTCAATCGCTCTAAGCGGCATCACTTTGATAGCACTTAGCTTAGCTCAGTTCATTCATTAGGTACCAAACAGAGATGAAGTAAGAAGCGACCAAACACCTCCCACTTTCCCTATTTAAATACAGTTACACGAGTAGTTACACGTGGCGCTTTTCTAAGCGGGTAAAAAGGATAACTATAATGTATGGCGGAATAGCACTTGAAGTTGGAAGCACTTCAACGCAGTAAAAAGTCACGTTGGTTCTAATGACAGAAGTGAGAGAGAGAGGATTTTTCAAGCGTGACTTTTTACTGCGCCGAGTCGAAGTGCTTCCAACTTCAAGTGCTATTCCGCCATACATTACAGTTATCCTTTTTACCCGCTTAGAAAAGCGCCACGTTTTATTTTGTGTCACCATACTTGGTTGTGTAACTACTCGTGTAACTGTATTTAAAAAGGGAAAACGTGGAGGTGTTTGGTCGCTTCTTACTTCATCTCTGTTTGGTACCTAATGAATGAACTGAGCTAAGCTAAGTGCTATCAAAGTGATGCCACGCGCCAGAGCGATTGAGTGCACGCACTGAGACGAGAGAGGTATGTCTCAACTCGTCTTAGTTAAGGGAATAACATAGTTTAATATGAAAAAACGGTGAAGTATCCCTTTAACTATATTAACTATGACTTTTGCCTCAATTCGCTAAAGACCTGAATATGTAATAATGATGGGTGAAACATTCATGCATTTAAGAATTAAGGGATGTAGAAAAAGGTCATGCCGAATAAGACATTAAAGGGATGGTTCGGAGTTAAAATCAACCTAGGGTCCTTGGCTCGAGGTCATGGTGCAAAGATTGAGTTTACTCCGAATTTTATATTTGAAATCAACCCAAACAAAAACACCCCTCTCTTCATTGCTCCGCCTCCAAAACTCACCCTCCAACCCTAACCGCCCTGCTCGAACCCCGATCTCGAACCCCGATCGCCAGCATGTGAACTTTAACAATAACACTAAACACTGCATTCTCTAGCAGTCGTCAGCCCGACTCTCACTATAGCTGGCCTGAGTGGCCTCACGCAATCCAAGAGTGGATGTCTGTTTATCATACAGTAGCAGAAGCGCAACAAAATAATGCTTCGCGAAAAATAAAGTGCAGATGATGAACGAATGACAAGGAAGCACAAACAATGTACGTACAGTACACAATAGTAATTACAAACAAGAGTTTGTTGTTAGTTGCCAACAGCACAGCAGCTCCGGACAAACAATGACACTCACACCCAGTGTTACTCAGTGTTACTCACGTATGGAGTGGAATCAAAGCAACCTCTGTGTCTGTTCTCAGGCTTTCCCACTTGGCTTTCTCCAGCGCTGGAAAGCTTTTCTAATATTAACGTGGGTCGTAAAGCTCTTGCCCAGTCATAACCCTCCATTTTCCGGTGATTTCTTCTGAGCTTTTCTCTTTGGTATTGTCTCATCTCTATTTCTGCAGTCTTTCTTCAAATCTCCCTCTTGCTCATTCTCTCTCCTCCATCGTCATACGCCCCCTAATACTGATTGGCTACACATGTGTGTTGTTGTTTGTTCTTGTGGTGGTCCAACTAACTTCAAAACAGTGTTTTTGTAATATCACTTACACCACCTTTAATAGTGAGAATTTGACCCTAAGCTAAAGAGTTACCTTGTTTTTAATTGTTGTCCGGTAAAATATAAAAAAATCCTTAAAGTTTATAGATTTATAGATCCCTAAGTTTTCATAGATTGTAACTTATATACATTCTTATATACTTTACAAATGTGTTGACTTATTGCACTGGCAGATTGTTTACTTGTTTTAAATGGTAAATATTGATAAAAAAAATAAAATAAATAGAGGTCGACCGATATGGGTTTTTCTCTGGCCGAGGCTGATATTTAGAAATCGGGGCAGCCGATGGCCAATATATGATGCAATTTTTTTTGGCTGATTTTCCTTTTTTTCTTTTCTTCATCTCATAAAATCTAACAGTTAATAAGTAGTGATACAGAAAATTGCTTAAACATTCTTTGAACAACACAAGCCTCTCCAATCAGTGCACTTGTATATAAATAAATAAATAAATTATATATATATATATGATATGTTAAATATTAATTACACAAAACAGGTCTTCAAAAATCTAGACTGTCAAATAAACTTTAAGATGAAAAAATATAAAGTTTTAGCGCACAAAAACTTACATAAAATACATAATATAATAACAATAGTTTAAAGTAATAACTTGGATTCTATTCTATTCTACTCCCATTCTATTGTGCTCAGTCTGTTTTTCGCGCATGCGCACGGCGGCGCTCGTTCTTGGAAATCTGTTAAGTTTAGCGGAGATTCACTCCTGACAGAAAAAAGGAAACATTTGCATGAGTTTCTAACACTTACAGATGAAGAATATGCCTGTGAAATCATGTTATAAACTAAGGAAAGCAAGTAAGCTGTACATCTCAAACACATTAAACAGCGTAAGCAGGCTATGTAAGTCAGTCAGTCAGCACATGTATCTGTCAGAGCATCTGACGGGGCTATTTTAACGCCCTTAATATAAAGTCTCATGTTTAGGACGAATTGGATGATGTACTTTCCCCGCACCAGCTCACTACTTCTAACATGTATGTATATTCTGTGTATGTATATGTATAATCACTAGTTACAGTAATGCTCATATTAACTATCATTAGTTTCACTACTAATGAATGTGTTCAAATTACAACACAAACACTTTTAGTTCAGTCACGCTACTTTTTGTGAGTGTGCTAAAATGAGCTGCTGAACTTTACCACACGGACATTTCCTGTCTGCTAGAAACATTCACAAAGTTTCCTTTCTTACCAACCTCAGCGAAAAAGAAGCATGTTTATTGCAGAGCTCGCTGTATGGCTTGTATCTTAATGAGCTACATTTCTCTGGGAGATAACTTTGATGTAGCACTGCCATTTTCAAATGAGTTGTAATGAGTAACCCAGCTGGCTTCCAATTGCCATGCAAACATGCCGCCACAACATTAATAAATTTCTACATCTGAAGGAGTAGGCATAAATCACAGATTGGGGTGCATTCAAGTGGTGATTAGAATTGGCTAATGCCAAAATTCGAACCATTCTTATCTCCTGAACGTGAACATGACCCCGCTCACACTGTAATGCCTTTGTCTCCTTCACAGCTGCTTTTTAATTCTTCACCTGCGGCCTACGTAATTGATTCCCCATCTCTCCGCTGTCAGGGGTCACAGAGTCACATTTGTGCTTGTGGTTTGATTGTTGCTATCCATGACAAAACCTTAGTTTATCGACCAAAAATAAATAAATAAATAAATAAATTGAGAGAGAGAGAAAAGAATCCCCAGATTTTTTTTTTTTTGTCAACGCATGACTTGCCCTGAGTAATTAGAGTGTCAAGAGTCGAAATGTCAGAGAGAAAGATAGAAATTCAATTTACCTCCTGCTCTGTTTCTCTGGTGTGGAACTATCCCAGCTTCCCATGAGCGGCTCTGCTGAATTGCTGCTGTTTTATCTGTGCCGTCAGTAGGTGCTTCCTTTTAGCCAATAATAGATGTCTGCAACTGCTGTCAGCTGTACATTAATGTTAAAGCTTGTTAGGAGCCTTTAACAAAACATGGATCGTGTTTTGTATATCAAAAGATTCAATCAAAATGCATGATTTATGTACATCTGAATGCACAAACAGTACAATCCGCAACAATGTTTCCTTTGAACTAAAGCAACTTAGGCATCTCCGAAAATAGCAATCTTCACCCTCTGTTATAATTTTTAATTTAAATTATAATTATCTGCTGAGTGCGCTCACCTGCCTTTAGTCTACAGAATTCCATCATTATTATTCACTTATTGTTCTTCTCTTACCAGACACTTTGTTATTCAAAGTAACTTGCCTTACATTTGTATTACAACTTATAGTCCCCCAGAATCAGCTTGAGGCTTTCATGTTGATGTAAGAATAAAAATTACCCTATTTGCTATGTTTTAAGCAGAGTCAAGGTATTTTTATAGGGGTGGTCAGGCAGGGGCCAGCAACCAGTCTGGGGTGGCACAGAAGACTTCATTATTATTATTTACATTAAAAAAATGAGTTTGACAAAAAAGTAATGGACTGTTTTAAGGACGACAACACTACAGTTAATTTGTACTTAATTGAAATTGAGATTGAAGTGAATTAGATCAAGTAATGCTGACTGAATTTGACTTTTTTTTTTTTTCATTATTCCTGCACCTCCAGGCATATTATTAGAAAAGACGCTCTCACTATAGATAAAGTTCAACTTGCTTAGTCAGCTTGGTTCTGAAAAACTTGAAAAAGTTGCAAATTTCAAAAACTTGCAACTGAAAAAGTAAACGTTAAATGTCAAAATGAATTGATTGCAACAGTTCCATTCATAAACTGAAAAAAAAAAAAAAAAGTGTTCTCTTTTGAATCCCCATGTGCAAGAATATGAATATGACAATGTCTGAAACCGGCAGCACATAAATGCCAGAATGTAGAAACTAGTCATTTTATATATTTAAATGTCATTTTTCAGTTGTAATTTGTCTTGTACTTTACCGAATAACAAAAAAGTGGCACCTATTTGCTAGTACAAATGCACAGTGCTCACATTTAAGCATTGAATTGCAAGTTTCAAAAATGACATGTCAATTTAGGCCTTAAATTGTGATCTCACATAATGGTAGGCTGTATTTTAGTCCACACATTTAAGAGGCATCTAAATGTGGATGTAAATGTGATGCAAATAACAAATGACGTTTTATTTACCAATTTCGGGAAGAACACGTTCAAATGATCTATCCAATCAGCACGAGAGGGGGCCTATATATACGTAGCTGACTCACCAATGTTCCTCGATAGTTTTCAGCCTCCCTCCACCACCCGACTCCTCACACTCGCCTGCTTACTGTCCTAACCAGAGATACTCAGGGTTCATGGAGGCGCCGGCGCGATCACTTGCCTTTTTACCTGATAACAGTTGAAAAAACTTAAAATTCTTTGTTGTTTTTGGTCATATCGATAAGAGTAATCCATCATTATTTTGTGTAAACTCACAATAACAACGTTGTGCTTTTGTAAAATAAAGAGAACAAACAGGACACACTGTCTGCCGTCTTAGTCTCTGTGGACTGGAGTGCATCACAAAAATGAACTGAAACTCAGTGTAGGCTACTTGCCTCACAGACATGAGAAACATTTATCTATAGAAAGCTTTAAATATCTACTTTTAAACAAACCAATACAAATGGAAAACAAACACTCTGATTATGTAATCCGTATGAAAGGGGCATCCACCTCCAGTATATGTTAAAGTAATCAAACACGAGTTTGCCTGCCTATTCAGTCTTAAAATTGAATGGCAAACACTTGGCTTGCTGTCCTCCCAAGTTGAATTTGGTTTACTCGCACTCTGTTGTTCCAAGCCCATTTAATTTTCTTTCTTGTTCTTGGAACACAAAAGGAGAAATGTTGAATAGAATACTGGTAATAGCCTACTCTTCTATGCAATTACACTAAAGGACTGGAGCTTTAAAACCTCAGAAATTAAATATAAATAAATAAATAAATAAATATCATAAAAGCAGTTCAATTTGTGCACTCAATTACTGTACAAGTGCTGTGTGATAAACATAGACTATATCTACTATATCATGAGCTGTCAATGGCTGTGATTGTCAGTGAATATGACCATAAGTGGTTTCACTTTATTTTGATGGTCCCTTTAACAAATTCTGTTGACTATAAATAACGTTGCCCCTACATGTCTATTAACTCTCATTAAAGTGTTAGTAAAGTAGAGTATTGGTAGACCGTTAGGTTAGGGTTAGAATAAGTACATGTAGCTGCAAAGTTACTTATAGTCAGTAGAATGTCTATTGGAGGAGCATCACAATAAAGAGTTATCAGATATTAAGCAGACACTCAACTAATACTCTAATGAGAGTTAGCTAACATGTATTTGCAAAGTTACTTATAGTCAACAAAGTGTTCAAAATAAAGCATTACCCAATTAGTTTATCTGATTCATGAATAAATCATCATTTGTGAACTGGATTAGCCAAACAGAATGATTATTTCATGAATAAGACAATGCAAATGTGAATTTCAAGATATAGTTAACAATTAAATTAAGCTTTATTTCAGCCTCACAAGTCAAGTCACCTTTATTTATAGCGCTTTTGATTAGATGATTTTGATACAGATTGTTTTGAGACAACAGGAAAATAATGCAACAAAGTTTGTTTCTAGAAGAAAATAGCGTCACAGTCCAGCTTAAGTAAGTTCAGTGATGTTTCATTTGTTTGTTCTTACACAAAGCAATCAGATGGCTTCACAAAACTTGGGCTATAGTCCATGTGGATCACTTTTTGATATGTATATACTCTTTTTTTTATTTTTTTATTTGTTTGAGAGCCCTATAGAGCCCCTATTTGAAAATATGTCCAGGGTTTTCTGCAAACATTCACCTTTGGTATTATGATTATTGATATCTGACTTTTGATTTCAGATATTCTCTGATGACTCAGAGATGTGTCAGCTCTATCCGCCTCCACCCGTCAGACATGGATGAGCACCACACACACACACACACACACACACACACACACCCCTCCCCGCCCTTCACACGTCTGCCTTTCACAAATCATACCCAGAGAGGCGTCTTCAATAAATTCATGTGCGGGGAACACCTGCTGATTTCCAAAATTGGATAATTATAAGGAAAATGAGTGAGCAGCAGTGGGCTGCGAGATGGCGTTATTTCTAATGGTACCTATTAAATAACAGAGCGCATAAGCTCCTCGCTTTTTTTTATGTGCGCATCAGGACGGCACCACTACCGATCTGTTTTTTGGACCGTAACGTTTCTATACAGAGGAATAGGCTATGCTACAGTTGTTCCACCATAATATAAGTCAGTACGCCTGACGAATATGTGGCCTTGGCTCCCCTAAACTAGCAATCATATCAAGGGGAGGAGAAAAGATATATTCTCTGTTGTTGTCTTGACTGGGTGCCTTGTTTTCATTATGAGCGATGCAGGCAGGGCTTAGGGGAATTAGCAGGCATGCCACAATGGAGTGCATTTGTTCTTTTCTTCTTTTGAAGTAGGCTGTAGTATTGTTTCCCTTCCCTCTAGGGTTTAAACAACAGAGTTTTATCCACGCACCAGTCGTGAACTGCTGAGACAGATTGGACCCGGTAATGTTGCGGACTAGCACCTTGTCAGAAATTTCAGTGTCACAGGCATTGCTCAGCAATGTTAATACGACTGTCTCAGAAGTTTGTAGAAAAGTCGTTACTTATTAATTGATTCATCAGAAGGAAAGGGCTTCTGGCAGATGAGGAGACTGTAGAGGAGGATAAATTTCCCCTGAGTGGTGGATAAAGAGTGTGTGATCGAGGTGAGTGAGAAGAGTGTGTGCGCATTGGACGTATGGTGTCGTACAGATAACGCTATTGTTGATTCCGAGCATGGATGGCATTCTCAACTCCATCTAAATGAGTTGTGAAGGTAAAGGTCTGTCTGCCATACTGAGACCTGCACCATTCTGTGGGAGAAAACGTGACTTGAGAGGATCTGTAGTAGTTGGAGTCAAAATAGACAAGTTCGGATGACCCTGCTTTTCCCACCATTATGGATCTGACTGTGTGCACGTAGAAGCCGTATTCTGCAAAAAAAAAAAAAAAACATTTTAAGAGCTTAAAAATATTTAAAAAATGATTTTCACTGTTCTCAGCAGGAAGGGGAAAGAAGAGATAAGCGAATAAGCTTTTACTACAAGACTCCCAATTTTATTACCCTTATTTAAGCGGTCTATAAAATGAATTACTTTAGTCTTTAAAAGGTGCCATTTATGAATACATTACAATTCTATGCCATGTACGGTTAAGTGTATGAGTCCACATGAGACTACACAGCACACAACTAATATTTGAAATACATACTTGTAGATTTATATATGGTAGATTGCTTTTATTTAAGCTGGATTAGCTCGGCTCCCAGACTGACCAGCTGACAAATGCTCCTCTAAAACCAGGAAACCAGACCAATCTGATTAGGATGGAAGACCAGCAAACATTCCATAATGATGTTTATACTGTACAAGCTGTAAATTCTATCTCCTAAACCTAAACCTACCATCACAGAAAACTCTGCATTTTTACATTTTCTTTTTACATCTTTATAGGAACTTTTTTGTAGGACCCTATACAACTATATTGTATTGTCATTTTTTTTATGGATTTGAATCGAAATAAAGCTCAACTAAAGTAAAATTAAATATTACATAAACATAGCAATATATTATGTACTTAAACTTAACAATCTTAAATGAAAATTTTAAATGTTGCCTTTTAGTTGAAGTATTAATTAAAGTCTTTAAAAAATAGTCTACAAAAAATTGCTATTGAACATCTGTCCCAATATATAGAGAACATCATCACAATGGAAACTAGAATACTATTTTGGATGCACAAAAATGATATAGAAGTTATGTGTTTGAAACCAAAGTACTGCTACTACTAGAGAAAGAGAGTTGAGAGTGTAGTTGTAGAGAACTACAAACTTGTGTAATTAGATTTTAACTCAAAACCTTACTGCGGTAAAGCCCTTGTGACAACTTCCCCAACGAGCCCCACATACTGTAATAGTTTTGCATGAGGACATTATATACGGTCAATAGGATATCTTTTGGGAATTCTTTCCATTCTTCTCTAATAAGGTGTCTTTACAGTCCATTCATCTTTAACTAGAAGCCCACAGTCTTAAAGGCAATGCAAAGGGAGGATGGCTGCGTCTGGGGTGGCCAAGACAGACTGATCCAGACCCTCGAGGTGAAACAGGGTAGATTGACAGCTGTGTGAATGCATGACTCAGCCACCCTAACACAATAGACCATAATAGCTCACGGCAGCACCTCTCAGACTGGAACGCACATGGACACACCTCCCCTGCTAATTCGTCTCACTTCCCTTTCTCACCAGCCGCCTCTAATTCCCACAGTCCCTCTCTCAGTGTCTCTCCCTTCATTTTACTATTGGTTAATTTATCACGAGAGCCAAACTCCGTGGCAGTATATCAGGGTGGGAGAGTTACAGCTCAGACTCTGAGGTGAGATTTCCCAAAGGAAAGATTCCAGTGACACCCGGCTCTACTTTCCCCGCTCTTCATTACTGCGAGTGTACACTTGGCTAGCGCCGCGGGCTATGGGGGGCAGACTGCACTATAAGATAAGGGAGCCGATAGCCGGCTCTGTTGCTGTGGATGTCTGCTGTCACTCTGATACCGCCAGCGGTCTTCCGGGAGCTGTGTGTCATTACAGATGCAGTGTTGTGTAATTAGGTAAGGAAGAGGTACAATCTCTCTCCACTTATAAGATTGGATAGCACCAGGAAAAATCGAGGAGAGAGGGAAGCCGACTTGCTTGTAAAGCAGAAAAGATACAGGTTGTTCTTACTTTGTATAACCCAGAGCACCAGCCTCAGCAGCAGCACTATGTATTAGTAATCATAGGAAGAAAAGTCAGCACGCCGCATGAAAACTGCTGCGCATCTGCTCTTGTACATGCTCTAATCAAAGTGATTGACAGGTCTGTTACATGTCTAACAAGCAGTGTCGTTCAAACATTCTAAGTTGAGGAGTAGAAGGCCCATTTTCACCAAGAACGACTGATATATTAGCAGCCGTTTAAAAAAAAAAAGTATTATAAATGCGTGTTGCGGTCATCTGGCGTTTTAAATGCTCAAGCTCATTCATTCTGAGGTGAATTCTGACTGGCTGTCAATGTTTTTATCATTCATTAGCTGGACAAAAAAGCAATCTGAAAGGGATTCCATCGATATTGCTACTCTGTATCATTATCATCAACTTCTGTATTCTCATAGAATTTAAACGGTTATTGTTATAGTTAATGTCCGTAGTGTGAACAGGCCTCAATGTACGTAAACAGTGGGATTACGGTAATACTAACGAGAAATATGAGGAGAACTCGTTTGTAAGTAAGGGTACGTTTATGTGTATATGACAAAGACATGCTTAAAACTGATACGTTTTTTGATACGTAATGAAACACTATAGACTGAACATGTAATACGCATGTGCATGACGTCATCATCTTCAGAGATTCGCACTTTTTTGTTGTTTACACAAAGACCGTTTTCAAAAACTTGCACATTGAAACCTGTTTTCAAAAGTTAGCATTTTCAGGCACCCAAAACGCCGCTGTCGTGCAAATGAACGGCCAAAACGCATAACAAGTTTTACGGTTTTTAGTTGAAAACGGTATCGTGTAAACGGCTCCTTAGCTAGCTTAGCTTCAATGATAATGTTCCCCTGTGTCATTATTGTTATAGTTGTGGTGGACTTCCCTATTCTCATAGAATTAGAACAATTATTAAAACTGTATAGTTATAGTTATTGCCCTTGGTGTGAAAGAGTCTTAACTCTGAACGCATATAATCAGCAGGATAACGGCAACATAACAAAGAAAACCCGTGTGTAAGTTTGCTAGAGCTCTTGTGCGATAATTCCGTCAGAGTGGAGATTCTTCTAATTTGGGCTCTGATCGTTTGTTTTGGGTTTTAGGGCTCAAAACAAACTAATTCCATTGGAATGGAAAGGTAATGCTATTTGCACAGCTGATATTACGGATTAGGGTGAGTACAAGCGCAACAGATTGTGTGTCCAGTGTCTGGTCAATGAAAGTGGAAGCGTGCTTGTTTGCTCTTTGATAGTTAAGCCTGGGCACACACACCGTTACCCGTACAGCCAAATAAACAAGGAATTGAGCTCTGAGCCATTAAATAATTACAAATGCCTGCCTCCAATGGCCAAAGCATCCACAAGGCCACAGCTGAAATCTCGCCGAACCACAGTGGCCATGTCGGACACTACTGTAAAGTCGTAGATTACAAATTTCCTTGACAAATCCATACCTAGAGTAGGATTTATTTGTGGTATCTCAATGAGTTTTGGCAGTTATAGGCAAATGCCACTCTCTCAGGGCATCCTACCAATGGCTTTGATTAAATGGTATTATATCGTGTTTGTCGGCGCTGAAGCGCAAGATACAGGCTTAGATGAAATGCTGTTGAAATTCGGCACAAGCTCTTTTTCTCCCACCAGTGGTATTGATGTGCCATGTAATAGACAAATAAACCCATAGAGACGGGCACTGGTGGATGTGAAATGCGCTTTCAAAGATGCCCAGGCTTGACGGATGGTTAAATGAGAAGACAACCTGGAGCCTAGAGACAACGACAGGCAGTTCACACACTCTTACACCAAATGTCATAAGAGCATGTTGGGGCTGTTTCATTGAACCTTCACACTTGAAAAAGTTCAGAATGATGTCAAATTCACAATAATGGATCATTAGTGGTGATTTGAACAAACCACTTGTGCTACAAACATGAAGGATACGTGAAATAGTGGGGCTTGTTGAGGACAGGTGTGCTATTACTTCGAGTGATCAGACCTACATCATCCACTTGTTTCTGTGCTAATAGTTAGGCACAAATTGTCACATTCAGTGCAACAATTTACATAAGCAATTTATGAATGATGGCCCACTCTTACTTAAATTTTAAAAATTCCATGGTCTAGATCACTAGTAGTTCTTGGAGAGTGATTAGGTAACACTTGACTAATTAGTGACGCATTTTATACCTTGTTCAGAGTAAAAAAGAAGACAATTGCTCACATCTCAGATATGTTAAAGTGTAATGACAATGCTTTATTTTAATTTTTTTTTTTATGTTTAGTGAAGTTCACTTTCAATGTTAATAAAGTTTTTTTGCACAATAAAATAAAATAAAACCAATATACCCAGAAAAAATTCTGACCCTCTGTCTGAAATGATCAGTTTTTAAGGGGCGGCTCCTTTAAGGCTTGTCAGTAAACGACCACTGTTATGATTGGCTAAAGTCATTATATCCTCCTGAGTCCCAGAAAAAAAAAAAAAATTTGAATTTAGTTTTTTGTCTAACAATGTCATCACATTGTTTAGAGCATAAGAAACAAATGGTAAAAAAAAAAAAAAAAAAAAACATTTTTGAAAAATAATATTTTATTCATGTTATGCTATGTCCTCTCTAGTGGACACCAGGACTCAGTTGTTTAAAAAATAAAATGACATGAAATTATATGTAAAGGCAAAAACAATGGGATTTTTTTTTTCAATCACCAATAAATATTGGGGTTTCAGGATTTTTTTTGTCAAAATTTGTATAAAGATGATTCTCAACTATGTTATGAAAGATAACGGAATTGATACACCATTTTACTTTATGTAATATGTGGGTAAAATGGCCATAAAGTAATATTCCCATTCAATGCAATGTATCTATACACTGTATCTAATTTGCACATTAATGTGTTCTTGGGGCAACATTTAATGAAAAAAGAAGTGTAATAATTGGAGTAATAATTGGCAACATTTTCATAATAATATCTAATATTTCATAGGAATATTGATGTATAATTTATTTCCATGTTCACTTGTTGTGTCTCCCAAAATGCCTGATAAACATGATTTAAGTCCTGATGTCCTCTACAGTGGACACGTATGAAATCAATGCCCTGTTTTCAGTGTTGTGGGTAACGCGTTACAAAGTAACGCGTTAGAGTACTCTAATTACCTTTTTCGTGAAATGTGTAACTTAACGCGTTAGTTTCTTGCGTTAAGTAATCAGTAACTTCGTTATTTTTTTAAAAAAGTAATCCGTTATTTTAAGGAAAGGAAAATCCCGACTGCAGCCTGCTTTTTGTCAGACAGTAGGCTTAGGTCTACTTTGCCACCTGCGGGTATATCAGCGGAGCCGAAGCGCTGTGATCGTAAAGTCAATGGCTGTGTATGATACGTCTGTGCCCTGCATGCGCCTCTGACCCTGTGTGTGTGTGTGTGTTTTTTTTTTTTTTTTTTCGAACTCCCGGCAAGATGGCAGAGAAGACAGCGTTTGGATTATGGAAGTACGCACATCATGTTCAATTTGTCAACGAAAAGGAAAAGAAAATGCACACTGCGTTGGTGAAAAGTTGGCAAAAATTAAATTCGGCTTGTAATCATTTTTGTTTGACAGGCAGCTGTTAATTTCGGTTAGATCGTTGACTGGTTGTTCATTTCTAAATGGATTTAAATCTGCAAGCCTGTTTACCTCAGGTTGTGTTTACAAGTAAGCACACTTGATACACTTTGATAACTGCATTAGATTTAAAGAAAAAATCAGGAGTTATCTTGTATGGTGCTCATATACAGTAGCCTAGGCTACCCGGGCTGGGTAGGTGCGAATTTTGATTAATATGTTCTGTGATAATAAATAAATAAATAAAACGCCATGTGGAATAGCCTATTGCTGACTGTCTTTCCTGTTATTGTTATCCTGCAGTGTTAATTTAGTCGGATGACTGACGTTATTCATTGTCAGGAGTCACGACTTCTAAGTGCATTTAAAGGGGCTGGGGGCTGTGTCTGTCATGTGTGAGCCGCTGCAAACGGCTTTTAATTTTTGGTAACGCATGAGTACTCTAACGCGTTACTTTTATGAATAGATAACGCTGTAACGTAACTGATTACTTTTAATTGATGGTAACGTTGTAACCTAATTAACTACTTTCCAAAGTAACTATACCCAACACTGCCTGTTTTGTAACAGAAAGTTTTTTTTTTTTTTTTTTTTTGAAACCCCATAACATTTTCCTGAGATGTTGGTTTATGAAATACAATTTGAAAAGTAGTCCGATTTAAATTATAATTACAATATATTATAATATTTCCTACATTTGATCACTAAATTAATGTCAGACATTTTTAAAGACCAAGGATAAGTTGTTTTGGTGAAACCTCCAAACATTTGTTATCTCTGAAAAGTCCTGAATGTGCTCTTTACAGGACACCCAGGTTGTGACATGTGACATGTATGATGTCAGAGAAATTCACTAAAATATAATGTCCACTACAGTGGACAAAAGTGTATTCCTGGGTCCCAGGAGGATATTACGTACAAAGCATTATGAAATCATTTACCTACGGTTTGTGATGCAGCTGCTGTCAGATCCAATACAGTTGCTGCTTCATCTTTTAACAAAAGTTTATTTGCAAACTCTCCATTACACTGTGCCTCGTTTACAAGACAAAATGCTCTGAACAAACATATGATATAATCAGACACGATCCAGGATGCAATAAAAGTAAACTAGTCACTTCTGTACAGAGACGCAAAAGAATGGTTTTAACTGGATGTGTCAAAGCGAATGTTCTTTCACTCTAGCATTTGTCCTATTGTCGACAGACTCAAATGTCAGGTATGTCAGAAACTGAACGCGCATCTGTATACTGTATCTAGTATAGACAGTATCAGTGATTGTAATGGGGTCTGTTTGCGTTTGATGTCTGTTAGCAACTGAACGGCAGTAGGCGGGGCCTAAGGTGCGATGATGTATAACTATTCGATGATGTCACACATTTCGTGAGCGTCATTTCCTGTGATAATAAATTAAAATAAATAATAAATTAAATAATAATAAATTAAATAAATTATTTCATAAAAAACATAGCGCATAGCAACAACATGGCAACCCCCATTTCACAGATTGATTGATTTTTGCACAGGCAAGCTTTACTTACATTTCCTTCAGAAAATATAAAAATATTCATTGCTTTAATGATGTGTGAGGTTGTCTTTCTTTTTTTCTTGATTTTCTTTGGCTGACAGAAATGCAGACTGGCACAGTCGGTCCTTATCTCCCCGTTTCATTCTGATGTGAACCACACACTGATAAAATGTGATCTCATTAAACAACAAACAGCCAGGGAAAACAAAAAATGAAGGGAAAAAAAAAGACAACAAAGGTAGCGGCAAAAGAGTAGCTGTGTACAAAGTTACACTAGAAGATTAAAAAAACAAAATACACTTTAAAAAAGTTTTTTAATGCCAATTATTCCCAGCTACTAATTGATAAGCAATGAGAAAATAAACAATGCTGATGACAAACAATTTCTTTGAGCTTATATTTATTTTAATGCAGGTTAATTTATGCTTTTTGCCGTTATTCAAAGACTTGGAGGATTAATTAGCACAGAACGGTTGATAGCTCGTTGCATTCTCTGTCAACGTACGCCATCTGTAGCGGCACGCTGATTAATGAACAGGTGCGTTCAGATGTGCTTTCATCAGGCTTGCTGAGACAGGCCACTCACACCTCCTAATCTGCTGCTGGCTGTGGTACAGGAGTCCCATTTGCTCCTCACCCTGTCACAAAACACTAAATTCTCTTTTCTTTTCATGCTTACAATGGACAAAATAAAGTGCTAAATGCAATTTACTGATGGTCATAGATACAATGATTCATTGCGGAAATCAAAGGTTAAAGAGCAGGTTGATATACAAATCAAATTCACATTGGGCCTCGATCATGAAACACGACCAGGGGTGGGTTTACCAAAAGCATTGGCAACTATGGTTGCGTTTCATGATTGTGTTGTGGCACAGCTCAACAAATCAGTTTTTTTCCGAAACCATGGCTCCGACGAACATTCGCAAACAGCATTGCAAAGTTGTGCACAACAACAACAACAACAACAACATTTGAATATTTACAAATGTCATTTAAGTAATTTAGTTTTTCAAGAGATTTAAAGCGCCGTTTTTGAAGAGTGTGCATGTGAGTGCGTGCTCTAGAACGTAAGAACGAGCCTATGATTGAATCTGGAAATAAACCAAAACTGTAAAATTGAGAAGAAAAGGAGAATTAGTCCTCAGATGCCATGTGCCACTTCTGTCTTCTTTATCGCTTTATGTACTGCATTTCCCATCACTAATTGCCTGGACTCATTGTGTGATGATTGCTTCCACCTGTGTATTATTATCTCGTTTATGTTCTTTTATATAAGCCCTGTGTGTTCAGGTATTCTTTGCAAAGTCTTGCTGCATGTTAGTGTAACACTGCATTTCAGGACACTATAACCAATAGATATTCGATTACGATTATGGAAAACCACAAACCCTGAATTTTTTGTTTTGTTTTGTTTTAAAAAGGTTAACATATTCAGTCACAGTTTAAACAACAATAATAATAAAAAACCTAGACTCTACTGATCAAAGTACTTAAGATTAAAAATGTCGGGAAACACTGTGGTAAACAATGCTACATCAAAAACAGTAAGTATAAAGAGTTTTGTTAGCCTGAAGTTTGTAGCCTACCATTCACTAAAGCCAGATGTTAAGCAAGAGAAGATGAGGTATAAGTGTGCACATCTGGAGACAGATGATGTGTTCTCAAAAGTAAGTGTGGCTAGCTGCGGTCCATTAATAGCATGCTAAAATGGAGGATTTTTAATTGATTCTGCGCAGGTGTTTGTTCAGGCAGCTCTGTGGTGTATGTTAGAGTATCCAGCATCTAATTAGCTCTGGGATTTTATGTCTTCGTGTTCAGTTCTTAAAGTTCGGGTGATGTTATATGCATACGTTAATATGCTATCTTTCTGTCTTTCTTGCTTTGTGTAGTTGTTTATGAGTTTTTGCACACGTTTTTCAGTATAATACATTGCATATGCAATTATATCTTGTACCTTTGGGAGTTTGAGCAGAGAGCTGATAGAGCGAGATAACAAATAACAAGTAGTAAGCAGAAAAATAGAGCAACATGAAGACTCAGGAGCTTATTGTGGTTTAACCCGAAAGCTGGCACCTTACTGGCAGGAGGCAGCCTTCAGAGTCAAGTGAGATGAACAGGTACTTAGAAGAAGAACCAATGGGAAGAACTCAATACTCAAATGGATGCTTCCTCGCTCCTCTGACCCCAAAATCGGTCAAAAGTAGCCATCCTGAAGGACATCTCAATTCTCTAATTGCACCGTGAGGAACGAGGAGTGAGGAAGCACAGGTGTATCCTGCAGAAGTCTTTCTTGTTGAAAAATCTGACACACATATAACTTCAACAACATAAAGGCAGATACCATCAGCACAGCTGATGATGGTTTGAAGTGACGCTCGAGTGATCAAGAATATTCCAATGTGCAAATAAGGGTATGTTTACATGACAACGATGTACAAACATGGAAAAGTTTTTCGCGTACAGGCGACAATTTTGTCAAAACGATCCCCGTTCACACATATCCGCGAAAAAACTACTAAAAACCTTGTATTATGCATGCCAGGCCTGTTGGCGATGTCACTTTGTAAATAAACACTACGTGCCTATAGACTTAACACGTTATACGCATGCACATGTTTTCACAATTTCGCGTTTTTGTAGTTTACACGGAGACGATAACTGTATCGTTTTCAAAAACATTCACTTTGAAACCCATTTCAAAAGTTTGTGGTTTCAGGCCCCCAAAACGCTGTTGTCGTGTAAAGGAACGGTTAAAATGCATTAAACATGTTCCGTTTTTAGTTGAAAACGCTGTTGTGTAAATGGCCCCTAAGATTCCCTTAGATTCGTCATTTTCTTTCATTGCATCCTTTCCTCACATCCTAAAGGGGTTGGAGCTGAGAGGGGTTTTGGCTAATGTTCTGGAAAAGGTTTTCTCAGTTATGAGTAACGTTAATAGAACATTTGTTCAAAGTTATCTGGTCTTTACTTATGTTCTCTCAAACTTTAGCACAAAACATTATTCATACATTAATGCAACATTTATTTCTGAAACGTTTTAGTTGGACTGTCATCTGACATTTTTTAAAAAGCAATGTTCCCATAATGTTTGCAAAATGAATCAATGGAATGTTTCCCTAATGATTGCATAACCAAGAATAATAAAAAAAGAACATCCAGAGAACATTCAAAAATAACGTTTACATAACCTAATGGGAACATTAGCAAAACTTTCTTGAAACATATTTTTGATATCTAGATATATATTGATGGAAAATTGTAACTGAAGGGTGAAATATTCTCACAATGAGTATTTTTCACTTATATCATGTTCGGACAAGTCACATTTGTAATTCTATACATTAAATGATCAATCGATGTTGTGTCATTCCATTTTTTCCAATTTATACATTTTGGTTTATAAGTTTTTTAAATGATACATTTAGCTGAACGCCTATCAAATACATTAATGCACTTTAAATAAAGATGTTTTGAGAAATACTGCATTTTATTATTTTAGATAATATTTAATATTTCAGAAAATGGTATTCATCTGAAATTAAGTCTTTTTGAAGACTTGATCTTTCATCAAAGAAGTGTCTTATGCTCATTCCAGGCTATATATTAATTTGGTCAAAAACATAATAGTCATAGTATTTAATAATATGAAATATTATAACATTTAGAATAACTATTTTCGGTTTTAACATGTTTCTTGTCCCATTATAGGAAGGCCAATGAGTGTATAATATACTGTATCTCTTTTACTGATCAATAACTGGAAATGTTCAGTAGTTGTTTTGGTAGGAAGACTAATATTTCCATATGACTAAACCAATTTTGTCATTGTTAGATCTTTAGTGAGATGATTATATAAAGTGTTGCTAAATTTAAGACATATATGTTCATCCTGTCTTCCATCTTCAGCTCTTCCTTTTGATATCATCTCAGTTCATTACTATCTACATGTAGGCCTATCCATATACTAAAAGCTGAATCTTGCTGTCTTTAATGTGAAGATGCATCAAAGCCGAAATATATTAAACCTTGATCAAATACAACTTTTACAATTAAAAAAAATATACATAATCATATAAATAAACAAGTGTGAAGCCAAACCTAAATGTTACACTTCATTTAGAAAGACAGTCTCGGCTATCACTCGGCTTAAAAGAAACACACTAGCTATGTTCGTCAGCAAATGTCTCGGACAGTAAAATACTTTTTGAAAACAGCTCTGGGGTCTGTTAGACATCCACCCTCGACTCTTTTACATTCACCTGACACAAATCAACACAGACTATCGGACTGCTCTGTGAATTGCATGCCTCTTGATAGGCCACAAATTAGCATTCAACACTCTCTCGTCGGTTTATGACATGGAGGATATTAAACCCTTTCCTTTAATTGTGTATTCTTAGATTGTGGGGCATTTGCATAGTGGTTGTTTGGTCAAAGAAAAACTGACTTGCTGTAAGAGCAAAGGTGCTGATCTCTCCTCCTAATGAGAACAGGCTCACATCTGCAGGGACCCCAGAAGCCCACAGACGCAACCCGTCATATTCAGTGCAAACAGATTTAGCCTGGGGCGCCTGATTCAGTCTTTTACTGCTCTGTGTAAAACAGAGGCTTTTATATTTTTGTTCTCAACCATTTTCAGCTTAGCTCAGAGCTGCACCCCAAGGACCTACATCTTTTGCTGATAAACCCACATGTAAATCTCTCGTGATATTTTGATGTTTTTATTGTTTGTTTAGCAACCATGCGAACAGTGGGTAGGGTTGAGTTTTTGACAAAGAACGTCTGATCCAAAATCGATATTTCGGCCCCAGAAAATATTTGGATCCTTAAGCCACACTTACAATGCATGAATGTCTTGATGAAAGCATCTGAATACTTTCCAGTGGTCAAACGTTCATTGTTAATGTGATAAACAATGCTTGTGAACCTGAGCGGAACTGAATTACAGTAACATACATGCACTTAGAGTGTGTTCACTCTCGGCAGTTTTTGGTTTAATTTAAACAAACTCTGTGCGGACCGAGACCCACATTTTCCAAATGAACACTGGTGCGTTTTGGTTGAAATATGAACGCTTCATGGACCAAAGACATCTAAACGAACCAAAAGCCAGATGTGGTGTCACAAGATGTGAGCCTAAAAAGGACTGAATGCTCAAACACACCTGTTTTTTTCTCGTCACAGGCGCTACCTTGCCCATTACAGTTCAGTACAGGCGTTGGAACCGTGTCTCCTCGCAGATCATCTTCATTTTTGTGTTCAACGGAGGAATTCCTGTTGCTGTTTTGACTCCTTTACACATCTTAATATAAGCTCTTAGTGAGTTCTCAGCTGGTATGTGAAGACATACAAGCATATTTAGCCCAGTACACAGCATTGTTTTAGAAGATCTGTCGCAAATCAACATTATAAAAGCTTTCCAATCAGGTTGTGACTTTATCCTTATTCCTTTTGTTTTGTATCTTTAGGTTTTGTGTTAAAAACTAAAGCGTGAACGCTAAACGAACCAAGACTACACGTATTATTTTCTTTTTTTGGTCCAGACCAAACGAACCAAGAGAACTCAACTAGAAGTGTGAAAAAAGGGCATTTGTTTTCAGTTACTTGGTATTTTCTATTTCTCAAAAAAGTATCATGGTATAAAAAAAGCTTATACATGGGACACATACATTCATGCACATAAAAATGATACATCTTTGGGTTAAACCCGAGAACAAGTTTAAATCTCATAATACATTTCAACAACATGTTTCTTGCACGTTGTTGAAATGTATGTGTGATTTTAAACTTGCAACAGAATATCGGATGAATTTGTTCAGAAGATCTTCAGGTTAGAGTTCATTTTTTGTAGACCAGCAGGTTCTCCTAGAGCGGTGGAGAAGTCATTGAGTATTTTGTCTGCATTACTAGAAGTAAGATGATGCCCTCTGAAAAATAGGAGAGGTCAATATTTGTTAAAAAGTGGAAATTGCATCCTTCATATGGATTCATCATCAGGCTGATTTAGAGAATTCTGGATTAATTTCTCAGGGCATAAAGTGAGTATAAAGTCTCCGCTACAAAAAAAACCATTGGAAATTTATACCATTGTTACCCAAAAAAATGAAAAATACAAATCTTTAAGCACACATTGTTATGTTGTGGGAAAGAGAGACATTTTTCACTGGTTAAGTTATCACAATGGAAACCTTCCATTAAACAGCATACTATAAGATTAGTTAGTGGCTTTTCAGCCAGTTAAACAATTATGAAGCACAAAACAATTATGTATAAGGTGACATACAGAATAATCAATCCATTGTTTTGGTCAACAGAAACAGTAACTGTAACAGAAAATGTAAAATTCTTTGAAAGGACAACATTTAAAACACGTTTAACAACATGCACCGTCCCAATATGTGACCTGACTATGAAAAACACCCTGAAAACATATTTATCTCCAAATATACATTTATTTCCGTTAGGTGACGCTTGTCTGAATACTGTATGTGTCAAGGTAGTTTTGTGTTACTTGGCCTACCAAATTGCTATTATAAAATATGATGATATTTTGAACAAATAAAAATAATCCAAAATGTTTTGAATTTGATGTTTAAAACCAACAAAACCACTGCTAGAGTCATTGTGTAAATTGACTTTAATTTTATTTTTATTCTTTACTGAAAACCCTGACAAGCCCTGTCCTGAAACCTGACCTACTTACTAAGAGGGTTCTAAAGTTTAACTAACTCTTTTGTTAATTATTAAAATAATTTGAATGTTTATTTGCCATCAGTTAAATCAAACAATTAATGCAATAATTGTATCTGCACAGTAATTCCCCTCTGTTTGTTCTCTGCGTTATGCAGAGAAGGACGTAGGCTAAAGTGATGCCACAGTTATGATGGCAAAGAAAGGGTCCTGGGAGACACAAATGTGCTGTGGACAGCAAAATACTCTGTCGCTCAGGGGCATCAAGACAAAAAAGTGTTTTTTTTTTTGTTTTTTTTTTCTGAAAAAGCAGAAGTGATTTTGAGACAGGATGATGTACCATGGCCTCAGGTGTTCAGAGAGAATAACTGAGAGTGTGTCAGAGGGAAGGAAAGCCAGTTTAGGAACTATACATGGAGAAAAAGGGGTGCCGGTGTCATAGCAGCTCATTGCTGCTGAATGCAATAGATGCTGTTGAAATGAACAAGCATAAAAATGCAATACAGATATATCTGTAAATCCAAAGAAAGCAATAAAACAAAGAAAAAAAAAAAGATTCACAAATTGCAGGCAAGATATATATATATATATATATATATATATATATATATATATATATATATATATATATATATATATATATATATATATATATATATATATATATATATAATTTTTTTTTTTTTTTTTTTTTTTTTTTTTTTTCAAAATGCATCACCATTGTACATGACTTGAAAAATAACATTTAAAGGAGCAGTCAATGTTTTCACATTCTCATTTCATAATTTTTTCCCAGTAAAACACAAAAGTATAATTTCATCTTCACACATCTTTTTTTCCCATTCAGTTCATAAAACAACAACAACAACAACAGCAACAACAAAAACACTGTCATTTTGACACTGTCAAAAACACAATCATACTGTAATTCATATGATTCAAATTTAGTTTGTTATTCAGCTGCAACTATCAGATCTCATTTTCTATTAGCATATAACTTGCCCATTACATTCGGACACAAAACACGTGAGAACAGTTTTGCCAGAGGGAGATTATTAGTTAATGATTAATAAAATTTCGGTTTGTTTACACAAGCTATTAAATGAATAAAGAGCATAAGTCAAGTGGGCTATGCTTTTTATGAAACTTATATTGTTTTTGCAATTTTGGAACTTAACAGACATGAATGCTTCACCTAAATACACTACCATTCAAATGTTTTCTAGTTGATCATTTAAAAAAATAATAATAATAATAATTATTCACCAAGGATGGATGGATGGATGGAGACAAAAACAGATGATGATAGATAGATAGATAGATAGATAGATAGATAGATAGATAGATAGATAGATAGATAGATAGATAGATAGATAGATAGATAGATAGATAGATAGATAGATCACATTCTATTACGCATATGCATTGACAGAGAGGGAGATACTTTTATGAAACTTCTATTGTTTTTTATATTTTTATGAAACCTCTATTTATTTTATTTTGTTGTTGTGGAGCTAATGACATTTCATGGCATAAATTTTAAAATTAATGGTATTTTCTTCTTGACAATTACCTGCTGCGTTGCCATTTTAATTATTCTATCAAATGCATTTGTGAAGTATAATTTAGTTGCAAACAAGAGAAGAAAAAAAGGAAACTAAATTAACAAAAAAACTGACAACTTAATTGCACACTGTTAAAGAAATAAGAATATAAGAGCTAAAAATGGAAGATTTACAGGATACAAGTCTTGTGAGTGACACAAATATTCTTCTTTTTTTTTTTTCAAATGTGTCTATAATTTGATACAGATATTTCCATGATCTGTTTCACCTTTGTGCTGTTGTGTAACTTTGTTTAGAGGCAGGAGAACAGATCCAAATCCACAGATCCACGAATCCAAATTCCCAGAGTTTCAGCGAGGGATCAGACATTATCTCTGGAGCCAGAGCTCAGTTGCCTATCTCAATATTTAATACCGCAATATCAAACATGAGGTTTAATAACTTTGTAAAGATTCCTTCTCAGTCCTTTTTTTTTTTTTTTTTTTTAACTGCGCCGCATATTTTATCTCAATCTCTTTTTGAATTAATTATTAACGTCTCTGGAGTTCCCTTCCAACAGTGCTTAAATCTTTATTTAATTTATATGCTGTCTTTCTTGCTGTCTGTTTCAAAAAATAAAAAGAATGAAATAAGTCTCACTTGCCACATAATTTAAACTGAGTGTGCTTGTGAAGTCATTTAGATTTGTTTCATTACTGCTCTTAAGAAGGACTGCCAAGCCATACTAACAAAAGTGTAAAATCCATTACGGCGCCTAAAAGCGACGAATCTGCCCGTATCGTTTCGCATTCTTTATGCATGCATGCCCGTATCGGCACGTCATGGGGGATTCTGAGTGATCATACACCATGCAGAGTGCAGCCGAGCACCCACATACACACATACTGTTAATCATATGGAAAGATGGAATGGCTGTACCTCATTAGCCTACACACCGTGTTAATCTAGAGCTTAAAGAATAGCTTTAAACCTCTTCACAGTTTCCTGAATTATACATCTCGAGACGCCCACTCGGAGCATTTGGCGAAGAAGCACAGAGCAGAACATGATCTTTATACTTCATCGGTATGATCTTTAAAATTATTCAGAGGAGGTCGTAAATTATTATTATTTCCACCATATGCGTGAAAATACCCTCAAGCAAAGGTTATACATTTAGAGAAAATGAGTACTCTTAGCTATATATGCCTATGATGGGAATAGAATATTATTATGCTACTCTTACAACTTATGCAGTATACAGCGTGAATACACTGTGCCAATTTTCTGTATTTATTTCCGGATAAGCAGAGTGCGGAATATCGTCTCCCAAAGTGCAGTGCGCTCAGTGTGTACATGTAGTTTCCACAACACAAAAGAAACGAGCCACAACACAACGAAATCAAGCCACAACACAACAGAATCAAGCCACAACACAACAGAATTAAGCCACAACACAACAGAAACGAGCCACAGCACAACGGAGTCAAGCCACAACACAACAGAAACGAGCCACAACACAACAAAATCACAACACAACGAAATCAAGCCACAGCACAAAAGAATAAAGCCACAACACAACAGAAACGAGCCACAACACAACGAAAACACAACACAAAAGAAGCGAGCCACAACACAACAGAAACAAGCCACAACAGAAAAGAAACAAGTCGCAACACAACAGAAACAAGCCACAACAGAAAATAAACAAGTCGCAACACAACAGAAACAAGCCACAACAGAACAGAAACAAGTCGCAACACAACAGAAACAAGCCACAACAGAACAGAAACGAGCCACAACACAACAGAAACGAGCCACAACAACAAAATCACAACACAACAGAAGCGAGCCACAACAGAATAGAAACAAGTCGCAACACAACAGAATAGAAACAAGTCGCAACAGAACAGAAACAAGCCGCAACACAACAGAAACAAGCCACAACAGAACAGAAACAAGTCGCAATACAACAGAAACAAGCCACAACAGAACAGAAACAAGCCACAACAGAACAGAAACAAGCCGTAACAGAACAGAAACAAGTCGCAACACAACGAAATCAAGAAACAGCACAACAGAATTAAGCCACAACACAACAGAAACGAGCCACAACAGAACAGAAACAAGTCGCAATACAACAGAAACAAGCCACAACAGAACAGAAACAAGTCGCAACACAACAGAAACAAGTTGCAACACAACAGAAACAAGCCACAACAGAACAGAAACAAGTCGCAACACAACAGAAACAAGCCACAACAGAACAGAAACAAGCCACAACAGAACAGAAACAAGTCACAACACAACAGAAACAAGCCACAACACAACAGAAACAAGCCACAACACAACAGAAACAAGCCACAACACAACAGAAACAAGCCACAACACAACAGAAACAAGTCACAACAGAACAGAAACAAGCCACAACAGAAAAGAAACAAGCCACAACAGAACAGAAACAAGTCACAACACAACAGAAACAAGCCACAACAGAACAGAAACAAGTCGCAATACAACAGAAACAAGCCACAACAGAACAGAAACGAGCCACAACAGAATAGAAACAAGTCGCAACACAACAGAAACAAGCCACAACAGAATAGAAACAAGTCGCAACACAACAGAAACAAGCCACAACAGAACAGAAACAAGTCGCAATACAACAGAAACAAGCCACAACAGAAAAGAAACAAGTCGCAACACAACAGAAACAAGCCACAACAGAAAAGAAACAAGTCGCAACACAACAGAAACAAGCCACAACAGAACAGAAACAAGTCGCAACACAACAGAAACAAGCCACAACAGAACAGAAACGAGCCACAACACAACAGAAACGAGCCACAACACAACAACATCACAACACAACAGAAGCGAGCCACAACAGAATAGAAACAAGTCGCAACAGAACAGAAACAAGTCGCAACAGAACAGAAACAAGCCGCAACACAACAGAAACAAGCCACAACAGAACAGAAACAAGTCGCAATACAACAGAAACAAGCCACAACAGAAAAGAAACAAGTCGCAATACAACAGAAACAAGCCACAACAGAACAGAAACAAGCCACAACAGAACAGAAACAAGCCGTAACAGAACAGAAACAAGTCGCAACACAACATAACAGAAACAAGCCACAACAGAACAGAAACAAGTCGCAACAGAACAGAAACGAGCCACAACAGAACAGAAACAAGTCACAACACAACAGAAACAAGTCGCAACACAACAGAAACAAGCCACAACACAACAGAAACAAGCCACAACACAACAGAAACAAGCCACAACACAACAGAAACAAGTCACAACAGAACAGAAACAAGTCGCAACACAACAGAAACAAGCCACAACAGAACAGAAACAAGCCACAACAGAACAGAAACAAGTCACAACACAACAGAAACAAGCCACAACACAACAGAAACAAGCCACAACACAACAGAAACGAGCCACAGCACAACGGAGTCAAGCCACAACACAACAGAAACGAGCCACAACACAACAAAATCACAACACAACGAAATCAAGCCACAGCACAAAAGAATAAAGCCACAACACAACAGAAACGAGCCACAACACAACGAAAACACAACACAACAGAAGCGAGCCACAACAGAATAGAAACAAGTCGCAATACAACAGAAACAAGCCACAACAGAAAAGAAACAAGTCGCAACACAACAGAAACAAGCCACAACAGAAAAGAAACAAGTCGCAACACAACAGAAACAAGCCACAACAGAACAGAAACAAGTCGCAACACAACAGAAACAAGCCACAACAGAACAGAAACGAGCCACAACACAACAGAAACGAGCCACAACACAACAAAATCACAACACAACAGAAGCGAGCCACAACAGAATAGAAACAAGTCGCAACACAACAGAATAGAAACAAGTCGCAACAGAACAGAAACAAGCCGCAACACAACAGAAACAAGCCACAACAGAACAGAAACAAGCCACAACAGAACAGAAACAAGCCGTAACAGAACAGAAACAAGTCGCAACACAACGAAATCAAGAAACAGCAAAACAGAATTAAGCCACAACACAACAGAAACGAGCCACAACAGAACAGAAACAAGTCGCAATACAACAGAAACAAGCCACAACAGAACAGAAACGAGCCACAACAGAACAGAAACAAGTCGCAACACAACAGAAACAAGTCGCAACACAACAGAAACAAGCCACAACAGAACAGAAACAAGTCGCAACACAACAGAAACAAGCCACAACAGAACAGAAACAAGCCACAACAGAACAGAAACAAGTCACAACACAACAGAAACAAGCCACAACACAACAGAAACAAGCCACAACACAACAGAAACAAGCCACAACACAACAGAAACAAGTCGCAACACAACAGAAACAAGCCACAACAGAATAGAAACAAGTCGCAACACAACAGAAACAAGCCACAACAGAACAGAAACAAGTCGCAATACAACAGAAACAAGCCACAACAGAAAAGAAACAAGTCGCAACACAACAGAAACAAGCCACAACAGAAAAGAAACAAGTCGCAACACAACAGAAACAAGCCACAACAGAACAGAAACAAGTCGCAACACAACAGAAACAAGCCACAACAGAACAGAAACGAGCCACAACACAACAGAAACGAGCCACAACACAACAACATCACAACACAACAGAAGCGAGCCACAACAGAATAGAAACAAGTCGCAACACAACAGAATAGAAACAAGTCGCAACAGAACAGAAACAAGACGCAACAGAACAGAAACAAGCCGCAACACAACAGAAACAAGCCACAACAGAACAGAAACAAGTCGCAATACAACAGAAACAAGCCACAACAGAAAAGAAACAAGTCGCAATACAACAGAAACAAGCCACAACAGAACAGAAACAAGCCACAACAGAACAGAAACAAGCCGTAACAGAACAGAAACAAGTCGCAACACAACATAACAGAAACAAGCCACAACAGAACAGAAACAAGTCGCAACAGAACAGAAACGAGCCACAACAGAACAGAAACAAGTCGCAACACAACAGAAACAAGTCACAACACAACAGAAACAAGCCACAACACAACAGAAACAAGCCACAACACAACAGAAACAAGCCACAACACAACAGAAACAAGTCACAACAGAACAGAAACAAGTCGCAACACAACAGAAACAAGCCACAACAGAACAGAAACAAGCCACAACAGAACAGAAACAAGTCACAACACAACAGAAACAAGCCACAACACAACAGAAACAAGCCACAACACAACAGAAACAAGTCACAACAGAACAGAAACAAGCCACAACAGAAAAGAAACAAGCCACAACAGAACAGAAACAAGTCACAACACAACAGAAACAAGCCACAACAGAACAGAAACAAGTCGCAACAGAACAGAAACGAGCCACAACAGAACAGAAACAAGTCGCAACACAACAGAAACAAGTCGCAACACAACAGAAACAAGCCACAACACAACAGAAACAAGTCACAACAGAACAGAAACAAGCCACAACAGAAAAGAAACAAGCCACAACAGAACAGAAACAAGTCACAACACAACAGAAACAAGCCACAACAGAACAGAAACAAGTCGCAACACAACAGAAACAAGCCACAACAGAACAGAAACAAGTCACAACACAAAAGGAACAAGCCACAACAGAACAGAAACAAGCCACAACACAACAGAAACAAGTCGCAATACAACAGAAACAAGCCACAACAGAACAGAAACAAGTCGCAACACAACGGAAACAAGCCACAACACAACTGAAACAAGTCGCAACAGAACAGAAACAAGCCACAACAGAACAGAAACAAGTCGCAATACAACAGAAGCAAGTCGCAACACAACAGAAACAAGCCACAACAGAACAGAAACAAGTCACAACACAACAGAAACAAGCCACAACAGAACAGAAACAAGCCACAACAGAACAGAAACAAGTCACAACACAACAGAAACAAGTCACAACACAACAGAAACAAGCCACAACACAACAGAAACAAGCCACAACAGAAAAGAAACAAGCCACAACAGAACAGAAACAAGCCGTAACAGAACAGAAACAAGTCGCAACACAACGAAATCAAGAAACAGCACAACAGAATTAAGCCACAACACAACAGAAACGAGCCACAACAGAACAGAAACAAGTCGCAATACAACAGAAACAAGCCACAACAGAACAGAAACGAGCCACAACAGAACAGAAACAAGTCGCAACACAACAGAAACAAGCCACAACAGAACAGAAACAAGTCGCAACACAACAGAAACAAGCCACAACAGAACAGAAACAAGCCACAACAGAACAGAAACAAGTCACAACACAACAGAAACAAGCCACAACACAACAGAAACAAGCCACAACACAACAGAAACAAGCCACAACACAACAGAAACAAGTCGCAACACAACAGAAACAAGCCACAACAGAATAGAAACAAGTCGCAACACAACAGAAACAAGCCACAACAGAACAGAAACAAGTCGCAATACAACAGAAACAAGCCACAACAGAAAAGAAACAAGTCGCAACACAACAGAAACAAGCCACAACAGAAAAGAAACAAGTCGCAACACAACAGAAACAAGCCACAACAGAACAGAAACGAGCCACAACACAACAGAAACGAGCCACAACACAACAACATCACAACACAACAGAAGCGAGCCACAACAGAATAGAAACAAGTCGCAACACAACAGAATAGAAACAAGTCGCAACAGAACAGAAACAAGTCGCAACAGAACAGAAACAAGCCGCAACACAACAGAAACAAGCCACAACAGAACAGAAACAAGTCGCAATACAACAGAAACAAGCCACAACAGAAAAGAAACAAGTCGCAATACAACAGAAACAAGCCACAACAGAACAGAAACAAGCCACAACAGAACAGAAACAAGCCGTAACAGAACAGAAACAAGTCGCAACACAACATAACAGAAACAAGCCACAACAGAACAGAAACAAGTCGCAACAGAACAGAAACGAGCCACAACAGAACAGAAACAAGTCGCAACACAACAGAAACAAGTCACAACACAACAGAAACAAGCCACAACACAACAGAAACAAGCCACAACACAACAGAAACAAGCCACAACACAACAGAAACAAGTCACAACAGAACAGAAACAAGTCGCAACACAACAGAAACAAGCCACAACAGAACAGAAACAAGCCACAACAGAACAGAAACAAGCCACAACAGAACAGAAACAAGTCACAACACAACAGAAACAAGCCACAACACAACAGAAACAAGCCACAACACAACAGAAACAAGTCACAACAGAACAGAAACAAGCCACAACAGAAAAGAAACAAGCCACAACAGAACAGAAACAAGTCACAACACAACAGAAACAAGCCACAACAGAACAGAAACAAGTCGCAACAGAACAGAAACGAGCCACAACAGAACAGAAACAAGTCGCAACACAACAGAAACAAGTCGCAACACAACAGAAACAAGCCACAACACAACAGAAACAAGTCACAACAGAACAGAAACAAGCCACAACAGAAAAGAAACAAGCCACAACAGAACAGAAACAAGTCACAACACAACAGAAACAAGCCACAACAGAACAGAAACAAGTCGCAACACAACAGAAACAAGCCACAACAGAACAGAAACAAGTCACAACACAAAAGGAACAAGCCACAACAGAACAGAAACAAGCCACAACACAACAGAAACAAGTCGCAATACAACAGAAACAAGCCACAACAGAACAGAAACAAGCCACAACAGAACAGAAACAAGTCGCAACACAACGGAAACAAGCCACAACACAACTGAAACAAGTCGCAACAGAACAGAAACAAGCCACAACAGAACAGAAACAAGTCGCAATACAACAGAAGCAAGTCGCAACACAACAGAAACAAGCCACAACAGAACAGAAACAAGTCACAACACAACAGAAACAAGCCACAACAGAACAGAAACAAGCCACAACAGAACAGAAACAAGTCACAACACAACAGAAACAAGTCACAACACAACAGAAACAAGCCACAACACAACAGAAACAAGTCACAACAGAACAGAAACAAGCCACAACAGAAAAGAAACAAGCCACAACAGAACAGAAACAAGTCACAACACAACAGAAACAAGCCACAACAGAACAGAAACAAGTCGCAACACAACAGAAACAAGCCACAACAGAACAGAAACAAGTCACAACACAACAGGAACAAGCCACAACAGAACAGAAACAAGTCGCAACACAACAGGAACAAGCCACAACAGAACAGAAACAAGCCGCAACAGAACAGAAACAAGCCACAACAGAACAGAAACAAGCCACAACAGAACAGAAACAAGTCACAACACAACAGGAACAAGCCACAACAGAACAGAAACAAGCCGCAACAGAACAGAAACAAGCCACAACAGAACAGAAACAAGTCGCAACACAACAGGAACAAGCCACAACAGAACAGAAACAAGCCGCAACAGAACAGAAACAAGCCACAACACAACAAAATCAAGCCACAGCACAACAGAATCGAGCCACAACACAACAGAAACAAGTCGCAACACAACAGAAACAATACACTGTGCCAATTTTCTGTATTTATTTCCGGATAAGCAGTGTGCGGAATATCGTCTCCCATAATGCAGTGCGCTCAGTGTGTACATGTATTTTCCACAACACAACAGAAACGAGCCACAACACAACGAAATCAAGCCACAACACAACAGAATTAAGCCACAACACAACAGAAACGAGCCACAGCACAACGGAGTCAAGCCACAACACAACAGAAACGAGCCACAACACAACGAAATCACAACACAATGAAATAAAGCCACAGCACAACAGAATTAAGCCACAACACAACAGAAACGAGCCACAACACAACAGAAACGAGCCACAACACAACGAAATCACAACATAACAGAAGCGAGCCACAACAGAATAGAAACAAGTCGCAACACAACAGAAACAAGCCACAACAGAACAGAAACAAATCGCAATACAACAGAAACAAGCCACAACAGAACAGAAACAAGTCGCAACACAACAGAAACGTGCCACAACAGAACAGAAACAAGCCACAACAGAACAGAAACAAGTCGCAACACAACGAAATCAAGCCACAGCACAACAGAATTAAGCCACAACACAACAGAAACGAGCCACAACACAACGAAATCACAACACAACAGAAACGAGCCACAACAGAACAGAAACAAGTCACAACACAACAGAAACAAGCCACAACACAACAGAAACAAGCCACAACACAACAGAAACAAGTCGCAACAGAACAGAAACAAGCCACAACAGAACAGAAACAAGTCGCAACAGAACAGAAACAAGCCACAACAGAACAGAAACAAGTCACAATACAACAGAAACAAGCCACAACAGAACAGAAACAAGTCACAACAGAACAGAAACAAGTCACAACACAACATAAACAAGTCGCAACAGAACAGAAACAAGCCACAACAGAACAGAAACAAGTCGCAACAGAACAGAAACAAGCCACAACAGAACAGAAACAAGTCGCAATACAACAGAAACAAGCCACAACAGAACAGAAACAAGTCACAACAGAACAGAAACGTGCCACAACAGAACAGAAACAAGTCACAACACAACAGAAACAAGCCACAACACAACACAAAACAACACAAACAAGTTGCAACAGAACAGAAACAAGTCGCAACAGAACAGAAACAAGCCACAACAGAACAGAAACAAGTCACAACACAACAGAAACAAGCCACAACAGAACAGAAACAAGCCACAACACAACAGAAACAAGTCACAACACAACGAAATCAAGCCACAACACAACACAAAACAACACAAACAAGTTGCAACAGAACAGAAACAAGTCGCAACAGAACAGAAACAAGCCACAACAGAACAGAAACAAGTCACAACACAACAGAAACAAGCCACAACAGAACAGAAACAAGCCACAACACAACAGAAACAAGTCGCAACACAACAGAAACAAGCCACAACAGAACAGAAACAAGCCACAACAGAACAGAAACAAGCCACAACAGAACAGAAATGAGCCACAACAGAACAGAAACAAGCCACAACAGAACAGGGACAAGCCACAACAGAACAGGGACAAGCCACAACAGAACAGAAACAAGTTGCAACAGAACAGAAACAAGCCGCAACAGAACAGAAACAAGCCACAACACAATGAGATCAAGCCACAACACAACACAAACAAGTTGCAACACAACAGAAACAAGCCACAACAGAACAGAAACAAGTTGCAATACAACAGAAACAAGCCACAACAGAACAGAAACAAGTCACAACACAACAGAAACGTGCCACAACAGAACAGAAACAAGCCACAACAGAACAGAAACAAGTTGCAACAGAACAGAAACAAGCCGCAACAGAACAGAAACAAGCCACAACACAACGAAATCAAGCCACAACACAACACAAACAAGTTGCAACACAACAGAAACAAGCCACAACAGAACAGAAACAAGCCACAACACAACGAAATCAAGCCACAACACAACACAAACAAGTTGCAACACAACATAAACAAGCCACAACAGAACAGAAACAAGTTGCAATACAACAGAAACAAGCCACAACAGAACAGAAACAAGTCACAACACAACAGAAACAAGCCACAACAGAACAGAAACAAGTTGCAACAGAACAGAAACAAGTCGCAACACAACAGAAACAAGCCACAACAGAACAGAAACAAGTCACAACACAACAGAAACATGCCACAACAGAACAGAAACAAGCCACAACAGAACAGAAACAAGTCGCAACAGAACAGAAACAAGCCGCAACAGAACAGAAACAAGCCACAACACAACGAAATCAAGCCACAACACAACACAAACAAGTTGCAACACAACAGAAACAAGCCACAATACAACGAAATCAAGCCACAACAGAACAGAAACAAGTTGCAACACAACAGAAGCAAGCCACAACAGAACAGAAACAAGTTGCAATACAACAGAAACAAGCCACAACAGAACAGAAACAAGTCGCAACAGAACAGAAACAAGTCGCAACAGAACAGAAACAAGCCGGAACACAACAGGAACAAGCCACAACAGAACAGAAACAAGTTGCAACAGAACAGAAACAAGCCACAACACAGTGAAATCAAGCCACAATACAACACAAACAAGTTGCAACAGAACAGAAACAAGTCGCAACACAACAGAAACAAGCCACAACAGAACAGAAACAAGTCGCAACAGAACAGAAACAAGTCGCAACAGAACAGAAACAAGCCGCAACACAACAGGAACAAGCCACAACAGAACAGAAACAAGTTGCAACAGAACAGAAACAAGCCGCAACAGAACAGAAACAAGCCACAACACAGCGAAATCAAGCCACAATACAACACAAACAAGTTGCAACAGAACAGAAACAAGTCGCAACACAACAGAAACAAGCCACAACAGAACAGAAACAAGTCACAACACAACAGAAACATGCCACAACAGAACAGAAACAAGCCACAACAGAACAGAAACAAGCCACAACACAGCGAAATCAAGCCACAATACAACACAAACAAGTTGCAACAGAACAGAAACAAGTCGCAACACAACAGAAACAAGCCACAACAGAACAGAAACAAGTCACAACACAACAGAAACATGCCACAACAGAACAGAAACAAGCCACAACAGAACAGAAACAAGTCGCAACAGAACAGAAACAAGCCGCAACAGAACAGAAACAAGCCACAACACAACGAAATCAAGCCACAACACAACACAAACAAGTTGCAACACAACAGAAACAAGCCACAATACAACGAAATCAAGCCACAACAGAACAGAAACAAGTTGCAACACAACAGAAGCAAGCCACAACAGAACAGAAACAAGTTGCAATACAACAGAAACAAGCCACAACAGAACAGAAACAAGTCGCAACAGAACAGAAACAAGTCGCAACAGAACAGAAACAAGCCGGAACACAACAGGAACAAGCCACAACAGAACAGAAACAAGTTGCAACAGAACAGAAACAAGCCACAACACAGTGAAATCAAGCCACAATACAACACAAACAAGTTGCAACAGAACAGAAACAAGTCGCAACACAACAGAAACAAGCCACAACAGAACAGAAACAAGTCGCAACAGAACAGAAACAAGTCGCAACAGAACAGAAACAAGCCGCAACACAACAGGAACAAGCCACAACAGAACAGAAACAAGTTGCAACAGAACAGAAACAAGCCGCAACAGAACAGAAACAAGCCACAACACAGCGAAATCAAGCCACAATACAACACAAACAAGTTGCAACAGAACAGAAACAAGTCGCAACACAACAGAAACAAGCCACAACAGAACAGAAACAAGTCACAACACAACAGAAACATGCCACAACAGAACAGAAACAAGCCACAACAGAACAGAAACAAGTCGCAACAGAACAGAAACAAGCCGCAACAGAACAGAAACAAGCCACAACACAACGAAATCAAGCCACAACACAACACAAACAAGTTGCAACAGAACAGAAACAAGCCACAATACAACGAAATCAAGCCACAACAGAACAGAAACAAGTTGCAACACAACAGAAGCAAGCCACAACAGAACAGAAACAAGTTGCAATACAACAGAAACAAGCCACAACAGAACAGAAACAAGTCGCAACAGAACAGAAACAAGCCACAACAGAACAGAAACAAGTCACAACACAACAGAAACAAGCCACAACAGAACAGAAACAAGCCACAACACAACAGAAACAAGTCGCAACACAACAGAAACAAGCCACAACAGAACAGAAACAAGCCACAACAGAACAGAAACAAGCCACAACAGAACAGAAATGAGCCACAACAGAACAGGGACAAGCCACAACAGAACAGGGACAAGCCACAACAGAACAGGGACAAGCCACAACAGAACAGAAACAAGTTGCAACAGAACAGAAACAAGCCGCAACAGAACAGAAACAAGCCACAACACAATGAGATCAAGCCACAACACAACACAAACAAGTTGCAACACAACAGAAACAAGCCACAACAGAACAGAAACAAGTTGCAATACAACAGAAACAAGCCACAACAGAACAGAAACAAGTCACAACACAACAGAAACGTGCCACAACAGAACAGAAACAAGCCACAACAGAACAGAAACAAGTTGCAACAGAACAGAAACAAGCCGCAACAGAACAGAAACAAGCCACAACACAACGAAATCAAGCCACAACACAACACAAACAAGTTGCAACACAACAGAAACAAGCCACAACAGAACAGAAACAAGCCACAACACAACGAAATCAAGCCACAACACAACACAAACAAGTTGCAACACAACAGAAACAAGCCACAACAGAACAGAAACAAGTTGCAATACAACAGAAACAAGCCACAACAGAACAGAAACAAGTCACAACACAACAGATATGTGCCACAACAGAACAGAAACAAGCCACAACAGAACAGAAACAAGTTGCAATACAACAGAAACAAGCCGCAACAGAACAGAAACAAGCCACAACACAACGAAATCAAGCCACAACACAACACAAACAAGTTGCAACACAACAGAAACAAGTTGCAATACAACAGAAACAAGCCACAACAGAACAGAAACAAGCCGCAACAGAACAGAAACAAGCCACAACACAACGAAATCAAGCCACAACACAACACAAACAAGTTGCAACACAACAGAAACAAGCCACAATACAACGAAATCAAGCCACAACAGAACAGAAACAAGTTGCAACACAACAGAAGCAAGCCACAACAGAACAGAAACAAGTTGCAATACAACAGAAACAAGCCACAACAGAACAGAAACAAGTCGCAACAGAACAGAAACAAGTCGCAACAGAACAGAAACAAGCCGCAACACAACAGGAACAAGCCACAACAGAACAGAAACAAGTTGCAACAGAACAGAAACAAGCCGCAACAGAACAGAAACAAGCCACAACACAGCGAAATCAAGCCACAATACAACACAAACAAGTTGCAACAGAACAGAAACAAGTCGCAACACAACAGAAACAAGCCACAACAGAACAGAAACAAGTCACAACACAACAGAAACATGCCACAACAGAACAGAAACAAGCCACAACAGAACAGAAACAAGTCGCAACAGAACAGAAACAAGCCGCAACAGAACAGAAACAAGCCACAACACAACGAAATCAAGCCACAACACAACACAAACAAGTTGCAACACAACAGAAACAAGCCACAACAGAACAGAAACAAGTCACAACACAACAGAAACATGCCACAACAGAACAGAAACAAGCCACAACAGAACAGAAACAAGTCGCAACACAACAAAATCAAGCCACAGCACAACAGAATTAAGCCACAACACAACGAAATCACAACACAACACAAACAAGTTGCAACACAACAGAATTTAAAAAGCAAACATAAGTTCACATAAACAGAAACAATTATTTGAGCTTTGACATTTTTAGTAGTTCAACATTTTTACACAAAAACTCAATATAACATTTTAGTTCCAAGATTATAACTAGTCACTGCTAACACATAACATTATGTAGCAAAAACTACTTGAAAAGTTCATTATTGTCTACGGTTGCACTTATTAGGATACGGTAAATTCTGTGCGGTATTCGGTACTAGCAAATGTACCATTCTGAACACAGCTTATGTTTTCAGTTATAGCATGACAACAGATGAAACTGTTCAATTCTGTTAAAATTCTGTTCTAATCCTTTATGACTTTCTTGCTCCTTTGTAACACAAAACATTTATTTATTTATAGAATGTTTTTTTTTGTTTTTTTAAACTATCCCTTTAAACCACGTGGCATTTATAGCAGTGTTAGCGTAAATGTCACACACTGACAACATCTTAAATCTAACTTCACAGTCGCTCTGTCAAAACCATGATATCAAAGTCAGTACGATATTCATCAGTAATGATGAATACGGTAAGGTGGCCCATCCACCACACGGACAAATCGATCTGTGACAACGAGACTACGAGCACTGTCCGTCATACACATGAGCGATTTCTCAAACACTTGGAAAAAACTACAGCGAAGTCAATATGTCAAAATCAGCATGTGGTTGCCCTGTGTCGTCTCGGGCATCTTGGAACGAAGCGGATGCTCATTGTCACTTTCTGAGAATGCAAACAACAATCAATAGTTGATCCTTGGGCTCCTCATCGACTGTGGCTAGTTGTGCAGATTTCTCGAGAGATCTTTATGGTGAGGAGGATGCTTCAGCTGAAGGAAGCCCTGAAAGAAGAGAGGGAGAGAGAAAGATCTCCAGCACTGTCAGCAGATTGTCTACTTGTGGGCGAAGAGCAGTCTGACCCATGCCCGTATCCTTCGAGGATCCAGCATCCATTGCATCTGGTGAGCTTTTTCACACTTCCACACACAGGTTCAATATGTCAATAAGCACCCCGGGGGTGTCAGAGCCCAGGATGAAACGGTGAGAATTAGTCCAGAAAGAGATATGCTATCAGCTCACACATTCCTCTAATCCCCACGGCACTCTTGAGTGTTCCAACTGCGCCTACGTAAAGATGATGCGGGTGAGACTCAAAGCGACGTATAATATAATCCATATCAGCACGAGTAACAGGTCTATTTAATTCCCTTGTAATGTGGCATATGGATGTGTATTTTCTCTGCTAAAAAATAATGCTTGATAACTAAAACACTTTTTTATTTTTTTAACATTTTTTTATTTATTTTTTACTGACAAATAAAGCTGAAATCTCCTTTCTTTACCAGGAATTAGGGGCATTTTTGAGACAATTTTTGTGCTGTAGAGTGTGTGTCATGTTTGATACTTAGAATAAAAAACCTCATAATACTGTTTGTAAACAGTAAAATAATGAAAATAAAGTATTATTTGTGACAGACAAAAATAGCACTTCCAAAGTAAAAACAAACAAACAGCATCTCAGTCATTTGATGGAGGAAAAAAAAAGTAACTTTGCATAAAAAAATCATTGCAACATCTTTACACTATACATTGAAATATTATTAAAATGTAAAAGAATTAGGTTTCTATTTGAATACATTTTAAAATGGAATTTATTTATGGCAATGCATCATTACTCAGGGTCACATGATCCTTCAGAAATCATTCTAATATAATGATTTGCTGGTCAAGAAGCATTTCTGATCATTAATGTTGAAAAAAGTTTTCAACTTTTTGGCGACATTCATAATTAAGGTGTGTTAACAGCAATTTGCAACAACAGAGTGACCGGAAATTATTCATTTTCAATGAGAGTGGGCGATTTGAGGTGTTATGAGCAACAGAACCTATTGCTGATGGAAGGAAATTCCACTGAGATACCAGAGAGAGAGAAACGCATTCAGACATAAAGAAGGGAACAACCAGAGAAAAGTTCATAGGGTCCAGTTGTTCTGCTGGTAATCTAGTTTGTTGTATTCCCACTTGATTTCTGACAGATATGGTTCTTTCTACATTTTCAAAATGCATTTCACACAATACTATCCGTCACATGCTCCATCAGAGCTTTCTACAGTACGTAGGAGCCCTAAAACGACAAGTTTGGAAGGGAAATAAAAAAATCAACAAAATCAATGGGCTCTCTTGAGCAGTTCTTTGGCCCACTGATCCAAAAGAAACGGTGGAATGTAAAAAGAGAGATACAAAGAGACACTTTAATCAACAAGCCCTCATTTGCTCTGTTTTGGTCTCTGAGAGCAGAAAGGCTGTCAAAGTCTATTGGGCGAATAAGCCAAAAATACATTTAAACGGATAAAAATTTTGGAGCAATATCAGAAGAAGGTCTACATTTACTGAAGCTGGCTCCTTGCTAGACTACTGAATCAGTGTCATGATAAATGATTTACAGAATAATGGCAGCATGTACACTTATACAGAAATTTGTCTTTGCTTGTGTACCTTTGGAAATATGTGACTTTTTTAGTAGAGAGAAGACAGGAAATAATGGGAAGAAAAAGAGGAATATATATGTATATATATATATATATATATATATATATATATATATATATATATATATATATATATATATATATATATATATATATATATATATATATATATAAAGAAAGTAAAATGATCTTGCAATGTCATAAGTTACTTTTTCCTAACTGTCAGTGTGTGAAATTATAATTTTTTGTCCGCTGCAAATAATGATTTCTTTTTGTGGATTACAAGCAGTATTATGAAGTTTTAAAAACCTAAATGTCTGGGTGGGCTAAAGAAAACTATACCACTCTGTGTGTCACTAAAAACCACAAATCTTTGTGTGTCTTTACAAATGTGTGGCTTTTTTGGTTGAGAGAGGAGAGGAAATGATAGGATAAAGTGGTGAGCCATCCTTTAACTCCCGTCAACCACATAAAAAACACTTTTCGAGGTGTCAAAGCATATGTGATAACCGGGCCACAGCTCCAACAGACACCCCGTCTCAAATGCCAACCTCAACCCTTGCAGCCCTTCTTCAAAGCTCCATAAAACAGGTCTTGAGGACTTGACAGATACACGCAAGCAAAGACCACAAGATGGGACAGGGCCATTCTCATCATTTTTAAATATTAATAAATTACATGAAAACATTTATATATTGTGAAATAAATACTTATCAATTTGACCATAAGAGCTGCCTAACCTTTATAGCAGGTTTACTTGCCCGAAGGTGTTACCCCCCCAAAAGTTTTTGGCATGTCCTTGAGGAATGACACTTTCTGAAGGTTTCTGCATGCTCTCAGCCTTAGGGGCTTTCTGTTTAGTTGGTCACTTTTGCCCAGGGCCTGGTTTGGTGATGCACTGCTGATAGAGTGACAAGGTGTAACAATAACGAACCTAAACATTTCCTAAGGTTCTGAAGGAATAGTTTACCCTGGAAAATGACAATTCTGTTTTTCACTCATCCTCATGTCACTTCATGCCATTTTTTTTTCTTTCTGTTGAATACAATAGGAGAAAGTTTATATAATCCATTTTTTTTTTTTTTGCTAAGGCTGTCATTTTTGCATTGTATGCATTCTAAATGTTTAAAATGTTTACACTTTTTGAATAATGTGACACAATTACTGCTTATTTGAAAATGACAAAACATGTTTCTTAAAGGGATAGTTCGCCCAAAAATGATATTTAAGCCATGATTTACTCACCCTCAAGCCGTTCGAGATGCATATGTCAATCTTTTTTCAGACGAACACATTTTCAGTTATTTTAGAAAATGTCTTAGATCTTTCAGTGGTTATAATGTGAATAAATGGGGTCCAGCTGCTTCAAGTCGCAAATTGTGCATGCATCCTTCACAAAAATAATCCATCCAGCTCCAGGGGGATAAACGAAGGCCTTCTGAGGGTAATCCGTGCGGTTTTGTCGTAAAAATATACATATTTAAAACTTTATAAACGAAAATAACTGGCTTCCGGTGGCGGTCGGCGCGCGTTCATGGAGATAGAAGCGTTGTGACGTAGAGCGAGCGTGACAGCGCAGCCAGAGAGCAGAGCAAAACAAAACTCTGCGTTCGTTCTACGTCACGACGCTTCCTACGCCACGTCCTACGTCATATGCCATCATCTCTCTCCATGAACGCGCGCCGACCGCCACCGGAAGCCAGTTATTTTCGTTTATAAAGTTTTAAATATGTATATTTTTACGACAAAACCGCACGGATTACCCTCAGAAGGCCTTCGTTTATCCCCCTGGAGCTGGATGGATTATTTTTGTGAAGGATGCATGCACAATTTGCGACTTGAAGCAGCTGGACCCCATTTATTCACATTATAACCACTGAAAGATCTAAGATATTTTCTAAAATAACTGAAAATGTGTTCGTCTGAAAAAAGATTGACATATGCATCTCGAACGGATTGAGGGTGAGTAAATCATGGCTTAAATATCATTTTTGGGCGAACTATCCCTTTAATATTTAGTGATATTTACTTTGTTTCATTGTTTTATTTACATATCACACATCATTATCCTATGTTTATTGTTTAGATCATCATCATTTTCAAAATTTCAACATGTAATAATTCATATTATCATAATGGATTTTCAGTTGAACATTGAAAGAGGGACAAGAGTCAAAAATATACTTTTTAATGTCTTTGAAAGAGGTTTCTTATGCTCACCAAGGCTAAATCTATTTGATCAAAAACACGATAAAACATTTAGAAATATTATAACCATTTAAAATATGGTAGCAATATGCATAATAATAATAATATATATTTCTGATCCCAAACTATGTATAGTATTTATAATCCTAACCCCCTACATTTAAAAAGTTTCAAAGCCAACCAATTAATAATGATGTGATCTTGATTTAATACATTTTATATAATGAATAAAAATGATTTAAAAAAGTGTTAGTTTTAATCACAAATCAACATATGCATGGGAGTTAAAAAAAAAAAAAAAAAAAATATTTTTTTTTTCATAAATAAATAATCCATAAAGTTCGGCCTGCTAATCATAGGCTATCGTATGACTTCAGAAGACTTGAAATATAGTGCATATGTCATGTGGATAACGTTTTCTGTATTTTATCTATTTTTGGAGCCTGTAGTCATTGCCAACAAAAGATGCAAGAAGGTTTTTCACAAAATCTTGTTACACAGAAAAAAAAAGAAAAAAAAGAAAGAAAGAAAACAGCATAAAAGTTTGGAACTGCATGAGTTTTGAGTGTTCCTTTTGAGCCAAACTTCCAAAACAAAAATCAAGCATTCACAGATTACCAGCTGGCTAGCTAACCGTTCATTCACATTATCACATTAACACCTGGTTAATGCATTCATGTATATGCACATGCACGGACACACAAACACACACCGCAAAATAAATATTTCGGACATGCACAGTGGCCCCCCCTTCCTGAAGCTGCAAGCGAGAAGTACAAGCATGCAGTGCACATATTTGCTTGTTTGAGAGGCGGCACAGGCTACAGCAGCGGAATCTATAAAAAGGCAATTATTCCTTTCACGCTTGATGCCTGACTGCGTTCAAGTCCGGCTTATTGCCCTGGATGCTGTTCTTTGCACTCTTCTGCAAGCTCAACACACAACACTTCCTGAACAAAATACATATTTACCCTCTAAGGGCCGAAAGCAGGCTTATTCACGCAGGGACTCATCCCCTCTCAGCTTCCTGCCATGGACTTTGATATCTTCTCTCTGTCTGTTGGAAGGGCTGTGGTGTCTAAATGAAGCCAAAGTGAAATCTCATTATTTCACCTTAAAGGAAGAGGTTATTAGCCAGGGGAGACAGACGGGGAACGCCAGGAGTGCGGCAGTTTTAATGGAGCTCAAGCAGATGGCAGAGCTGCACTGTTCAAACCATTTCCAGCATCTGTAGAGAGGACGATCAGTGTGAGAAATCCCCCTCTCTGTAAAAGATACGAATATTTGTCCATCTTGATATTTTGATCAGCAAACAATACATTCTAATTAGCATGAAGCATTGGTCCTCAATTCTCACGACATTGTCTATTCAAATATTTGCAAATCAAGCTGAGATTGGAGGATGATCAATGGGAGAGAGACAAAGTAGAAGACAGAATTGTCCTCGCTGATAGAAATCGCATTTATCAAGAGTCTCGTGTCCCTTTTTCCATTGACTGAGTGCCAGTGCCAGAGCTGGAAATGTTCTGTGTTTCTCCTCTATAGAAATGGCCCTTAAAACCTGCTGGAACAGCAACAGACATGTGGTGGAATAAAAGTCCTAAACTACAGCAGACTGCACAAAACAACAAGCAGATCACTGCAATCATAATCAGCACAAGCTCAGCTGGTAAATATATCAATACAGTTTAACCAAATCTTTTTATTATTATTATTTTTTATTTATTTTTTATTTACACTTATTCAGCAAGGACATATTTAATTGATCAAAAGTGACAGTAGAGCCATTTATAATTTTACAAAAGATTTTAAAATAAATGCTGTTCCTTTTAACTTATATTGACTGAAGAACCCTGAAAAAATGTGTTGTTTGTGCAAAAATCTATATTTTTAAAAAACATCTGCATATTAGAATTATTTCTGAAGGATCATGTGAAACTGAAGACTTGGAGTAATGATGCTGAAAATTCAGCTTTGCCATCACAGGGATAAATTATATTTTAAAATGTATTAAAATGGAAAACGATTATTTTAATTTGTAATATTTCACAATATTACTGTTTTTAAATGCTTGATAAGTATATATATATATATATATATATATATATATATATATATATATATATATATATATATACACATTATAAGAACAAAATCTTACCGATTACAAACTTTTGAACAGCATTGTATCATTGCAATCAATTAAACAAGACCAAGTGCATGAGCTGGCTACATTGTTCATTCCCATGGAAGTGTTGGTGGAATATGACGGGGATGGAGTGGAGCCCTGTCCCGTCAGCCAAGGCTGATGTTAGTGCGCTGAATTCAGCACCCCTAACTATGTTTGAGGAGATGGTGAATATTTGCAGCATGCCTGTTTCGTCACCCAGCACCATGCCTGTTTAGTCGCACAGCAGTCAGTGTTGACTTTGATAATGTTCCCGCCCTGCCTCTCATTCCCACCTCCTCTGTCTGTTCCGTGTTGGTGAGAGAAGCCGTTTCTGAATTAATTGAATGTTCCTCGTCGGCCAGAGAGGATGTTCCTGAGTAATAATCTGCCTGTTCTGCATCGGCCAAGGAGGCTGTTCTTGAATAATCTGTCTGTGCTGTATTGGCCGAGGAGGCCAATTTTCGATTTTTGTGTGTCCAGTCTCAGCCAGGAAGGCTAGATAATGGCATATAATAACCCTCTGCCTGCACTGCCTAGTCCATCAGCCCTTCGCTGCCTCTCATCAGCCCTTTGTCTCCTCCTACACTGCTTGCTCGGTGCTTCATGGATCCGTCTTGGACTGGTAGTTCGCCAGCTTGACCCGCTTGCTCCACTTAGAAACTCCAAGCCCGTCACTCCACCTCAGCCCTGGACCTGTAGGCTCCACCGTGACTCCTCGTCCCTCCAGCTCCGCCTTGGTCAGATGTCGCTCTGTCATCGCCATTGACTTTCGGCTTTTGTCTGCGACTTGTTCCTCTACCCTTTTGACTCTGTCGGGCTCCACCTCAGTCCAACTGTATGTATGCACAAAAACTTTGCATACGGCAGCTTTCACACTCATGGTCGGATGTACTAACAGTGAAATTAACGCGAGAATGTGCGTTCCTCCACGCCAACTTCATGTCTGGCGCACATACATTTCTCAAGGCTTTTTTTCCATTGGCGAAAAAAAATGAAGTGAAGTTACAGGCAATGTTGCAAACATTACACTATGAATTGTTGTACAAGTCTATCGCACCACCACCTTTGAGAAGCATTGCTATTAATTTGCAATTTATAAAATAATTAACATACTATTGTCACACGAGCCTTATGGGAATATTCGATCAAATATGCAATTAAGTAAGAACATATAAAAGCATGTGCAAATTGATACAACCCTTAGTCTACGGCAATGGCAGCTGTATGGGACGGGATCATCCGCATGTCTGCCAGGTATATAAGGTTCCCATATGATGCAGTTGACCAGCCAAACATTAAAGCGCAATTTGCAGTGATAGCCTGTTTACCTAATGCAATCGGAGCGATCGACTGCACACACATTGCTATAAAGGCGCCATCTGAAGAAGAATATGCATATGTGAATCGGAAACATTTCCATTCAATAAATGTGCAGATAATATGTGACACACAAATGCGCCTAACAAATACTGTGGCAAGGTGGCCTGGGTCAACCCATGATTCATACATCCTTACAAAAAGCATGCTTGGGATGAGGCTCCAAGCTGGAAGGGTGAGTGGTGGGTGGCTTCTTGGTGAGTGATGCATTTAAAGTTATGGTTCTTTCTATTCTTTTTTCTTTTGTTATTAATTCCAGAGGACAAAGTTCCAAATAAAATGTGAGATCCTGCATATGCAGAGATTCATATATCTGTTTTTTTTTTTGCGTATGCACATGTACAGCTTTGTCCGTACACAATGTTTTAGTATGCTTTCAACACAAGTCTTTGTACATGAGGCCCCTGGACCTTCTGTTTCATCAGGTCTCATCTGCCCCGCCTGGGTCTCCACTGCCATCAGCTCCGTCTCAGTCGCTCGTCCCCCTGGTTCGTTCTGACAGTTATCCACCTCCTCCCTCCGCCATGGGCTTATGTCCTGGGATTCCTGGGTTCCACTCTGGCTCCTCCTACCGTTGTCTCCTCCATGGCTTCTGCCTCTGTTGTCTCCTCCCTGGATACTCCCGCTGTTATCTCTGCCCCAGTTCCTGTGGTTTTCCTGTGTGCCTGCCCTGTGTCCTGTTCTAGTCTTGTGTTTGTTTTTGGTGGGTTTGAACATGTTTTAGTTCTTTTTCTTGTGTTTGTAGTAGTTTCCATGGTTTCTCATTGATTTGATTATGATTTGCACCTGTTCTTCCTTTTGTTTATTAGTTTGCCTTGTTATTTATAGCATGTGTTTTTTGCACCACTATCTCACGACCAATTCGTACGAGGTGGCTAATTCGTACGAATTCATACGAACCCACTTGTACAAATTCGTACGATTTCTCTAAACCCCAGTGATGGGTAGATTTAGGGGCGGGGTCAGGGGTAGGTCATTAGTACGAATTCATAAGAATTGGTCAACTCGTAAAATATGTACGATTTAGCAAAAATCGTATGAATTCGTACGAGTGAGGTCATATAAATTTGTATGAATTAGCCACCTCGTAAAATATGTACAAATTGCCATGAGATTGGGTTGGTTTTTTGTCTTGGTTCGTTCACGTCGCTTTTTACATGGTTGTTCTGTTTATGCTTTCTAGCTCTTTTTATTTTATTTATTTTATTTTATTTGACAGGGACAAAGGCCAGTAAGAAACTGTCCCAGAATTAGCTACAAAGCTAAATTTCATCTACAGTCCCTGGGCAGGAAAGTACTATATCAAATTCCATATAAAAAAAATCATGACATACAATAAAATCTCCCCACAAATGGAAAATATACGACATATTGTCCATCACTTAACAATAAAAACAGCAGTCCAAATTACTACCTAATAAACCTCAATATACATCCTACAAAACATCACACAATATTACAAAATCAATCCCTCAAATTGTAAAACCTTGACAAAGCACACGAGTATTTAATGATTACAGACCTGACTCCTCTTTAACCACATTTTCAAATGTAGCTTGAACTGTGCAAAAGTATGACACTGTCTAATATTAATTGGTAAATTATTCCAGTTGTTAACAACTCTTACAGAAAAAGCTGATCGACCAAACTTAGTTACTCTAAAATGTGCTTCACAGTCACCTCTTGATGAAGCTCTTGTTTGTCTTATATTTTCTCTACACGAAGAAACAAATACTTTTAAGGAATAAATACTTAATAAATAATGCTCTGAGTATTTCAAGATTTTTTCAAGATTTTTTTTAATAAATGGGAAAACAAAACAAAGGAACTTACGTTCCGATATTTTGTTGTAAATTTAAAAGTAGTGTGTTACTTTGGTTACTTGGGAAAAAGTAATCTGATTACTTAACCCACGTTACTTGTAATGCATTACCCCCAACACTGATGATGACTAAAGCAAAAACTAAAGAAAATGTAAAATTAAATTACTGATTTACCTGGATGTTAAAATGTTCTCAAAGCATGTAAGACATGTAAATAAATCTGTTGAAGCATGTTTGGTTGTGAGCAGGTTATGTAGTAACCATTCAGCTCTCAGTGGAAAAGTAAGCTGGTTCTGAATCGAGCTCAGTAGATATTCCGGCCCAAACACCAGCCATTTCAGTGGAAAAGGGGAAAGGTGCAAGCACACACAGACCTGGGTTTCTGGCAACAGAACGGATCAGATTGAGTGAAGCCACAATCTGCTCATGACCAGATAATGTGTATATGAGTGTGTGGCAGAGGGCAGCAGTGCCTTGGCCATCAGTGGCCTCCTCCTGCTCCTGCGGCGCGACTACTGAGGGTAAAATTAGATGGCGAGTGCCACCCACGAACAGAGAGAGTGGGAGACAGGCCTGCCATATGCGGGTCAACGGGCTGCACCTCACTCACACACAAACTCCTCCTGTGCTGTCATCCGTCTCAGTTGGTGAGTTTGTGTGTGTGTGTGTGTGTGTGTGTGTGTGTGTGTGTGTGTGTGTGTGTGTGTGTGTGTGTGTGTGTGTGTGAACACTAAGGCACCAGAATAAGCTGTATTGCCCTGAGACTGGATTCCATTTGAGGAGCGGGTGCGACATGGAGGGTGTTTGACGGACGGACATTTAAGTGAGAATATTGCGGAAGTGAAGCCCGGCTGGAGCAGCAGGCGAAATGAAAACCCTCAAGCACTGGCCGTCACATTTATCCATTCAGAGCAGCGGGGTGGAGAGAGGATGATGTCTCTAGAGTTCCTATATAGTTTGCTACCTTTAACACAATATTAAGAATCACATTTTAAGAATTCAGTAGTTATTGAGTGACCTTTTGACCCTCACACATCATGGATCAATAAATCAGCAGTTGCAAAACATCATCATCATGGTTTCCAGCTGCCCTGTTAATGATTGTTGCTAATCGTTGCTAATCGTTGTTATTGTTGTTAATAATGTCTGCTAGCATGCCTTTTTGCTTGTAAGAGATTCTTAAATTCTCAAATGGCAAATGTATGTTTTTTTTTTTTTTTTTGGCTTAGAATTATTTTGTAGTTAGTTTACAATTATTTTGTGAAATTTAAAAGATACAAAATAGACAAAAAATATATGTATTGTTCAAAATTTACGTTTTTTCATGTGGCTTAGAATTATTTTGTAGTTAGTTTACAATTATTTTGTGAAATTTAAAAGATACAAAATAGACAAAAAATATATGTATTGTTAAAAATTTAAGTTTTTTCATGTTTTTGAAAGCTCACCAAAGCTACATTTATTTGATAAAAACAAACACATTAGAATTTTAAATAACTGTTTTCTTTGAATTTTTATTTTATTTTATTTTATTTTATTTTATTTTATTTTATTTTATTTTATTTTATTTATTTTATTTTATTTTATTTTATTTTATTTTATTTTATTTTATTTTATTTTATTTTATTTTATTTTATTTTATTTTATTTTATTTTATTTTATTTTATTTCTTCTTGCGATGGCAAAGTTGATTTTTTTCAGCAGCCATTACTCCAGTCTTCTTATTCAGCTCAAGATTTCTTATTATGAATATCAATTTTAAAAACAGTTCAATTCTGAAGTCAAAAGAACAGCATTTATTTGAAAAATATTTTTTTTGTATAAATTTAAAATTAACTTTTGATCAATTTAATGTATTCTTGCTAATTAAAATATATTTATATCAAAATAAATAAAAACAAATAATTAACTAACTAAATTCTTACTCTTTTAAATGGTAGTGCATATTTTAGATTGCGTTTAGAAATTCACCTTTTTTATTTATTTATTTTTTTTAAGTGATTTTATTTAGTTTAGTGATAATATATTTTATTCTTAGCTAGAATAGAAAATAGTTACTGTTGACCCTCACATATTGTGGAAATCACCAGTTGTTTCCAAAAAGGCAGCTGCCCCAGTTAGTGCTTGTTGCTAATGTTTGCTAACATGTCTTGTTGTTTGTAAGAGATTTGGAGTCAGTATTTGATGCAATATTAAGTTGTATATGCATATTTGTGTGGCACTTGGTCATGGCCTTAAAGACAAAGAAACAGAGAGAGAAGCAGGGACAGAAAGAAAGGATAAAGAAGAGAGCCACAAGCATGTGCTAGGGCCTTGCTGACTTTGCAATCAATACGGTTGGATCAGGCGGCGGCCAAGAAAAATCCATGCCATTTAGCACTGTATTGTCTGGGATTCAAGTACTATGTTTGGACTGTGATTTAATAAATTAATCTGAGCGCTTTGGACCTTTAATTGGTGTGCTGCCGATTACACTGCAGGCCACGACGCTGGAGAGCTTGTTTCAGTGCAACAGTGATTAAAAGAGCCCGGCTGTTCGGAATGACCCAGTGCAAAAGAAGGCCCAGCGCTACCATCCAACATGGAGAGATTCCAAAAGATGCAGAGAACCAAGGAGCAAACGCGGAGGCTGGAGTCAGCATAGGCCTCAGCTCATGTTTAGCCTGTGCACTGACAGGGGTGGAAACTTGACCATCAATTATTTAGTTGTGGTTCAGACTTGGTACTAAGAAAGGGGAAGAGGTGAACTCATGTAAAAATGAACATTTCTCGAGCCGAAATGGCTGCACATCACGTATCCAATATTAATCTTGTCTTGCTGGTGCATCTTGAAGACAAGCAATTACTACCACATTCCAGCGCTGGTGAAGGCTTTCGCTGTGTGCAAGAGCTCCAGGGTCAGCCCTTGAAGTGCAAAACGGGATCAGTGTTGAGTCAAGGCTGCATCTGGTTTGGGATTTGTTAAAAATAACAATGAAATTCTGAAAAGGCAAGACCAAAGACTTTGTTTGGATTATAATATGATAAAACAGTTGAATAAAAACTGGATCTGATAAATTGAAATAAGAATAATATCTGGCATTGCAAACCACAGTCTATGGATGAACAGGGTCTGCAGTGAAAAAATCTAGCACAGAATCACAGATGATAACAACACTCTAAAGAGCCAATCAGGTCCCCGCGTAGGATCAACTACATCCAGCTATTGCTTAAATGAAAGGATTCCCTGGACCAAATTGGTTTCTTTGTGCAACCTGCCAGAAAAACCCGATGAAATCACATTGTATTCACAGACACCGAGCCAATTGTATTATGGGAAACACATCTAAACACTTGTGCAATAATTAAATTTGACTTCTATTGCTCTTTTCACAATACATGTCTTTCCAAAGCAGCTTTACAGCGAACAGGGTCTAAAACCCCAAGACCCCCAGCTAGAAAACCAGTGAAAAAGTGAAAAAGTCCACAGCAGGAAAGAAAAACACCTAACAATGGTAAAGATATGGGGAAGAAACCACATGAGAGCAAAGGGAGCCAATCAAACTCTGACCAATTTCATAGGGCAAATATACAGTATATTAGATTTTCTTGTTTGATTATACAATTGACCGTTCGCAAAGACCCGCCCCCTTTAGTTCCCTTTTGTGGTCACTACAAGTTACGTCAGTGACGACGAATGGGGTTTCGCTTAGAAAGCCTATCACCTTCAAGTATTTCAAAATGAGCCAATGGCAAATAAATGGCATGGGTCTGCGGAATCTGCATAGCGTAACTCCGCCCTACCTCGTGGGTATATAAGGAAGTACGCTGGCAACATGCAGTTCTGTTTTTGCTTCGGAGCCAAGAGGTCCTCTTCACTCCTGTAGCCTATTTCTCTGAGTGTCATCTGAGTATTCTTCGAGACGAGCAGCTCTCCAGTCTGTGTTGGTGTGACGTTGTTTTTCCAGCGAGTTTCACATTCCTGCCTGCTGATCTGTGCAGTGGTCTGCAACAGCGTGTGTGTTTTATCCCTGGGCGCTTCAGCACAGGCTGCTTGGCTTCCTCTCACAAAAGAGCTTGCACGTGACAAGTCTTTTTAAAGATGTCTTGCCCGTGCACTTCTGGGTGCGGTCGTTCCGTTTCATCATCTGATGGGCGCGAGCGCTGTCTTGCGTGTTTGAGCTTAGAGCAGCGTTCGTGGATGAGTCATGTTCTCAAGTCAAGACTCCGTGACCTCACCAGAGGTAGAGTCCCCTCTGTCACACCCCAATCTATCCCCTCCACGAGAGGCGATACTTTGGCTGGTGGCCAGGTGACCTGAGGGTTACAGTGTGGAATAACGGCCCAACGATGCTTCCTCGGGCCACATCCCCCTCTTCCACTCAGCAACCCGCTAGCTTCCCGAGTGCAGTCGCGGGGCCGTCTACGGACGTTTCCCGTGTCTCATTCGGGGCTCCAGACGATGAGACGATGTCTATCGCCGCATCGCAAGGTGGGCTGGATTCTTCTGGGGATGAAGATTCGGCGGTGCTGCCGCCTTCGGGCATGCCAGCATTGCCTGAGTCAGACCCAGAATTGACAGCCATGCTCTCTCGGGCCGACGCAAGCATCGGTCTAGAGTGCAACCCTCCGTCCTGTCCTAAGATCTCGCATGATTGGTTCTTGGGGGCTGCATGCACCCGTCAGCGCACCTCCCCAGTTCCTTTCTTCCCGGTGGTGCATGAGGAGGTCACGAGATCCTGGAAGACACAGTTGTCTTCCCGTGATCCTTTGGCGGCTTTCGTTCTCCCGCCGCTGGCCCTAATGTGGTTAAAGACAGAACCGACTCCCCTATCTCTGAGCCCCCAGAGCGCGCGGATAGCAGTGTGTGCTGCTTATGAGCCTTGCCACTCTCATCCCTCTCTGTCGCCAGAATCCTGTCAGAGCAGGCCCCAGTGGAACGCACGTCCTTCCCTGGTCTCCTCTGTCAGGATGCGGCTTAACTTGCTTGACGTGCGAGAACAAACCTCTTGCAGAAGCTCAAACGTGCTGCGTAACACGAGAATGAACCTCATTGGTTCTTGCGGAAGCTCAAATGTGCTTCATAACACGAGAATGAACCTCATTGGTTCTTGCGGAAGCTCAAATGTGCTTCGTAACACGAGAATGAACCTCATTGGTTCTTGCGGAAGCTCAAATGTGCTGCGTAACACGAGAATGAACCTCATCGGTTCTTGCGGAAGCTCAAATGTGCTGCGTAACACGAGAATGAACCTCATTGGTTCTTGCGGAAGCTCAAATGTGCTTCATAACACGAGAATGAACCTCATTGGTTCTTGCGGAAGCTCAAATGTGCTTCGTAACACGAGAATGAACCTCATTGGTTCTTGCGGAAGCTCAAATGTGCTTCGTAACACGAGAATGAACCTCATTGGTTCTTGCGGAAGCTCAAATGTGCTTCGTAACACGAGAATGAACCTCATTGGTTCTTGCGGAAGCTCAAATGTGCTGCGTAACACGAGAATGAACCTCATTGGTTCTCGCACGTCAAGCGAACATGCTTGAGCTTCTGTTTATCACAACTGATGTGTCCGTTGATCAATCATACACATTTTTACCATTTAAATATAAATTGTATTTTTATATACTGTAATACATATGTTCTCTTGGCTCTGTATACATTAGTGTATTATACATGTTGTTGTAAATCTGACAACATTAAATGTTTAAACATTTTTGCTTTGTTATTTTTTGTATTATTTGTCATATGAGACTGGTTAGGAAAAGTATTGTCTAGTTTATTGGCACTATAATAATTCCAGTGCATTTCCCCAAAATCTTCAAATATTCTGCTAGCTAGTAGAATCTTTCCTTTTTAATGTAAAAACACTGAGCTGATCCAAATTCACAATAAAATTAGATTTAATGGAGCAGAAAAAAAATGCGAATACACAGCTAATTCAGAACAACGTTAGCCACAAAAAAACAAAAAAAAAACAAGTCAGCACTGCATCCTGCCACCATTAAAAAGCTTAGATAACAAACTGTAACAAAGGGTTATGACATTCACTTGAAAGCAATTGTTCCGTGTTAATGTACAACTCTTTTTTTTTTTTACGTTTCCTATTGAGGCCTCGTTCGACTGGTTGAAAAGTCAAACATATTTTCAATGACCCCATTGCAGATTTAGACCACAAACTGCGCTGATGCCTGGCTTTGATAAGTCCCATGCTGAGAGATTTTCCCCATCCCCTCTGAGTATCTATCCTGACAGCAGTACATAAAAGTTGAATAAGCGCTTTGATAAAACGAAGAGATGTCACTAAATCTAAAAATCCATCCTTAGGGGGGTACAAAGGGAGTAAAACAGTGAGATTAAGTAGTCTTGTGGGAGGAGAATAGAGCATAAACAGCTCTTAAATCTACTGACTAAGGGATATATTTCCCCTTGGATTCATATCTCATGGACCTAGTTATGGAGGGCCAGTCAATGTTTTAAAAGCTAAATATAGTGTGTCATTTCAGGAGATTAATCCTGTCCGTCAGTGATTTCAGTACATGTCAGTACCGGTAAAAATGCATTTTTTAGTGCTTTCAATTATACACAGGTGTGATTATAACACACAGGCCTCTTCAAAACCAATCACCATGTTAATCCTTGAACCCTGGAGTGTTGTAGTGCTCTCTGGTAAAGGGCCATCCTCTTCATCCAATAATCCACTGAATAACACTTTCCATAGCACTCTTTTCTAGCCAATTAACCGAGTGTTAAGCCTGCGGTGTGTTAGTGTACCTGCTAGAGGAGCACTAATATTGATTCACGGTGCTTGTTGGGTGTTTCCTCCCATTGTCTCTTAAATGATGGCCATGTCCCGATCTCCCTTTCCATCGACGCCTACAGCAGAACATTCTAGCTCTCCACAACCTCTGTCACCGAATTACAAATAACTAGCCAATGAGAATCACTTTAGCCATTGATTGGTTGTAAGAGAGGTTAATGCTGGAGTGACCTATAGGATCTCTTCTACTGACTTATTAAACAAGCAAACAGCTGGTCATTAATAGAAAGGTGGCCGTGCAATTTTAATAAATTCTTAATAATAATGAAATTAATTTCCTATAAAGGTTGGTTTAAATCACTCATTTTCCCATTTTCTGTGAACTAATCTAAAGTGATAACTATTTACAGTTGTTAAAAAGCATTATTTAACTCTTCACTGTAAAACCCAACAAGTTAACTCAACTCAAACCGATTGAGGAAACTGATTGCGGCAAACCATTTAAGTTTAAAAATAAATACATATGAGTATTGTGAACTTATATATATTGATATTATATATATGACTCAATATATATAAGTTCACAATACTCATATGTATTTATTTTTAAACTTAAATGGTTTGCCGCAATCAGTTTCCTCAATCGGTTTGAGTTGAGTTAACTTGTTGGGTTTTACAGTGTTTACATATGAGCTTATTAAACAATAACACTGTTAATTAAAGTGACAATGAATGAAGATATATGATATGTGTAGGATATAGTCTGTTAATGTATTAACTACAGTTTATAAACTATTAATTAACTATAAATTATTAGTTTGTGAATGATTTGTAAATAATTTATTACACTATACATAATAAAGTGTTACCCCTAATGGTAAAGTGCTACTAATGAAACATATGCATGGATGACTTGTTCACAATAAGATCTGTAGCATGCATTTGGAAAACAGGTAGGTGGATTTTAATTTCATTCTGACCATAACACTACAGTATAAGTGTTGCTTACAGGTATATCCTTGCATTTAGCCCATTTTGTTAAATCAAAACCTCAACTATTGTAACTGCCACAGAACTTTACCTGTTTGAATGGCAATAAATAAAAAAAACACTCATCCATTAAAAGTGTCAAAATGATGTCTTCTCACAATATCCCATAAGGCCTTTCAATGTTTTGTGACCTGGGACAGCTGAATCCTTTCCTAACCCAGTGTCTCATGCAGATTCCATTTCTGAAGTCATTCTTTGAAAAGGTTTTAACCAGCCTGATGCTATTTTTCCCCTCTGAATGTATGTAATTATCCCTCTTCTTCGACATGAGAATATGTGATGTGAATAGATGTGGAGTGTGCCGTCTTTTTCTGTGTTAAAGACACACAAAAGAAAAGCCTTTGCTTCACAAACATCAAAGAATAAGAAAGCTAAAAGCTGCAATCAGTATTTGAGTGAGGGATATTGTGCTCTGCTGAAGAAAAAGTCGTCAGCGGAAAAGTCACTATGACAGCCTGGAGATTAATGATGTGTTTACGACAGAGACACTCAGAAAATAACTTGTCTCTTAAGTGTCAATAAGAGGATCATAGTGTTTAAAAATCATGTGGTGATGTTCATCGGGTCCCATATCATATGTTCTGCAGGCAGTATATTTTCAGGCATATGCTGAAGCTAGAAATGTATATCTACCAGTTTGAACAGTTACCTACTTCACACAGTTCAAACTTATTTTTGAAACATGCTGTCTACACTGAGTTTTATTTGAGTTTGGCCTGAAGGAGGCACAAGCAATGCGAACGTTTAAGTGTCATACACTGTAAATGAGATTGTGAAAATTAACTATAGCATTTCATGAAAAGAAATTCATGCCAACATTCATTCATATATATATATATATATATATATAGATAGATAGATAGATAGATAGATAGATAGATAGATAGATAGATAGATAGATAGATAGATAGATAGATAGATAGATAGATAGATAGATAGATAGATAGATAGATAGATAGATAGATAGATTCTAGATTCTAGATTCTAGATCTAGGTTGATGATGAATTTTGTCTATTACACTCAGAATCATTATTAGGTTTACTGGTACGCAGCAAACATAAAACACTAAGAGGAGAAGTGAAATAAGTCTACTGAAATAAACATCACCTTCTTGGTTAAAGACAGAGAAGTATTGTAGGAGGGATACAAAAGCTAGTGAGTATAGAGCAAGTTAATTTATATCATCATAAAGCTCCACTCTACTGCAATTCAGCTGCTATTACAATACACACAAAGGCAGCCTGGTGTAATGGATGTAACATTTTTTCATGTTGCATCAGGGAGAAGAGTAATGAAGAGATGTCTGAGCACCACCTTTATTTCTCTGTGAGAGAGCAGTCAGAGCGGCTTCTAACTAACAAATCCCCTTTGTACTTTAAAGAACCTTTTACTATGCAACACACACTGGCAGTTCCCATAAGAAAAGAAAAATCACAAACAAGATCTCTGGAATATCTCAATTGTTTCTCCTGACTTTGAGTTTAAGTCTCCTGGTTCTCTGAATTGTCACCTCACTACATGCTAAACGGATAGCTCTAATTTCTTACTATGTCGATGGTCTCTCCTAAAGGAACTTAATAATAAATTAATTAATATAAAAGAAAAGTTTTTTACTGAAATTAAACAGAATCAGAGGCAAAGTAAAAATGAAAAAAAGTGTTGACATTGTAAAATGCAGTTTTGCTCATTAATATCACACACACACACGCACGCACGCACGCACGCACGCACGCACGCACGCACACACACACACACACACACACACACACACACACACACACACACACACAAAACAACAACAACATAAACCACCCTGAAGAGGTTTTGCTAGCGTGTCAGCCTGGCTAAGCTGGTGTCAAGCTGGTGTCGAGCTGGTTTAGATCAAACTTTAATAATAATCCACAAATAATCCACATACAGGGCAGGAAAACACACCTCAACATAAATGTGACTGGAAAATTTGTGATTTAAACCAAGGAACGTTAAAAAAACAGAGATCATGAACTAAATAATCAGCAGCTTTGATGATTAATCAGTGTCCATTGAAACTAATGATTGGCGGTAAACTAAGACAAAGGAGAGCGTGCGACTCAGAAAGCAAACTAAGGGCCAGATTTACTAACAGCTTTCGCCAGCGTGGACACAGTATTTTTGCGGCTGACCTTATTGCATACTGTATATGCATTTGTAGGAGTTTCCCTATAAGACGCAGAATTTATGGGAGGAGAGTATTTAAATGAATCACGCAAGATGACTTACTAAGGTTTGCGCTCGTCAATGTACTGGTGTTTGCGCCATTATTTACCGCCCAAAAAAAGCACGTCTTAAACCAGACACTACCTGGTAAATTGTGTTGGTCATTATGGAAATGATCTGACGGTGTCTGTGTTCTTTAATTTGTGCGTCATCAGTTGATCACGCGCAGAACTTTCCACTACCATCGGCCCCTATAATAAATATAATAACATAACTGATGTTTGTGACAGCTATGAGAACACATTAAATCAAGAAGAGCCTGGTGAAGGCTATGAGTCTAGATAGATTGCCTAAAGCTAAACCAAGTAAAAAAAAATAAAAAATCTTAGGCCGGTTTAAAGATATATTTTACAGAAGGGTATGTGGATTGATATTGTTGATTCTGTGTCAAAATGCTTAATTCTTCTACTGCAAGTCACTTTGGATTAAAGCATCTGCTAAATGCACAAATGTACTGTATATGCAAACTCAGTCCATTCTCAGGATTGCTGGTTGGCAGATGTTTCTGCTTGTTCTTAAAGTTGTTGTTTTATGAAGCCATCAATATTTTTTCCGCTTTGAACTCCAGCCAATACAGATGAAACTCTTGAAATACCTTGATAATCCCACAATTAAAATTAGCTGAGAACTACATTAATTCTCCTGAGCTATGAAAGAGCAACAGCTGAGCACTAAATTTGATGGATATGCCAGGGTTGTGAATTCATAGGTATACAGAAAGAGTTCAAAATATGTACATTTAAAGTCTATTATATAATGTCAAAAAAAAAAGCAAAAAAAAAAAGTGTAAAATAGTTTGGCAGTGTTCATTAAAAGATGCATCAAGAGTTGCTTTCGCACCGGAGGAACCTTTTCATAGTTCCTACTACTTGCAGAAGTACTCAGATTTTGGTGTGTTCACACCGCAGGAACTAGGAACAATTTTAGTTCTAGGAACTCCTTTTGGAGGAACTAATTTAGCTCCTACTTCAGAGTAGGGTCTAAACCAGCACTATAGGAACTATCCCTGACGTAAGTGTATGCCGATTGGCCGAACGCACGCGAAACACCAGCACCCGCTTTTTAAAAAAAAAAAAGCTGTGTAAACACACAGATTATAGCCTATATATTTACTCCAGAAACAAACTCTACGAACATGGAAAACAGTGACAGATGGGCCTTTACGATGAGGAGAAAATCCAAAACATGATTATGCTTTTCTGCTCAGCTAGCAACACTGGACATCAACCACACGGCATACGCTTATAACTTTTCATTACGGTCTACTTTCCATGTATGACAGTTCTATCTAATAACGTATTAGACAGGACTGTTAGACAGATCATAAAATAATGAAGGCTCTGGCATTCTCAGCGCCATCAAAATAAAAGTCCCAGCAACAACAGGCGTGGCTTACGTCACTTTAGAGTTCCTACTGGCGGTGCGAATGCAACCAAGAAAACGTTCCTATGGGAACTCACAGTTCACAGGAAACCACCTTGGTGGCTAGTTCCTAGACAAAAGTTCTTAGAACTATCTGGTGTGAAAGCCCCTAAGGTGAGAAAAATGGTCACTAATACGTTCAGACCTTTGTTCCTGTCTCCGCTGGCCAAAAAGTTAGCTTGCATTTCAGTAACTTTAGGCTTTGGCCATCACACTATAGGGTAACAGATGCCACAGCAGCGGCTGTAACGATCAGGGAGAACACGGCAAACTTTTCCATGCCAATCAAAAAGACAAGATCTATGTGCAAACAGAACCAGCAGAGTCGTCTGTTTCAGTTGTTCTTCTTCACTAACAAGCAGGTGCATGCATCCCATTGGAGGTACAGCAATTTACTTATGGAAGTCTGGCAGGCAACTGTCAGCAAAACAATTTCCAAAATACACTTTTCATCTGTCTGTGGAAGAGACACCACACTGTGCTCAGAGGAACAGGTGAAAGGAACGCCTCGGGCTGTGCTGTGTTCATGTCCATTTAGATCCAATCTGCTCAACCTTCTCTCAAATAAAAGAGACGAAAATGAGAGGTAAAGACACATGAGTGATCTGTCCATAATTGGCACTGGTGAGTCAGTAATCTTTACCTTACATGCAAAGGCCAATGCGTGCTAGCTTTCTGATTATAGTGACTAAATGACCTGTAACATAATAAGTCTTTCAGAGTCAAACTTTTAGTTATCGGCATTGAGTTCCACTTTGCAGCTTATTATGCAGCTTAACCTTCCGATGACCCAGAAACAACATGCGATTCTGCAAACAGGCTTAACAGTTTGTTTCGTTTTTACTTGTTTAGAGGCGGGTAAATCCAATAATAGATGGTGAACAATAGCCGCAGTAGTCTCAGTGAACGGTTATACAGAAAATAGAGGAAATTAACTCTGGGTGTAGTAATCTATATTTCTGTCTGTCCAAAATGAATAAGTACTGATTATTTCAAGAGGAATATATAATAATTCTACTCACACATTTCTAGATTATTTGCTACCAAGAGCCTCAAACAAAACTATAATATTTTATACAGCATTTCACAACTCTTTAAACTATGTAAGTGCGCATTGGAAAGCAGTGCGTTATAATTATTATGTACAAAGAACTGATAAATACAACAGTGACATCACATACTTTCTAAATCATAAATGTCACAAAAACATCTACACTGTAAAACCCAACAAGTTAAGCAAACTCATTTCATTTGAGGAAACCGATTGCCTTAATTCAATTAAGTTTATAAAAAACAATAGTTATGAGTACTCTGAACTTATTTTAATCGAGTCCACTAAAACAGTAATACAAAGTCAAATTCAATAAATTAAGCTAACTTATTACATTTGAGGACACCGATTGCCTTAATTCACTGTAAAACCCAACAAGTTAAGCTAACTCATTTCATTTGAGGAAACCGATTGCCTCAATTCAATTAAGTTTATAAAAACAATAGTTATGAGTACTCTGAACTTATTTCAGTTGAGTTTACTAAAAGTAGATATACATTGCAGTCAATAAATTAAGTGATTAATTAAGTGATTATTGAGCATTAGTGATTAACACCTGCTGTTAACGAGCAGAATCAATGAAGGAAAGAGAAACACAAGAACTACAACTGACTTCAGACACAGCCTTAGATGAAATCAACTCAAGATAAAAGATGTTTAAATCTCTAAAGATCTCAGCAGAGGAGGATTAAACCACTACACAAACAGCATTACCAGCTTCACTTATTACTAACCAGTTTGACTTTTGTCTTGTGTCTACAGAAGTTGGTTTTGAGAATGAACAGAGGGTTAGATGATAATGATTTATTGAGTTTTATTTAAAGACACCATGATAGTGATCCGTGTTTGCTTTAGTTGGGCTCTTGACCCTTGACTTTATAACACCAGTTTTTCCTCTGGCTGTTGTAACTGAGTGTTTATAAAACACATTTGTTATGGCACATACGCCAAAAGAAAATATGAGCCTGTGGTTGTGTTAAGATGATAAAAATCATCATTTAGTGACTTGATTCTCTGATCATTTCCAGAGCCTAATCTCTGATTAGACAGGTGATGTATTACTTGTATTAATCATTATAATAGAACTGATTCTGCTGTAAGACCCATTGTTGTGATTAACAGATTTTAAAAACCTCTATGGTGTTATGCTGACTTACACACTAATTAAGAATCAGCATATGAATCTCAACAATGGTGACCATTAAAAAATTATTTAGGCCGCAATGCATGCTGGGAGCCATGGATAAGTTTTGTATTATGCTAGTACCCAGCATGCATCATTTTTTAATGGTCACCATTGTTGAGATTCATATGCTGATTCTTGATGTCTGTGTGAGTCTTAGTAATGCAATACCTTTTCTGTGAAACTTTTTGTGCACAACTTTTTGTAAAATCCTTCATATTATCTGATGGTCACAACATGGCTAGCTCTTATGCTGTAGAAACACAGTTTTGAGTGAAACTAATATGTTGCCCTTTTAATCAGAGATCAGACTCTGAATGAAATCAGTGAATCAAGTCACGAAATGATGATTGTCATCATCAGTCCTGTACCATCAACGCCAGATCAGACTTTTCCTTGCCTTTTGTGCCATAACAAATATGTTTTATAAACACTCAATTATAGCAGCCAAAGAAAATCTTAAGTGCAAAAGTCAAGGGTCAAGAGTTAAACTAAAGCAAACGCTGATCTCCATCATGGTGACCTTAAATGAAACTCAAATCATCAACTTCTAAACCTTTGTTCATTCTAATAAGACCTTCTGTACACGAATGGCAGTAATAAAGTCAAAGTGGTCAGTAATAAGTGAAGCTGGTAATGCTGTTCGTGGAGTTGTTTAATCCTCCTCTGCTGAGATCTTGAGATATTTAATGTCTTCTTTTCTCTCCAGTTGATTTTGCTGTGGCTGAAGTCAGTTGTAGTTCTTGTGTTTCTCTTTCCTTCAGTGATTCTGCTTGTTAACAGCAGGTGCTCATCACTAATGCTCAATCATCACTTAATTGATCACTTAATTATACAATTATCATTCTGGGATCTAGAAATGTTCTATAACTCATTCAGTTTGAGTTCTGTTTCAGTCATTCAAGTTTCGGTAATATTTGAGTGCTGTGAACTCAATTGTATTTAGTTAATATTACTGTTAGGTTTTACAGTGTATTGAACATTATTCAAGGGACATAGAGAGACATGAAACATTAAAATGCTCACAATGAATACTAAACTGGGCACATGCAGTACTATTAAATCATTAAATTTCCGTCCACATGATTTTCAGCAACATTAGTGATGTGATGCAATGGCTGAAAAAACGATTCCTTGTGAAAAAAGAACATCATCTTATTTTTACCATTAATGCATCTCACTTGTGATCAGATTTTCAAAAGCTATCGCCGCTTGCTCTTCCCACCAATGACATTATGGCATCCAATGTCAGGAACGCCTACTAAGAAACCAACAATACAGTGACTTCCAGAGATAAAACCACAGTCTGTGTAAATGGAGCATCACAACCTAGGCTCATTGGAAAACATGCCTGTGGCAACATTTCTACAAAACTATATTACATTGCTTACGTTTTGCGGCACTTTTAAAGTGAAATATCCAGTGACTGGTGTTAAAAGCAGATCCATTTTTCTCAAAAACAGATGAACGTGAAAGTGGCAACATTTTATTAAGGTGGTTTTTCTACATATCACGACAGTTCATAAATTAAATGTACAGTTAGTGGCGCTAAAAGCTTAATGTTCTATTGTGTTTGAAATTACTCTCCACCTACACTAAAACCTACACTCTAAACCGAAAGTCTTAACGAAAGCAAACATGAGAAAAAAACCCCAAAAAAACCCACAATGGTAACACTTTACAATAAGGTTTCATTTGTAAACATTAGTTAACATGAACTAATAAAGAGTTGCACTTTTTTAATTGACCAGCATTTACTAATACATTATTAAAATCTAAAGTTGTATTTTTTAACATCAGTTAATGCACTGTGAACTAACATGAACAAACAATGAACAGCTGGATTTTTATTAACTAACGTTAACAAAGATGAACAAACACAGTAACAAATGAATTCCTCATGGTTAGTTCATGTTAAGTTAATACATTAACCAATGTTAACAAATAAAAGCTTATTGTAAAGGTTTACCAACACATTTGCTGAAGCAACCTTGGCATTTCAATTCACAGGACTTGCTCCGCATCGGAGTGAATTGCAGTGAATTGCAAGTATAGGTACGTTTTTGGAGTTTTGCAAAAATCTATGTAAATCTATGTTTGTGCCCATTTTGAAATTTCAACAATATTTGGCGAATTCAGTGTTCAATTCTTCCTCAATAGCGTTAGACTGACAGAAAGCTGCGCGTGATGTTTAGAAGATGCAACATAATTGAAGCTTGCGTTTTTGGCACTTTTTATCTATAAGGCTGAGACTGAGACTAGTATGTAATCACAATTCAGCAACAAGTGATCATCCATCATGACAGCCAGGAGCACCAAGCACTGAATGACACTTTCATAATTCATTATGTGGATATATGATTATGTTGAAGGAAATTGCCATTAAAATGTTCAGACAGTGATGAACTGGGCTGCCACTCTGTGTACCGTTCAGAAACAGCCTCTTTTAAAGTCACAAACATCAGTTGGGCAGGAGAAAAAGAGGACATTAAGGCTCAATCAAGAGTGAAATCTCTTTAATGGCACCATATATTTATACAGCCTGGACAGCTGAAACGTTAGCTCTAATTTCCAAAAAGTTCAATAAAACCCATAAGCAGGCCATTTGTTACAGAACCACCTGTCATAAGAGGAGCCCACGAGAGCCAGGCCGTCCTGTAGGACGAAAAGAGAGCGGTGACGAATGAAGTGATTTCTCTCGACATCACATCAAGATCAAGGTCTGGGAGGGAGAAGAAGTAATCAGCCCAGCCTTTCACCACTACCAGCAGATCTGAGCCCAGACAGCCCGTGATCAAAGCTGTCGAACTTTCCTCCGAGCATGGAGGCCAAACTCGCAAGCAGATCTTTTACTTGACAAGTGTCTTGATAAATATCTCGAATGCCAGTTTGCCATGTAAGAGATTGAGTTATTGGGTGGACCAATAGGTCAAACCCGGTTATGAGCTGAACCATGTTGCTCCATTTGTCTTGTTAACTAGAGCCTGACACTGTTTTTTTACCCTGTCTCCTCTGCTCTTGGCCTCTGTTTCGTACACACGCATCAAAGAAGACCATCAGACATGAGCTACATCAGACGGAGGGAACATCACAACTCTTTAAAGGGCTCGTAATGACTTTTTAATGATTGGATTTGAAAGAGAATGCCATGTGTTTGTAGTATAAACCCATTTTTGCGGTGCAGGAAAAACCCCCGCGAACCAGCAAACAAGGAAAACCTTTAACAAACAATGAAGCTGTCTGCACCACAATCTTATTTATATTGTTTCAAATGTTTTGGTTATAATAACAGCCTTCACTAAAGTACAGAACTCAGCCAGTAATATTTATTTTTTATTGTACAAAATCTAAGGAGTCTGTCAAAGACACTCTTGTGTGTAGAACTGACCGATCAGTGGTAGAACTATTTTTTATGCCACAGATCCAGGATGTGTTTTTCGATGCCTGCTTTTTGTACACACACACACACACACACACACACACACACACACACACACACACACACACACACACACACACACACACACACACACACACACACACACACACACACACACACACACACACACACACACACACACACACACTTGTACGTCTATCTTGTGAGGACATTCATTGACACTATGCAACTCATCACAACTAACTGCCCAATCCGAACCCTTACCCTAAACCTACCCTTAAAGGGTTAATTCACCCAAAAATGAGATTTCTGTCATTTACTCACCCTCATGTTGTTCCAAACCTGTAAGACCATGAAACAAATGAAGACATTTTTGATGAAATCCGAAAGGTTTCTGAACCAGCCATAGGCAGCAATGTCATTGCAACTTTCAAGGTCCAGAAAGGAAGTAAAGACATTGTTAAAATAGTCCATGTGACTCCAGTGGTTCAACCTTAATGTTATGAAGCGACGAGAATACTTTTTGTGTGCGAAAAACAAACAAAAATAACGACTTTATTCAACAATTTCTTCTCCTCCGTGTCAGTCTGCTACACTGATCACATAGTAAACATCATAGATATATATACATAGATGCCTCATTAGCGTCCGTTTCCGTTCTGACCTAGAACCTGGAAGTGCTGCACTGTGTTTACAACGTGATCAGTGTAGCAGACTGACATGGAGGAGAAGATATTGTTGAATAAAGACGTTTCTTTTTTTACATAAAATGTATTCTCATTGCTTCATAACATTAAGTCTGAATGTTACCGTTCAAAAATGTCCTCACTCCTCACGCCAAAGGTCTAATACTCAAACCAGTCCTCACAAAGATAGTTGTACAAGTACACACAAACATTCACACAGGCTTAATTAACATTATTACTGCCCTGACTAAACTTTGTCCACTAGAGGGAGAAAACACAAATGCAGTTTCTCATGGACGACCAACCCCTATAGGACCAGTGCATATCCTACACTTCTGGGGGCCCTAAGCAAAACTTTGAGATGGGGCCCCTGTCAGTGCATTCTTTAAAAAAAAGAAAGAAAAATTACATAAACTTAAGTAAAAACTTAAGAAATAAAGTTTTCAGTATGCAAGGTGCACTGCCAGTTTTCTATAGGAGTGAATTCAGGTTGAATGGGACACTTTTCCCCAGTCATCTCAATGGCAAAAAGTGTCCCAATCAACCTGAATTCACCCCTAATGGAATTAAATTATTATTATAATTAATGTTCTTATCTGCTACACTGCAAGATGTCCGAGTCCGAAAAAGTTATTGAATAAATAATTATTAAAACTCATTATTAAAAATATTTCCACATGACTCAGCGCAAATGTTTAGTAGACACTGCAGAAATATTTGCATGTTAAAAAGAAATATTCACATTATGGTAAATTAACCTTCATGTTTATTTTATATAGTGATGAGCAAGGGGGCCCCCTGGTGGTTCGGGGGCCCTACGCAACTTGCATGGCTTGTGTATAGGGAGGATTGGCTCTGACATTCATTGCAGACACTGAATCCCTTTGGGGTAAATGGCTAAATATTATTAGTGATCTTGAGAATATTAAGTAGGCTACATATCAAATATTAATTCTTCATCATCCTGATATTATGTCATTTATGGATTGTTCTGGGTGTTTTTTCCCCCCTGCATTTACTAGACATCTTGTGAAATCACTTACTGAAGACACAGGCCTCTGCTCCAACACATATGCACATGATTTGAGGCTATTTTTACTCTTGCCCGAGCAAACCTTTTATTTCAATTTAAGTTTTTTTTTAAGCTAAAAGAGGAGGATTAGCCACCCATGAAGGTGTAACACAATAAGCAACACAATAACAAATGGCCACCTTCACATGGATGTGGCCCAGCTACACTGCTGTGCATAAATCATGTCACAAAAGCTATACCATATCTGAGCATGTGTCTGAGTGACAGTGAGGATGAGAGAGAAAAAGGCGGAAAGAAAAAAGGCAGAAAAGGCCTTTGATTTAGAACAATCCTGTCTAATGAAATGATAAGCACTCATTTGACAGCCTACAGTCAGAGCCTCATCAGTTTTTATTTAAAATTGTGCTTTGAACCATGTGCCATCCAATAAATGCTATGTATTAAATGTAGAAGGATGTGAAATGTAATACTTCAGCCACTTGTGCAATACAAAAGAGATGACACTATGTTTCAATCACAACATTTTCACTGGGAAACTAATTAGCAGCACTTAGCGAAATGAAAGTGGCAGGTAAGATATTCGCAAAGGAGCAACTCCCTCCCTCTGATGTTTTCTTTCTCTTCATTGATCCACAGGGATTTTCCTGCATGGCTAGCACACTAGCATAGGAGTTTAATAGCTAAATTTCGCAAAACGTGGCCCAGTTCCAAAACCTAGTGAGCTGTCTTTTGAGAAGCATACTTTTTTACCATATCATAACTCAAACAGAACCTCATTACTAACTATTTAGAATTCACTACATAGGCAGCAACTCACAATCTTAAAAGAATTTAGTGTTAGCATGTTGCTACTCTCCTTAAAAAAAAAAAAAAAAAAAAAAAAAAAAAAAAACATCATAAAGGAACTTAATGGTTAGCTAGTATTCAATCCTGGTCTAGCTGGTTAAGCTAACCTGTTTTGGTGATTTTGGATGCTTGTTAGCTGGTTAGGCTGAGAGAACAATTGGCTGACTAGCTTCAGTTTTAACAGATTCAGTTTTATTCAAAACAGGTAAATGTAAATGCGGCAATGTTTGTAACATTGGTTGTTGTACGAGTCGTGGCAGTTCAGAGGTGCTAAAAGGTTAATGCGCTTTGCAACTGAAAATAATGTTCCACTTACACTAATAAATACCATAAAACTAACGTATTTTACTAAAAGTAAACAAGTACAAGTCTTTTAGCTCTTTTATCATGACTTTGCTTCAAGGGACTTGTACCTAAACGCTTCGCATAACAAGTGCAAGGTGATATAACAAGCATGTTTACTATGTCATAAAAGCCACATATGAAGCTGATTATGTGATGCAAACATCAAAATGTATAGTTTACAAATCATGCACTATGGTAAAAGAGTTTTGAGGTCATAACATAGTATTGTGCATTGAACCATTATTATTATTATATATATATATTTTTTTTTTTGAGTTTTGCAAAAATGTAGGAAGAGGCATGTTTTTCCACTGAGCCTATGTTATGTAACACTAGGCGCGTTTCCATTACAGATTTGCGAATTTTTTCTAAATGTCGACAAAAAAACGATTGCGAAATGACGCGTTTCCATTAACCGATGTTATGCGACTAAAACGTCATTTTTTCCTCTCGCGATAAGTCATTCCAAAAATCATGGCGACGGATGTTGGTAGGTTTACGTACATCCCAGCCACCACACTGGCCATTGTTATTAATCGAAGGAGACTTATGTGTGTTATCCAAGCATTAATGGTAAGAAGACCCTTATACTTGGAGCGGCTGGTGTTTATGGGTGTCTCTCCCTAATGTCTGCTTCGAGGTCTTGATTGTGGCATTTCTTTGAGGTTTAGAATCCAGTATTCCTGTAATTCTTTTGTCTTTTATGAATTGAATAAAGAACTCTGTCTCGTATTCTGTCCAAGCATACCGCATCATCTACGTCAGGTGACCTGTAAATGCGCAAAAACTGTTTCCATTGCAGTTTTCACAAAATATTTATTTTTCGAATTGCTTGAAAAATAAATATATGCTTTTGTTATACCATTTTATCTCCCTAGTCTTTCTGGTAGAACCTTAATCAGGTGCACAATGACGCCTTAAAATTCTCCCAAATTGGCCCTTGATATGTTCTCTAAAAACCCCTTGAGTTAAAAAATGAGGCTTTAACTGAATTATGCATGTTAGGAGAGCAAGAGAAGCTGAGAAACCAGGATAGGGAGAGAGATCTGAAATCAGTGTGTCAAGTTATGTCTTCCATCATGGATGCTCATGTTTGAAGGCCAGGTGCGATTCGATAGCTCCCATTCCATTGCCTCAGGCTTGCCATTGGCACTCCATTCTACAGCCTCTGAAATTTCTTGTTACGACCTGCACATGGCGCTTATATCACACAGCACTCTGCAGGAGAACACATGCTACTGACCCAGTACATCAGTCTGTCTGTGTTATTTGCTCATTCTGAGAGGTTTTAATGCTAGGTTTGCTCTAAATGTCTGTTAAATGTCAGGTGGGGAACAGGATGTGCTGTTCCTCAGAGCAATAGGAGCCACATTACTATTACAATAAAATATAACGAGGGTCATTTTCTGGAGAACATATGAATTCAGTTTGTAATATTCAGACTGATTATTTACAGTTCAAAGGCTTTAAAAGGAATATTAACTTTTTATTGTTAACTATTTCCTTCCCTTTCAATTATTAAAAAAAATGAAAAATAAACATTATTTTTTAAAAGCTTTGATATCAAAGCTTTTAAAAATAGTTTATTTTTTATTTTTATAATAATTAAAAAGGGAAGGAAATAGTTTACAATACAAATACATATGAGGGTGTTTTATTTAATTTTTACATTTTACTTAATTTTAATTAAAAAGGGAAGACATAAAACATTGTTTATAAATAACAGCAATAGTAATGAGATGCTTGCTTTAGGAAATACCACTAATGAAAATATGACGGAATATCTGATGAATATATTATTAATATTAGTATTCATTTACACAGTTCAAACCATAAAACAAGAATGTGTTGTTTATTTTTCTTATAATAAAAAAAAAAAAAAAATGAAAAGTGTACACTACAAACGCAAACACATGACTTTCTTAGAGGCGTTTCTCCCTGCGACTGGAGGCTTCCAGTAAGATCTAAATAAATGGTTCTGAGGGTTGCTCACATACATTGTATAAAGCTCACATAGCCAGATAAAGGTCATTTGGCTCGTTAACTCTTTTTTCAGAGAAAAGGCCTTTGTGTCTTTGAGGTCTGATTTCAAAACAATGTGCAAAGCCGTGTGAAGTGAGGCTGAACTTACACTTTTCTGACTTTAATCAGTTCAGCTTCTCTCTTCTGCTCATTTAGTTTAACAGGATCCTCTGCTAGTCTCCTGTACCAGAGGCGTTTAGAGGGGATGATAACATTTAGTACACCGACATTGGGCTTTCTTCCACATTCATGTTGTACAACATGGTCACTATGTGCATTGTGCACAATATGCTTTACAGAGGGATTCAACAGTCTGAGAATTAAAACTGAAATTAAACAAATTTGGATTTTTTCTTTAATTAAATAAAGTAAAGCTATTATGTAAAATTAATAAAAAAATGTTAAGATTCTGCACGAATTCTGGGTGACTAACCAAATTAGCAAATTTATGATACTGAACAAGAGATGTGTTCCCATTGAAGGCCACATTATATATATATATATTCAACAATATTGTTCTGACTGCACGAGAACTGAACTGAGGTGGACGATGACATCATTGATGATCTTTACAATGCACTGAATTAAGTCAAGTCAAGTCACCTGAATTTATTTAGCACTTTTAACAATATAGATTGTTTCAAAGCAGTTTTACAGTGATTATAGGAAATTAAAGTAACAGAGATTGTTTTGGCTTTACAGCAGATCTATAAAAAATTGTCCAGCTAAAACTTTAACACTAAACTGACTTCATCTGAACAACAGCAGAAATCCATAATTTTCCTGTCATTACTGTAAAGCTGCTTTGAAAAAATCTGTATTGTATAAAGCGCTATATAAATAAAGGTGGCTTGACTTGACATGATGCCATTTGGAACACTGTCAATTTCAATTTTGGTACTATACGGTTATCCGGACCACACCTGACCACACGTGACCACAACCGCTCTTGGTTGGTCGTAACCCCAGTGACGGGTGGGTTTAGGGGCGGGGTTGGGGTAGGTCATCACATGTGGTCCGGATAACCGTATAGTACCCAATTTTCAATTTTAACTTTTCTTTCAAATTCTCATGCTGATAATTTACACTACCGTTTTGAAGTTTGTGGTCAGAGTACACACACACACACAGTACATATTTAATTATAAAAGAATGCAAAATATAACCATTTCACTCATGGTCTCAGACCGAAGTATACACACTGTACATGTTCACACACACATCCATATATTTGGTTGCGATACATTATTATGTGAATGTGCTCATATGCTGGACTGATATTGGTATAAATTAAGTGGAGTTGGAGCTGTTATTAGTACAGTTGGTATTGATCGGCTGTAAGTGAACACAATGGCCTGGTCTCAGTGCGGTCGTGAGCTGTTTACTGTGTCAGCGGCGGAAACTGTGCTGACCTCCAAGATCACAGACTGAAGCTGAATGGTGGACACAATATCCTCTATTCTACAATAAATGCAACAGCAAGCACAAATGAACTATAGCTTAAAGTTGAAATGTGTCATTTCTGTGTTGCTAGTGGTGACATTAAACTTACCAAGAACAATCCCAAAGCGCAGCCTGGGCTTGCTCAAGGGCTCAAGGATGATGGCTCATGGCTCAGTCCTTGTGGGGTTTGAACCAGCAACCTTCTGGTTACTAGCCCTGAGCCTTAACTACTTCTTCACCACATCACTATATTCTTATGAACTTACATTTCCCTAACGCAAAAGTGTGCATCTAATCTTTGGACCAAGAGGGTGAATTTCATAAATACTTCACTGTAAGAAAAGTGCATAAAATATGGCACAATGTACTGTGTTAATGTGAAAAAAAAAAACTTTCTGTATTGAATTTACACAGATGTTTTACCCATATTTTGAAGTACACATTAGATTGTGTTGTGTTTTATGATTAAAATAAATTTTCATAAACTTAACGGTAATGTCCTGGCAGAAAAACAAGTAATAAAAACTCGGTGAGTGTTTTAGCGCAATTTTCTCACCTCATGGGATCACAACACTAAGAGATAGTAAATCTTTTCCTGTTTTTTTTTTTTTTTTCTGCGTTCCCGAGATTAGACCTTCCTTAACATAATGCCGAAAACCCGAAGTCTCTAGGTGGTCTGGTTGAGGAGTAGATAGAAGTGCAAGATTGGTGCGCACAGACAGAACAGAAATCATGAGTTAACAATCGCAATTTTGTCCGGTGGAAAATTGCGCTAAAAATATCAGTACTTTTTTTAAACAGCATAAAAAAATGTCCCCTCCAAATCCTTATATCGAACTTTCCATTATTCTCAGTTGTGATTCTCTAATGTAATATACTAAATATACTATAATGAAATGTAATTTAGCATCAAACAGTACAACAAATAGTACAATTATGTATAGATTATTTCTTTCTTTTTCTTTCTTTCTTTCTTTCTTTCTTTCTTTCTTTCTTTCTTTCTTTCTTTCTTTCTTTCTTTCTTTCTTTCTTTCTTTCTTTCTTTCTTTCTTTCTTTCTTTCTTTCTTTCTTTCTTTCTTTCTTTCTTTCTTTCTTTCTTTCTTTCTTTCTTTCTTTCTTTCTTTCTTTCCTTCTTCTTTCTTTCTTTCTTTCTTTCTTTCTTTCTTTCTTTCTTTCTTTCTTTCTTTCTTTCTTTCTTTCTTTCTTTCTTTCTTTCTTTCTTTCTTTCTTTCTTTCTTTCTTTCTTTCTTTCTTTCTTTCTTTCTTTCATGGATTAATTTCACAATACAATTTTGGTAATTTTTAATATTTTTTCCCAGAAAAACAAAAAAACAAAACAAAAACAAACCTGTGCATTGTTTATGTGTTCAACTGCTAAAAGTACATGTTTAGATCTACTTATAGGGCATGTGAGATGTGTTGTTTGGCACAAAGATCAGAACCAATAAACCCGCTTCTTCACAATGGTTTGCTCATTACTGATCCACCCTATGTAAGACATGAATTGGCCAACAGTAAACAGGGCATGAATCGTGGTTTTCTTTCAGTCGGTCACCATGGATACCAGACCCAAGCACCTGTAGTTCACCCAGGCAGATGTTGAGGGCAGGACCGGGAGGAACGGCATCAAGCCATCAAGAACATGCAGATCAGAGACCATGCACCGCTATTGAAAAGTTGATCTGCTCCCTGTGTTCTTTGGATTCAGTGGGACTCAGCACCCTTCAACTTGTCTATTCACCTACGACCCTCCATTTGCTGCCTCTTTCATGTTTTTTGCATGCAAATGTCAGATGTTTCTCTTGCCTTCAAATCAGAGAGAAGAAGGAGGGGTGGGCAGTGGTGAATGATGACAGCGAGCCTGGAAGCTGGGGTCACATTTTCCTAGAAAAGTGGAATGATGGGTAATTGCACATGCAGTAATAATTCCTTTAAGCACCTGCCCTCTTCTGACTCTCTCTCACGCTCTCAGTAATGGCACTTTCCATGTTGGAAATGCATTATAAATGGGGCTGAAAATAGGGGCTGACTGCAATTTTTGCAACAGTGGGGCACGCTTTGCCCTTCAGAATCAAAAGACCGGTGTGCTTCATCGATGTCTACTTCTAGCTATGTTTAACACAGTATTCACAACCAAGAAATGCATGCATATTCTCTTCATTTGCCTTTAATTTCTTTAGCTGGGCGATTATTTTACTGTTTAATTATTTTTATTTAGGATGTCAAATTGATTTTCATGCTTGATTTTGAGAGTGAAACAACTCATGGTGAAACTGCAAGGCTATCTAATTGAAGAAAATTATTATAATAGACTGGGTAAATGGACTGTAGTAGTTTGTTGGTCAGTGCCTCAGTGGAGCAAGTTTTGGAAGCAATAACTGCATTTAAATCTACAAATGAAATTCCTACATAAATGGCCATAGTGATCACCATAGCAGTGTTTTGGAGTGGCTGTAAAAAAAAAACAGTTTACATTTACCAGCAGTTTAAATGGTTTGATGGGACATAAAAACACAATCGTAACCATGCCATTTTAGCTAGTTTTTGAACTCTTGTATTGTGACTCATCTTTCAAAGGGTTCATACTCGAGCTCTCCGCATCACAAGTACAATTCTGTACCAGCTGAGCTACTGAGCAAGCTTAGTATGTCATTAAAACAGAACATATGGAGCTGGTTATGTGATGCAAACTCCTATGGTAAAAAGTGTTTTGAGGTCATAACATAATTGTGCAAGGAGCTGCGTGAAAACAAGTCTTTATTAATTCATAATCTTGTGATAATCATAATTGTGTGCAAAAATGATTAAAAGTGCTTGCTGTTTTACTGCCTCTAGTGTTCATTTCTGTTGGAGACTGCAGTGATATGTACGTATTGGTACGTATTTTGCGTTTTGCAAAAATGTTGCCACTGGTAAGTTTTTCCATTGAGTCTGTGTTGGAAAGTATACATATTTAACATTAGGTTAAACGCCTGTGTTTTCAAACACCATGGTGGCCCATAGGTGGTGGTTTAGATTCCCTCACACGTCAACATGGTGTTAAAGTAGTGTCGCAGGGAGTGTAGAGGAATGCAGTTTAGCTGTTGCCGATGTGGCTGGACGCCTCAAGAATGAACAATGCAATTGTATTGTTCTTAGGTACGTTGGAAAAGGCAAATGAGATGGTTGAAAAGGCCGTAAATCGTGGGGTCTGTTTACACCTGTACTTTCCCTTTCTACACCAGCTAAAAAGTTTACATTGTCTAATGTTCCACCTTTTATTAAAGAAGAAAAGTTAGGTAAACGTTAGCTTTGGTAAACTTGTTTCATCTAAGTTACTGAAACATGTTTTTTTTTTTTTTTTTTTTCTGAGGTTTACATTCATGATTTAAAAAAAACAGGAAATTGATTTAACTTGAAATTCAGAATAGATGATTTTGAATATACAGTCTTTGTGTCGACTGACTTTGAAGTGTTTTGGATGTGAATACGTAACTGGTGTTGTCTGCGTTGTGTGTTTTTGGTGGAATAAATAGAAGGACATCAATTGATGGGTTGACTCTTCATTTACTCTGATATTTTACAATGTGTGATAACGCCCTTTTACATTTCTGTAAAATAAATGTTATATTCAATGCAAATAGCATGTGCTATAAATTCAGTGATGAAATAGAAAACTAATCAACCTTAAAGTGAAAATATGAAAATAATAAAAACATGGAAAATAATGTTATTAATAATATTTAAAAGAAAAGTACAAAAATGATTTTTAAAGCAAAGAGGATGAGCAAATACATGAAATTAAGATTAATACTGCAGTCAGAAAATGAAAGAGGAAGATGCACACATATAAAGACAGGCACATCAGGTATGCGTTTGAACATTTTTGTGTAATTCTACATATGAAACATGAATAATACTTTCTATACCTGTTACAGAAAGACAGCAACACTGTTAATTCTGACGATGCTAATGAAATAACTCAAACTGATGCAGGTTTAATGGTAGAGTTAACTACAGCTGAAACAAGAAATAAACAAACTGCCACAGAAGAACATGATGATGAGCCGTTAAAACCTGCTAGACTTGTGTCTATTGTGGATGAGAACGAGTCAGATGCTTGATGTTGATTCTGAAAATACTCTTATTTTCTGGATTATTGATGGAGGTAGATTAAAGCATATTTAAAACACCCCTGAAAAGGAAGAAGAGTAAGAAATGCATTGCAACTAATCAAGCAAGGAAAGTGAGAACAGGCCAGTGAAAATGATCAGGTGCATTTTGATTGTGACATTACCAGTCATCTCAGAAGCACAGTTAAATAGTTTCGGCCAGCTTGCACACCATTCTCCTGTGGCCACATATGATACCCAGCAGCCTGAAAAGAAGCATGCATATTTCCCCATGCACCTTCTCCACATCTTGACAGACGGAGCCTGACATGGCACCGGTGCGCCACCGCTGATAAGGTATACTCTCTCAATCAGCTGTTGGGAGATCGAATTTTAAATTATTACTGACTGCAGCATCTGCCGATGCAAATGTGACGGCCGCAGTGATTATCTTCTAGGTTTTGAGATCGTCAATGGTGTGGGTTGAGGACGAGGGAAGGGTGCGAACGGACCCCCCCAGATGCTCGTTGGCTGACAAGCGAGGGGATTTGCACGCAGCACTGATCCCCAGCTATGAGGGCTTAGTGTCAGAGCCGTGCTTACAAGGACAGGAGAAAGAGAGGAGAGAGATATCCGTGCTAGAATAGGGAAGTATCCTAACAGATCTTCTTTGCTAAAATTTATGAGTTTTTATTATAGCGTTTAATCCGTCGAGGATATTTCTGTCAGTTCGTTAAGCTCATGATGAATCAGTTCTGGTCAGTGGATGATACGCTAAAGATAGCGGATGACATCCACGAGGAAATGGGGAAAAAAAGTTACAAACATGAATTTTGTCTCTAAAAAAAAAAAAAAATATCACAATCTCATGACTTTCTTTTTTTTCCATGGAATACAAATTCTATGGAATATTATGCACCATAAAAACAAATTTGTTCAGTTTATTTAATTCAATTGTTCAAACTTGTTGCCTTAATTTAATTTAGTAAGCATAACTTAATTGCATCATTCTTCTTACTTAATCCATTTAAGTTGTGTCAACTTAATTCTGTCTTTGAGCTGAGGAAGTGTACTCCCAGAGTGCATTGCGGCATGAATCAATTAATTGCTTTATTTTACTATTTTTGGCTTTTGTAATGGTCTAACTAATTAATTGAATTAACGAAAAAAAAAAAAGTGGTTTGCATGCTGAATGTTGAAGTCTGTGTGTGACTCAAGCAAAATTGCAAGATATTGTCACAAATATAGAGGGATTGGATACACTTTATTTTAAGGTGTCATTGTTACAGTGTAATTATATATTTAAGTACTGAGTAATATTAATTAACTACATGTACTTACTATAGGGTTAGGGTATGATTAGGGTTTGGTTGAGGGTTAGTTGCATGTAATTATGCATAATTTACTGTTATTAATATGGTAAGTACATGTAACATATGTAACAAGGACACTGTAAAATAAAGTGTTACCGAGGGATTATATCAACCCAATTAAAAGTTTATGCCATAAGTGTTAGCAATAAAATGTTAAAAAGATCATTATTATACATGAAATATAGTTATGATATATAAATCATTAATACATTAATTCAAAACATGGACATAGTTTAAGTATATATATATATATATATATATATATATATATATATATATATATATATATATATATATATATATATATATATATATATATATACATACAGTATATATATATATATATATATATATTTTTTTTTTTTATTACTTCACTTCCTTTGAAATCAAATAACTGTGATTTCATGTTGCATCACTGCATTAATTGAAAGAGAATTACAATAATATAAATGAAGTTCCAAGTGCCCAACCAAAGGGAACACTAATCACAATAATGGTGAGAATTTTTAGGAAGTCAACATGAATTTATGAAGTCAACTTATGTGATGTTCTCCCAAAAATTTTAGTTGTATTGACAATAACATTCAAGATGACTGGAGAATGAGTGAATACAACTAAGAAGAATGATGACTGCAGAAGTGGAAGAAATGAGTGAAAAGTCTATGAAGAACTGCCCCGCCTCAAAAACCATTTGCCCTCCTGTTTTTTTTTTTTTTCTTGTTTTTTTTTTCTTTCTTTTTTTCTAGTAATGTTTACTTGGGTTTTCTGAGTAACGGAGGCATAGCATGCAAATAGTACAGATTACTAAATTGTTTTAAGTAAGTGCAACAAATTATTGGACATTAATTAAAGTTAACTAAAAAGTCCTAGTAAGAACAACTGTTAGATTTTACAGTGTGGGTGCTTTTCCATGCAATGAAAGTGAATGGAGACAACTCAAAAATGTCAAAAAGCACACCAAAAGTATAAAGTAAACATAATTAACAAACATACTTTTTCTCACAAAGTGCTATTATGGCTTTAGAAGACTTGGAAAGTCATTTGAACTACTTTCATGGTGTTTTTTGTCTTATTGAGCTTAATCATTCTCTTCTGGTACATGGAAAGGAGCTGCATGACATTTTTCTAAATTTCTCTTTTTCTGTTCTGCAGAAGAAAGGAAATCTAATGGGTTTAGAATAACATGAGAGTGAGTAAATGATGACATAATTTTAATTTTGATTGACCTATTCTTTTAATTTGGTTACTCTGCACTGTGAAAACACAAGCTCATGAAATTACAAATTAGTGATTCACCTAGGTTTCTCTTTACACTTTGGACAACAAAGCAAGCCAGGGGAAATCAAATAAACAAACAACGGTATATGAAAATGAGGGATGGTGTTTATAGACAAGTACCTCGAGTGATTTGATTTCTGGGGGGAAATTTTCTCCCAACAGCCGAGCAGAAATGTAAGAATGCATAGATTATGGATCCATAAATTGCCCTTCTTTACTGAATCATGCTTCAAACAAATGTTGTGTGAGGACTGGAGGCTTACTAATGCATGTGTCTATATTGTTGATATATTACATAGATAGTCTAAATTATCATAACACAGAACTCTATAAATAATAATAATAATTTGTATTATTATTGTTGTTGTTATTAATATATACACTATATTGCATACACTACATAATTATTCTGTGTTGACAATATTTATCATATATGTTTCTTTCACTGACTTCATAAGAGAGCCCCCCCCCCCCCCCCCCCACACACACACACACACACACACACACACTTTAACACACAAGTGAGAACCTCTAAACAGTAATTAGAGGGAAAGGCCTCATGAAAGCAGAAATAAAGATGGCCCAGGGTAAATTTCCTGTCTTTGATAGAGCCATGGACGGATATTAGCAAGGCACCATAAGTAAAGCCAAATCCCTTCAGCAATTGCTTTTCAAATACTACTGCAGGAAATGCATCTGCTGCTTATCAAATAACAACTTTACATTTAAATCCGTCATACATAAAATTATCCTTAAATAAAAGGAATCCATCATTACACCAGTATGAATCTAGAACATGTCATGTATTGTGTGTCAATTCAATAGACAGTTATTTGATGAAAAAAAAAGTATACAATGTGATGCAAAAGTATTACCATGCAGAGTTACATGGCGTATTCATATGAAATATTGCCTATAGATAATATTTTTAAGGAATGAATAAAGTCATTATTAAACTATTTTTAGTTAATCAATTCTTTAAAAATTAAGTCCACCATATACAATGTAACTTCTTTTTATTTATTTTTTTAATTATTTTTTTTACATTTGTTCAAAAGTCAATACACCATCAATCCTTCTTCCAAAACATGATTTTGTCTTCCAAAACATGATGGTTTTTGCATTCATGCATCACTCGTCCATTTGTTTCTCGTCATATTCATTAATAGGGAAAAGTTTCTCCGGCTGCTTTGACGTGTGTATGGTGTGTGGCATAGGTTTGTTGTCACAATGAGTAAGAAAGGTTGACACGGAGGAGCTAAATCTCAAACCTCCAGAGATCACGCGTTTAAAAAAGAAAAAGAAAATGCAGAACAGAGGAGAGTTTCCTGGAAAAAAAGAACGCAGAGCTCATAATAAAACTAGAATCAACATTGGCTTGGCTTTTCAGAGATGGTGATGAGAACCGAAGGATTGGAAACATTATTGTAAAGCCAATACGGAAATGGTGTTTTTATTACTCAGATGAGTATGGTATTTTATTGAACAGATAAATTGCCATGTAGCTTTCTAAAAGAGTTCATTTTTAAGCATTATCTGTTGTGAAGGGTCATGTTGTTCTAGTGCTGTGCTGGAATTTATTTTTATGGAAGTACCTTGTCTAATTGGTGTAGCTACAGTAACATCTTCAACTATAGTCAGCTTGAGATCTAAACTTGTTATATATATTAAGCCTAGTAGTAAATGTTCTATGAGTTGTAGGATAACCATATTCATCCACACAGTTACACAGAGCAGAAACACAACCAAAAAAAATAAAAAATTCTTCTGCAAAATGCATGCGGTTTATAAAAGCCAAGTGCCTACTGTTAATGTTGGTCAACATTTCTAGCATCAGAACAGTACAATTTCATTTAACATTACTATTCTCACCCGCTCTCTGCCTTTATAATTAAATGTTGTTGCTGACCCTTTTGATTTCATGTTTTAACATATTGTTAACCTGTTTTCCATGATACTTTTAATTTATCATTAAACAGTTAACTACAAAAACACAATTACAAAAACACTGCCTTCTCTTGCTTGCTTTAAGTCTTCAGACTTCCATTACATACTGGAATTAAGTTAAGGCAAAATAACACAATTAGTCTCTAAAAACTACAAAGAAAGAAATTCAAGCTAATAACGAAGACTCTATTGGCTACTTCTCCCTAGAACCAGGACAAAGGACTAATTTGAGTACACCGCATGTGTCAGGGATGAACGAGACAGATGCAATTGCCAATGCAGTAAGGTGAATTTATTAGACAAACACTAGTGTGAACAGCAGGCAAAGCCAGTTAAACACTGGTACAGAGAGTTGTGGGTATCCAGGCAACAACCAGAGCCGCCATAAACAAGATCCGAATTGTCAGAGTAGCAAACCTCCACACTGGAACAGGGCCGAGGAACAACTGTGAGCTGGAACACACTTCACGGAAAAACACCAAACTTCTGACAAGACAGAACAGAAAAGGCACAGATTAAGTAGAGTCGTGCTAATGAGGACCAGGTGATACAGATGACTCAATCAGCACTCATGAGCACAGAGAGAGAGAGTCAGTGAACCTGAAAAATGTGACAGCATGCAGTACTGCACTAGTGTTTTCCCTTCAGCTGTCAACCTGGGGCCTGTTCCATGATGGTAGTTGAACAAACTCAGGATTACAGGATTAGTTTTAGTTGATAAAACCAAACCAGTCCAACCAGGCTTTGTTGGTACCATGATGCTGATCATCAACTTTGTCAACTCAGGCTTTGATCCTCAGTTTAGGAGTTTAGGTGTGACATCAGTAGCAAACAACCAGTCACATGCTGAGAAAGAGTGAAACTGAGATTCATTTCTCGCGAGAGAAGCAGCGCGATTCACTACAGAATATTACAAGATTGAAAAATATAAAGAATTTAAACAAATTTACACAGCAAGAAGAAAATAGCTGAAAGAGGACAACTAAAATAAAAAAGTCTTGCTATATCAGTGCAAGTAAAAGTTGTGAAGTTAGTTTATACATTTGATAAATGTAGAGAAAATGTAACGTTTAAGCTCATGTAGTCATTTTATAGCTTTATCTATTGATTCTAAAGAGTATTTATAGTACTTTTATATATTCATTCAATTAAACTGTGCGTAATAATAATTGATAAACTAAAATTGTACGTGTGATCGATTAAGGGTACAATAATTAAATAAATAATATCTAAATCATTCTAAATTATTATTCTAAATAAGCATTAAAAGCCAGAAGATTTTGTCTGTAAAAATCATTTGCTGTGTAGCGATCTTTAATTTGGAGAGGAAACAGGTGGAGTGACTTTATTGCATCAGACATGTGTCACTTTGCTCACAGCTGATTGGTCCAGTTTCGGTTTGCAACCTCTTACCTGGAACATAACCTGCCCCGGACCAGGGGCCTCATTTATAAACGTTGCGTACGCACAAAAGAAGGCGTACGCCGCTCTCTACGCAATAATTGGTATTTATAAAAAGCAAATTTGACGGGAAAATGTGCGGTCCTTCACGCAAACTCTGACCCAGGCGTACGCACAAAAACGGGTGAAATGAGAAATGGCGACACCGTCGGCAGATGGAAGTAGCACGTGAAAGTGCGTGAAACTGTAGTGTAGACCGTTGTGTAAAAGAAATGGCAATACTGCCTCTCATAAATAACATGAAGACTTCACAAATCAAGTCTTACAATTAACAGCCTACACGAACACCCGTTTGATCGATCTGCAGTGTAAAACAAACAAAATCAAACGAAGATTAGAACAGAAATGCAAATTAACACATATTTGCAAAAAGAAAAGTGAAATATGTTCTGCAATAAAATTGGCATTGGAATTGCAATATTATGCAATTCATCCTCTGGCGATGGAGCGCTAGATGCTTTTTTGCATCAACTTTGATGTCCGACCATTTCTTTTATATTTCGGCCACGGTCCGAGGTTGTGAGGCTGCAGCATTAACGGCGTCTGCAACCTTTTGCCACTCAAGTGCCTTTTTGGCATTAGTAATGCCCACACTGTGCCCTCCAAACAACATTTTACTCCTCTTTTCCACCTCGCCAACGATAATTTACTTCACATTGAGTGAACTTACGTTTCTTGGTTTTCCTCTCTGTGTTTGTCATTCATTCAAACCACTTCCATGGTGCCTAAAACCCTCAAACTAACTTGAAACATATCGGGCTAGCCACCTAAACCGGCTTCATGCTATAGACCCCTGCTCAACTCTGAACTTATCTGTTAACCCTTCTAGCTCCCAAACAAGGTATGTTTCCTGCTACATAGTTCAGTGACTCTTTTCTATTTTTACCACATCTCATTTGCACTATAAGGTTGCACTTTCATTGCTTAGGAGACTGAATGGATTTCTCACATGTGCTTTTTTTTTTTTAAATGTCAATTTGGTGTTAGGTGTTTTTCATGAGATTAATGTTTTAATTTAGCCATTTTTAATCTAGCGGCACCGTAATTTTGACTGAAACTGGTCACTTGATTATGGTTCGGTTTAACATCACTGCTTAGTAATCTTGGTTTCAGTTCCATGTTTATAGTTAAAAAATGTCAATTGGGGAAGATCATAAAGATTCTACAAAATGTCTCATTGTTTGTTCCACAGAAGAACATGAGATTTTTTTCATGAGTATTTATTCCTTTAATATTTGTGTCATAATAACTTAAAATGATGTACAAACCCTTTATAGAACGATGGAAATTAATAAAGCCATCTATTCCACTTACACCAATGTGTCAAAATCTGCAAAGGGTTAAATACATTTAACCAATCATGTACAAATTTAGCATCTTTTATTGGAAAATTAAATTCATTCATTCATTTTATCAAACTTTGATAATCGCCTTAATCTTTTAAACAACTGAGAAGATAGTGATCAAAGTAGGCTATATTTTATAAAAATCACCTGTCAAGCTAATATATTACATTAGCATATGAGAGTCAAATTGGAAAACTACAGGGACTCGTCTCAAGATCACTCATTTAACAGTACATCTATTGCCACAATTATGGGGGGAAAAAAAAGATCAGACAAGAATAGAAAATGATAAAAAAATATTCAAATCGGGAATATCAGGATGAGAATGTTTACTAACCCTGCAAAGTTTTTCAATTGGATTGGTGTTTATTCGCATTAGCATGCGGTGTGAAGAATTTCATTCAGTTCCCTGATCATAATGAAGCCATTTTTTCGGAAAGTGATGAGGAACATCCGGTAGTCTGGGTTTTCCCATGTAATGCTTGCACTCCCTGGACCTCTGCTTCTCCTAAATACTATTGTGTATTGAGCATGTTATTTTTTGACAGACATCAATGTTGTGATATTCCAATGATGTGGATTTGAAAACAGATGGATTGTATAATAATTATTTATTTATTAGTCTGCAAGTATTTACTGAAGTGATTGATGCCCATGAGTGTTACAGTATGTTGATGTTTTTAGTTCTAATAAAAAAAAAAGTTTTTGACGGACGTGATAACGTGTGAGGAGTGAATCGCCGTGCTGGAGATGTTCGAAATGCTTTTTCACGTAGGTCATTATACTTATTTTATGGAATGAAGTTTATTTAAATGACATGTTACTCAGACACTGACATGTTTGGCTGGTCAAAAACGTTACATTCAGCTGTCACACATTTTTTGACTTTTGAAAATCAAGCAAATTTTTTTTTACCAGGAAAGGATGGCCAAAGTTGTTTTTATTGTCTCTTATCTTTTAATTAAACCAATGCAGATCCTGTTGTAAATAATAGTGACAAATCACTGTTGTTCCATTATTACCCCTTAGCAGATTTGATATATATATATATATATATGAAAATAATATAATGCTATTTGCAGTTGGATGCCGACTGCATTTCATTGGTTCTGTACTTGTACTAGGCACAATGACAATAAAGTGAAATCTAATGTTTTTCTCCAAGCTGTAGTGAGCAAAAAGTGCTTGAATCTAATGAGATCTCCATTTTGCGAAGAATTGAAAGAGGAAGGAAGATCCATTACTGACTGTCTTCAAAAGCTCATCTACTTCCTCTCATCACTTCAAAGTCAGGTTGTCTTGCGGTGCGTCCATTTCAGTGGCTCCTGATGTTTTCTTTTCAAAAAACAGATCAAAGACGGTCCAAGTTGAAGATTTGTCATCTCTTCGAGACTGCCACTGTCTAGAAGGTTTGGAATAGGAAACGAAAGAGAGAGATTGCAAGAGGAAAACAAAGAAAAAGAGCTGAGCATTGATTGTCAGGTCTTGTTTCCTCTTCCTCACATCCAAAACGTGAGACATGGTGAGAGCATGCTCCCCTAGAGCCATTCTTGCAAGATGCCTTTAACCGCATCTGTCTTTCACATCTCTCGTGAGCAAAGACGGGTCTTTTTTTATTTGGATATATATTCATCACCCCATCAAAGTGAGACAAAAGAGTTTATTTATACCCTGTGCCGCTTTCACAGCTTGCTTTTTAAGCATCACTGACATCAGAGATAAAGAGAGCAAGAGTGTGTGTGAGAGAGAGAGAGGCTGTGATTTCAAGTAAAAACTTTTGTGGTCCCTGCTGGCCTGCATACAGACATTTTAAAGAACCAGAGTAAAAAGGATAAGTTCAGGGCAACTCAGAAAGTGAGCAGAAGGACACGGAGGAAGAGATGGAGATGCGGAGAGCAAGCGAGGGACCTGGTGTTTAGAAATTTTGGACATTCAGTAATCATTAATGAACAAGGTCAACAGCACCAGACATCTGTGTTGCAAGGGAATTGAGGCGTTTAATTTAAGCCAACAGGTTCCATCTGACACCTGAGAGTCCAAGGACGTTCACATTTCCGTGCCAAAACATGTCAGGGTTGGAAAGGAGTGAGCGAAAACTCAGAGACACTCTACTGATAAGAGTCCCAGATCACCAAGTCCAGTGCTAACCAAAGGAACAACCTCTAAAGAACAGGCAGACATGTACTAACCAGAGAAGGGCAGGTGAGTTTGGACTTCAGCCATTGGACATCTGGCAGGGATAAATGTGTAGTGCACTGGATGGAGCGGTGGTAGAACATTTCTAAATCCCCAGTGGTGCATTTCTGGATCAGTATTCAAATAGAATCAGGTGTCAAGACAATTTTATTTATATACACTACCTTTCAAAAGTTTGGTATTTTTTTTGAATGTTTATGAGTCTCTTATGCTCACCCAGACTACATTTATTTGATAAAAAAAAAAAAAAAAAACAGTAAAAACAGTAATATTGTAAAATTTAATTACAATTTAAAATTCTATTTGAAAATATTTTAAATTGTAATTTATTTTCATCATCATTACTCCAGTTTTCAATGTCACATAAAAAAAAAATATATATATATATATTCAGAAATCATTCTAATGTGCTGATTTGATGCACAATAAATCATTTCTTATTATTATCAATGTTGAAACTTTTTTTTCAGAACACTTTTGATAAGGTTCAAAAGAGCAGCAAATAGTTTGTAACATTGTAAATGTCTTTACTGTCACATTTAATCAATTTAATGTGTCCTTGCTGGATGAAAGTATTACTTAAACCGGAAGCGCGTGTCAAAACGGAACGAACATCCACCTTTTAAAGTCTTTTCCATTTACAGATTCCAAATAACAAAAATGCATTCTAGAATTTATCAAATTCTTTTAATTACAACATTTATGTAAAGTAAAGCTACAATGTGTTTAAAATAAATGTTGTGTGTGAGAAGTGGGGATTTTGCTTCATTTCAATGGCTTCATTCTTTTTCACTTAAAGAGTCATTCAGTTTCGCTCACTAACCCTTTCTGCAGGTTACATTGTTATGTCAGTTGGTGGCAACAAGTGCTAATTCCCACTATAGCACCAACTGTGGCAATGCAGATAATAAGCCAGAAAACAATTCACTGACCTCGAGAACCTATAATTACATTTTAAGAATCTCCATAACAACCAAATATAGTGAAAACTGGCTCTTGATATGAAGTGGGTGTTACATGTATGATCTGTGTTTCCCCCCTTCATTTTGTTTTTGGTTCAGTCCTAGCGTTCCATGATTGTTCTAACTAGATGTACCGCAGGGCGGTACAAAATATGACCGCCGCTCAGGCCTGCACTGGCTTTCCACAAAAATAAATGACGTGGAGCAATTTGGCTGTATTGCGTGTTTATGTATATACCTAAAAAAAGTAGTAGTATGTGCATGTCTGTGTGTATGTGTGTGTGTTTGTGTATGTGTGTGTCTGTGTGTGTGTGTGTCTGTGCGTGTATGTGTGCCTGCGTACATGTGTGTGCGCGTGTGTGTTTGTGTCTGTGCATGTGCATGTGGATTTGTATGTGTGTGTATGGGTGTGTGCATGCTTGCGTTTGTTTGTATTCCTGCATGTGTGTGTGTGACAGTATCATCCTAAACCAGCAACCCTTCGCTCAACACCACCATCTACAGGCCGATGAGTGTACAGTCACTAAATAAATGAATTTATTTGATACCCCCCCATGGATGAAATTCTACGAAACTTAGCATACCCCCAGAGGATGTCAAGTTAATCATACACATGAAATATGGTGCAGTTCTGAACATCTCAACTGAAGATAGGGGCGATTAAAGTAGAATAATATTGCATTTTAATTTTTTATGGGAGTGGCGTAAATCACAAATGAGTGATTATGGGCTAGGTTGATGTGGGCGCTTAAGACCAACATACCATAAAAATTTCTTCATCCTCGGTGCCACGGTTCAGGTAGTTATGTAGGAAAAACTGCATTTTTGGGGTTTGGGGGGGCCCAGCTCGGGGGGGGAGTGGCCCCCGGCGACCAAACGAAATTTTTCTGTAAAAGTCTAGTGGGGCTACATGCCCACAAAATTTCATGTTCCCCCGTGTTTCGGTGTCCCTGGTATCGTTGACGAAAAATTCAGTAGGTGACGAAAAAAAAAAAAAAAAAAAACTTTGACAATCGATTATGGGCTAGATTGATGTGGGCCCTTAAGACCAACATACCATAAAAAATTTGTCATCCTCGGTGCCACGGTTCAGGTAGTTATGTAGGAAAAACTGCATTTTTGGGGTTTGGGGGGCCCCAGCTCGGGGGGGGAGTGGTCCCCGGGGACCAAACGAAATTTTTCCGTAAAAGTCTAGTGGGGCTACATGCCCACAAAATTTCATGTTCCCCCGTGTTTCGGTGTCCCTGGTATCGTTGACGGAAAATTCAGTAGGTGACGAAAAAAAAAAAAAAAAAAACTTTGACAATCGATTATGGGCTAGGTTGATGTGGGCCCTTAAGACCAACATACCATAAAAAATTCATCATCCTCGGTGCCACGGTTCAGGTAGTTATGTAGGAAAAACTGCATTTTTGGGGTTTGGGGGGCCCCAGCTCGGGGGGGGAGTGGCCCCCGGGGACCAAACGAAATTTTTCCGTAAAAGTCTAGTGGGGCTACATGCCCACCAAATTTCATGTTCCCTGGTGCTTCGGTGTCCCTGGTATCGTTGACGGAAAATTCAGTAAGGTGACGGGAAAAAAAAAAAAAAAAAACTTTGACAATCCCTATATGACCGCTTTCGCTAGCTACGCTAGCGGCGGTCATAATTAGTCATGTATATCACTTGTGCATTGTCAATCACCTCATTAGTTATCTTGTTAGTCCCTGTGTATTTATACCTTGTGTTCTCCTTCTGTCTTTGGTTATTATGACCGCCGCTAGCGTAGCTAGCGAAAGCGGTCATATAGGGACTGTCAAAGTTTTTTTTTTTTTTTTTTTTTGTCAATCTACTGAATTTTCCGTCAACGATACCAGGGACACCGAAACACCGGGGAACATGAAATTTGGTGAGCATGTAGCCCCACTAGACTTTTACGGAAAAATTTCGTTTGGTCCCCGGGGGCCACTCCCCCCCCGCGCTGGGCCCCCCCAAACCCCAAAAATGCAGTTTTTCCTAAATAACTACCTGAACCGTGGCACCGAGGATGAAGAAATTTGCAAAGTATGTTGGTCTTAAGGGCCCACATCAACCTAGCCCAAAAAATGCAGTTTTTCCTAAATAACTACCTGAACTGTGGCACCGAGGATGAAGAAATTTGCAAAGTATGTTGGTCTTAAGGGCCCACATCAACCTAGCCCATAATCGATTGTCAAAGTTTTTTTTTTTTTTTTTTCCCGTCAATCAACTGAATTTTCCGTCATCGATACCAGGGACATCGAAACACTGTGGAACATGAAATTTAGTGGGCATGTAGCCCCACTAGGCTTTTACGGAAAAATTTCGTTTGGTCCCCGGGGGCCACTCCCCCCCCGCGCTGGGCCCCCCCAAACCCAAAAAATGCAGTTTTTCCTAAATAACTACTTGAACCGTGGAACCGAGGATGAAGAAATTTTTATGGTATGTTGGTCTTAAGGGCCCACATCAACCTAGCCCATAATCACTCATTTGTGATTTGCGCCCCTCCCATAAAAAATGAAAATGCAATATTATTCTGCTTTAATCGCCCCTATCTTCAGTGGAGATGTTCAGAACTGCACCATATTTCATGTGTATGATTAACTTGACATCCTCTGGGGGTATGCTAAGTTTCGTAGAATTTCATCCATGGGGGGGTATAAAATAAATTCATTTATGTGCACATTTAGTGACTGCACACTCATCGGCCTGTAGATGGTGCTGTTGAGCGAAGGGTTGCTGGTTTAGGATGATACTGTCACACACACACATGCAGGAATACAAACAAACGCAAGCATGCACACACACTGACATCCACAGGCACAGACACACACCCATACACACACATACAAATCCACATGCACAGACACACACACACACAAACACACACGCGCACACACATGTACGCACGCACACATACACGCACAGACACACACAGACACACACACACATACACAAACACACACACATACACACACACAGAGACAGACATGCACATACTACTAGTTTTTTTAGGTATCAGCCATATACCCGATTTACCAATACCCAATGTGTTATGCTTGGGCAGTATACTAATGACGTGGGTGGGACATGTTTCATGCCATGTTAGATCACATCCTGAGAGTCTACGCTTTCAGAAAATATATAGTTTATATAGTTGAATCAGTTTTCTCTTCATGGTACAGACAAGGCCGCATTAATGCACGGGCTTACCTGGGCTGAAGCCCAGGGGCCTCCCAAGTTCAGGGGCCTCCCATGTTCAGGTTCATGATGAGCTGAAAAGGTCATATTGTTTTAACTTGTCAAATTTTGTCGCTGTATGTCGCTAGTCGCTTGTGGGCGTTGGTAGTGCTCTAATGTTATTGTAATGGTGCGTTCACACCAAACGCGAATAGAGCATCTGGCGCGAGTGATTTCAATGTTAAGTCAATGCAAAGACGCGTTTACGCGCGTCTAGAGGTCCCGCGGCGCGAATGAGGCGTTTAGACTGCTCGTCTGGCCACATCTATACAAAACACCATCACAAGTGATATTATACAACTATATCATTTTAATTTGGCTAGGAATTAGGCTCAAAAGAAACAGTATGCTGTTGGGAGAGTGTTTTTATATTAGGCTACCACACAACAGTGTTCGGTAAATAATTTACTAACGATCGATCAATCTACAAATTAAACTCACTCATACTATCATAAATTACTAAAACGTCATCCGAATTTGACAAATAATACATTTTCTTGTCCCTAATAGTCAACATAATGCAGGGGAAACTGTAAAATGAACTGCAGCAGTGCTAAACTTGCATCATAAAACTACAACACTCGAACTATAAATGTATGAATTAAACTCACTGAGACAGACTGTCGACAGTTTCTTTTCCATGCATCATTTTATTATATCCATGTTTGTGGTTAGTTACAGTCAAATCATATAAAACAGTGAAATCGCCCTTGAACTCTTCTGTCTTGCCTGCACTGCACTCGAGACGGTGACGAGAGCTGAGCTCCATTGAAAGGCTTCTTTCCTATTGGTTGTCGCTCGCGAAAATCGCTTCTCATTTGCATAAAGTTGAAATTTAGTTGCTGTGTGTGGTTGTTAAATAAAGTTTCTTGTGTTTATGTGCTCAGTGATATGTTAATAACAATATTAAAATTAAAAACAATATAAAAAAAACTCACTGTTGTAGGTCTCGAAAGAAACTAATGCATTTTGTAATGTAGATTAACTAGATTACACTTTTTTAAAATGAGACTCTATAAATCGAGGGGATGGGGGGCCTACAAAACCTCTCAGCCCCGGGGCCTAACATTAGGTTAAGGCGGCTCTGGGTACAGACCAAAATGTATTATGTTTCTTCACCTTCACACTTTCTTCACCTAAATCCATAAAATCCCATTAATTTCAATGGGACATTTACTTAAGTGTTCTACTAGATACAGTGGGAATGAGTTTAATTTTGTTAACATTGTTTTTTTAAAACTCTGGGACCAGGGCTACAAGATAAAACCACTTTTTTGGGGAAAAAATGTTTTTTATTTCAGTAAAACACAACAAACCCATGCCAAAGTCAGATAACTGACTTTTACCATCAACAGGCACCTCAACCGTTTGGTAGAGGTTTGTATAAATTGAATGGGAGGGTCCTTTGAAAAAAAAAAACACAGATTTTTCATACTTGGTATGTATAAGTATAAGTATATATACTATTTTGATCCCGTGAGGGAAATTTGGTCTCTGCATTTATCCCAATCCGTGAATTAGTGAAACACACTCAGCACACAGTGAACACACAGTGAGGTGAAGCACACACTAATCTCGGCGCAGTGAGCTGCCTGCAACAACAGCGGCGCTCGGGGAGCAGTGAGGGGTTAGGTGCCTTGCTCAAGGGCACTTCAGTCGCTTTTTACTGTTAACCACTGTTATGGATGTGACGTTTTCACATTATGGATGTTAAGTGTCTAAACTAATGACTTTTGATATAAAACTTAAATAGTAATGGCAAATAATTACAAAACTCTAAATTATCCATGATCCACAGGAATACTCCAGACAGTCTTTTAAAATATACAACTTATATACATAAACACGCAATACAGCCAAATTGCTCCACGTCATTTATTTTTGTGGAAAGCCAGTGCAGGCCTGAGCGGCGGTCATATTTTGTACCGCCATGTGGTACATCTAGTTAAATGCTATTTCTACGTATTCCTTGTCTCCATGAGCTTTGTCCTACACATAACGTGACAGAATAACGGACCTAACAATTTTTTTTTTTTTTTTTTTGGCTGTGTTTTTTCTTTCAGTTTATCTTTCTGTTTTTCCCCTATGGCTCTACACGCCATCCAGCTTCTCTGCCTGGAGCAGGCAGACCGCCCACTGGAAGAACACACTTGTGACTTTATCCAGCTTGTGTGCCAGACACACTACCCAGACCGCTCGCTCTGTGTATTTTATCACACCAGCTTGAGTGAGCGGTCCAGGGCATGCATTCCAGCGGGCGGTCCGAAGGAGGATTTCGCCGCATACGTGGAGTGGGTGCTGGTGAACAACAATTCACCATTCACCATCGGCCCTGCTGAGGATGACATCACCACCAGCCCCACTCCATCACCGCCAGAGACCAGCCATTCACCACCAGCGAGTGATGCGACGGAGAAGTTGCACGTGTCCACCGCAGACCATGGAGACCAGCCTGCCACCATAGACGAGCCCGTACCGAGGATAAGGACGGAGAGTGTCATCACCACAAAGCCCGGACCACAAATGTAGTCTGACCAGGTGCGCGAGCCGTTAACATCGTGCGTTGCAGAGGGAGTGCTTGTGGAGCTCGAGGGCTGGGAGGAGAGCCCCACCCACACCACTACTGCTGTGGATGAGATGTCAGTGGTCTCTGGCATATATTATGAGGAATTTAATGACATTTTTGAGGAAAGCCTCATAGACTGGTTTGGTAAGGTAATTCCTGTTTCCCCATTATCTCCAGAGTTCCCAGTATCTCCAGCACTCCCTGTATCTCCAGTGTCCCTTGTATTACCTGAATGCCCGTCCTGCCTCCGCTGCTGTTATTCAACCTCTCTGCAGCTCCCATTTGTGTTGAAGACCTGCCCAGTGTCTTCAGGCCACCAGCTCCACCTAGCCTGGAGGATCCCCTGTCTCCACCTCCAGCCTCTGGGCCCATCGCTCCACCTCAACTCTGTCGACACTTCGGCTCAACCTTGGCTCCTCCCTCCCTCGGCTCCACAGGAAACCATTGGCCATACGGCTTCTCCAGCCTCCCTCGTCCCTCCGGCTGCGCCTTGGTCAGCCGTCAACCTGCCTGCACCTTCGGATTCGTCTGACTCCGCCTTTTCCCCGGCTCCACCTTTGTCCTCGGCCCCACCAGCTCAGCCTCTGTCCTCTGGCAATCCGGCTCCACCTCGGACACTCGTCGCCAAAGCTCCACCTCAGTCTCCAGGACCAGCGGTCTCGCGTGGGTTCATCGGCTATTCAGCTTCACCAGGGTCTGCATCTGTGGCATCTTATCTGTCGGTTGTCCCCAGGGTGTCACCTTCCAGCAAGTCATCTACACCATGGCTCCTCCCGCCTTTGACTCCGCCCTGGGGCCTCATCCTGGCTGGTCTCTGGCATGTCATCTGGCTCCTCCTGCTCCTTGCTCCCCACTGGCTTCTCCCACAATACACTCCTCCATGGACTGTTTTTGTTTGTGCCCTGGACTTTTTGTTTTTTGTTAGCTCCACGCCCTCCTTCAGAACCCCCTCCATTTCATTTATTTATTTATATAGTACAAATAAACACAACAGAGGTTTACCACTGTGCTTTACAAGGTAAAAGTCCAGGAAACTTGAAGGAGCAAAATAAACAATTAACACATAATGGTATAGAACCATAATTGAGATAGAGTGAAATGCCCGGTCAAAAAGATACAACTGGAGCTTAAATTTAAACTCATGTAAAGAGGATTGGGATCTCAAGGATAAGGTGAGGCTATTCCATAGCCTAGGACCGACAACTGCGAAAGCACAATCCCCTCTCGACTTTAATCGTGAATGTGGCTGGGACAGATTATAACTGCTTGTGGACCGTAGACACCTACTGGGCACGTTCAAAGTTAAGTTCAACTCCAGAACCCCCTCCTTCCTCAGTTGGACTATGTATGGCATGAGGACGCACCTTTTTTGGAGGGGGCGTACAGTTACGTGTATGATCTGTGTTTCCCCCCTTCATTGTGTTTTTGGTTCAGTCCTGTGTCCTAGTGTTCCATGATTGTTCTTATCAGTCATGTCTATCACCTGTGCATTGTCAAACACCTCATTAGTTATCTTGTTAGTCCCTGTGTATTTATACCTTGTGTTCTCCTTCTGTCTTTGTCTGTAATCGTCAATGTAAGCGTGAGTGTTTGGTGTTTCCCCTGAGAGTTTGGTTATTAAATGTTATTTCTACGTATTCCTCGTCTCCATGATCTTTGTCATACATGTAACGTGACAGTGGGTTCTTTGCAGATCCTAAGGTCCTGCCAAGAACCATCAAAGAACCATTATTTTTAAGAGTGCACTCATGTCACTCCTTGTGACCCTCTGTCTGGGCAGATTGTTTGACAAATAGCTTTAATTCAACCAGGCAAATAGGAAATTAATTTTGAAGTCTTCATAAAGGGAATGAAATGTACTCTCACTAAACTATGATTTACAGAGTTCCTCAGGGCTGAATTTACCTCATATTGTGACATAGAAACAATACATTTTGGGGCCTCCCACCCCCAGCCTACTGTCGGTCAGAAACCTTATATGAACAAAACTGCTACTTTTCAGGTAATATAACAACAAATATGAGGTTTCAGCCTAAGAGTGACAATATTTTAAATTGTATTCATTTATAAAATAATTCTTACAGAGTTTCAACATTTGAGTAAAATTAGAATTTTTAAAACTGCACGGAATATAAGTAAGGTTCTGGTTCTCTGACTGGTTTAATATCAGAAGTGATCTGCACTGTAGGCACCTGTAAAGAGCTTGAAATATTCACGTTTACTGCATGGAGACGCAGTTTGTCGTTACTCAGGGCCTAATGGGCAGATTTGTTTAGATATGCCAAACATATTTATTTCTCTTGCAGGCAGAGAGTCTCTGAGGTAAGTCCACCCAGACTTTACACACACCCTACAGGCGTGGAAATTAAACACTGACCTTGAGATGGAAATTCAAAGGCTGTGAGGGGATAGCAGAAGAACGTGAGAGAGAGAGAGAGAGAGAGAGAGAGAGAGAGAGAGAGAGAGAGAGAGAGAGAGAGAGAGAGAGAGAGAGAGAGAGAGAGAGAGAGAGAGAGAGAGAGAGAGAGAGAGAGAGAGAGAGAGAGAGAGAGAGAGAGAGAGAGAGAGAGAGAGAGAGATCAGATACAGCATGTAACATTATTCTGACACCTACATCTCAAAATATTTATTTTTCAGCCTAGTTACTCAACATGTTCACATGAGGTTGAGGGTGCATGGGTAAAAAGTGACATGCACCTCTGAATTGTTGTAACTTTGCATGGACAGCCCTGGTGAATATATATATATATATGCTAAGTATACTTGCAGCCAGACTAATTATCAGAATATTTCAAGTGTGTTAATTAGTTAACTTGAATTGTGCAAAGTAGGCTATATTTTAGTTGTAATTAAATTGTAGTAAAGCATAACTTTAAGTGTATTTAGTGTACTTTTGTGTACTAAATTGGATCAACTTCAAGCATACTTAGTATACTTTAAGTATATGCCTGTGTAGGGACTACTTACATGCTTGATTATAGATATTAAAGTGTACTTTATTTGTGTTACAAGTACATTACAAATTCATTACGAGTGTCTTTGAAACATACTAGCAATATACCATGTGTATTTATATATATATTTTTTATTTATTTAAATTATTATTATTATTATTTTTGCCGTTTTCGCCTTTTATTAGGATAGGACAGTAGCTAGCAGGAAGTGAGGTGGGAGAGAGAGAGGGACGGGATCAGGAAAGGTCCACGAGCCGGGACTCGAACTCTGGTCTCTCGAAGGACATGTCGGCACAGTAAAAAGAGTAAAAAGTATAGGCTCATTAATACCTTTGGCTTATTCCAAATACTACAAATTGCATACTTTGTCTTCAATAACAAATGTATACATTATTAGACAAATAAAACTTAGCTATACTTTGTACAGTATACTATAATGTATTTTTAAAGTATACTTGCAATGCATTGTAACAATGATAATTTCCAGCACACAGTTAAAATATACCTAAAATATATGTTTTATAAAGTGCAAATAAATACACTTTATTGTCTATAAAGTATAAAGTATATCAAGTATATTTTTCTAAAATATATTTTTTGAAAATATACTTAAGTACAGGGTGGGCCATTTATATGGATACACCGCAACAACATGGGAATGGCTGGTGACACCAAAGTCCCGTTTGTGGCACACCAGTACATGTGAGGGGGCAAACTCCTCAAGATGGGTGGTGACCATGACATATACTAATGTGCCACAAACAGGACCTCAATATCACCAACCACTCCCATGCCACCACGGTGTATCCATATAAATGGCCCACCCTGTACAATTATTTTAAAGTGTGTTAAAAGTTGTATTGTGAAAATAAGTAAAAACATGATGCTAATATACTTTTAATATATTTAAAGATAGTAAACATTTTGTTAGTATATTTGCAATGTACTTTTGAAAAAGGGAATATATTTCAAATACAATAAAGTATACTTTTTTCACAAGGGAGTGCACTGATCTGCACTCCGTTTGGACTGGAAGCATCTGAAGGAAGGCAGCTCAGAGCAGAGTTACTGAAAATAATGTTAAAAACATTTTTCACCTATACTGTGAAATTGCCTGCTGCTGCTCGGCAACTGTTCTTGTTTAGAAAGTATGTAACTATTTGTCCAACACTATCTGTACACTGAATAAAACAAGTTGTAAATGATGATTAATACTAAACCTGGGAAAGTATTTAATAGTACACAAACAAACAATAAATAAATAAAAGTATTTCATAATTTACATTCCAAACCTGTATGCATTTATTTCTTCTATGCAACACAAAAGACAATATTTTGATTTTTTTTTGTCTTTATGTCATTTTGTCATTAAAGTCTTTGTGGTGCAAATTCGTTTTGCCCACCAACATTCTTCAAAATATGAAGGAAATGCAGCAATGACAAATATATTCTTTACGTTGTGACCTTTGAGGACTTTATGCAATACGATCGATTATTCTGACGTATTTGGCGCAGACCGACAGATCGGCAGATGTGTCCTGAAGTAGAACTTTAAACAGAAGTTGAACAGTTACGAACCAAAGTTAACTTTTGGGGTCCTGGATTTCGACCTTCTGCACCCTGTGAAGAAATTCAGGACGTAGCTTGAAAAGCTGAATAATGCATTTGAGCGCTCATAAGGCTCAGTCTATTAGCTTCTGTAATTGAACAACACGTTCTCCAATTATACATTTTCATTGACTAAGCGGAATACGGCGGGACTTCAGCAGGATGTGATTGATCCATGGCAGACACCTTTAAAATGCTAATCTCTAAACTTTGATGTTGAGAGTTGCCAGGTAAACCTTAGCACAGATGTCATAAATTAGATTCAAGGATCCTTTGAAGGTTCCCCAAACATCTTTTTTATTCCAAGCCAAAGAAGGTTTAAAGTAAGTCTCTCTCTTTCATGTCCAGACCTCTTGGCGCAAGTCCATGGCCTTCACATTTATTATAGATGACAGATAAAAATAATTCATTAATTAATATAAGGTTAAGAAGAAGAGCAGGATTAGTTTCACTGCATTTGCAGACTCGTGATCTGAGCGACTGGCTTTCTACCGGGAAGTTTTCAAACAATGGCATTGTTTCATTTAACACTGCCAGAACATCCTGCTGGGACTGAGTTGGGATCAAACTGACGAAAGCTCTAGAACACACTATGAATCGATATTTTTCTGCTGCTGTTGTCTGGTCTCTAGAAGTGGGATCATCCAAAAACAGTTGTTTATCTCTGCTAGGCCCCAAGTGGACTCTAAAGGTCTTCAAAGTCAAAATGAAATCAAAATTGACTCTGTTTACTTTTGTAGTGCATGCTCCTGATCTTACTGTAAATAATTAATTGATTCCAAAGAGATTAAAATGTTTGTCTTTGTAATCTTTCAGCAAAATGTAAGAAAACTCTGCTTCTAAAACTGACATTATCAGGCACTGTATTTCACAATCCAAACAATTCTCAAAGCATAAAATCAAGTCCCACTCTACAAGGTTTACAATCAACTTGCATGTTTAAGTCATTTCAACTTAAATTACATTAAACTGGTTTAAAAATGAGTTGAATCTTGTATAACTTAAAAAAAAAAAAAATAGTTGAAAATTGCTTAACTTATTTTGATGAGTTAAAGCAATGTAAAAACATATGTTGTCATAACTTATTGATCATATAATTATGTTGGGTCATTTAGCCCCTGCTGGTAGATGCCCTGACTACCTGTATTTAATATATATAACTCTACTGATGGCCAAGCAAGTGAGTAGTATTGAGAAATATATAATTTTATTGTAGTATTTTTTTCCCTAAAATTGTAATATACAGTATAAGTGAAACGAGTTAAGAAAAGCTTTGTGTTGACAGCTGACAAAAATATATACTGTTTGAAAGCATATTTTTATTGCATGAAGCAAGAAAGGATCAGAAAGGATCTAAATATAGATCACTTGAAATTGTTCTGTACCTGCAGATGAAAACTGCAGATTAAAACTCACAGGATGAACTTTCACTGACTTGCCAATTACAACCTGGAGTGTGAAATGAGTGTTGAAATATCAGTCAAGTTGCCATTGCCTTACAAATGAACAAACATCTGTTTGACGACTTTAGAACAATTTAAGGTGTTGTACACAGATTACAAGAGCACAAGACAAGAAGCATAACATTAAAACAAAACTTGCTTGTGTAGATCTGTCATAAATTGCATGTATTACCTTCATTTGATTTGCCGTTATCAGTGCCTGATAGCAGTAGTATGAAGTGAATTGGAGATGCGCTATCTCCTATTTCCAGCCTTGGACGACTCTGGCCATGTGAGACAGATTGCCTGCAGAATGCCTCTGCAGGTGTGTTTACCTGTTATACCTGTTATAATCACACAAAACATTGCTAAAAAGATGCGGTCACCCCTTGACCACAGATAGAGAAGAGTTTATTGGATTTCACTGGAGTAAATTAGGAATTAGAGATAGTTGTGACTGTTTATATAGAGAAGATGCTAATTGGAACACTAGCAGTTTGCACATGAAAAAAAAAAAAAAAAAAAAAAAATTATCCAAATACACTAATTTGTTCCACCTCAACCTGAAACATATTTCCATTCTGGCTGAATTGGATAAAAAAAAAATACCTTGTACATGTGCGCAGTGCCATGATGCATTTACATATGTTTAACACCATACAAACTAGTCAGTGGATGAGACTGAATATTTTGACATAAAGCCTGTCAGCTCTCTTTTCATAAATGTTATCAAGGCAAAAAAGACAATTACATGCGGTAGCTCTGCAGACAGTATCGCATTATGACGACTGGTCACTGCGCATATACGCTCAAGTTTTGTTCGGAATACATTTAATGTACGTGTAAAAGAATATGTGAATCCGATTGCAACATTTAGCATTCAGAAACAGAATTCTGAATCTGAAATCGGATTAGATTAATTCAGAAAGATGGATATAATCAGTGCATGTAAACATACTTACTGTTTAGTTAGTTAGCATTGTCCAGTTAGTCGCTGCTGGCTGCAAAAACATCTTTCTCTCTTCCACCTTTTTTTTTTTTTTTTTTTCGCTCTGAATATGCTGTTTCACTCAGAAATATTCTTAACAAGAATTAAAATGGTTTGCAAATGCCATTTCATGGTGACTTTAAGCTAACGTTACATTCATTTGACTCAAAGTCACAAAGTACTTGGTGGCTCATGACTGAACGGCGCTGTAAAACTTTCTTTCGCTCTAAACCCCAGGAATAAAGCACCAAGTCTATCCACATAAAGCACAATGTTTAAACATTACCCAGTAGGGCCTGAAACAGTACAGGCACATTTCCCAGGCTTCAATTCACTGCCGTTTTACTGATTTTAAAAGTCATTGAACATTTTTCCAACCTGTCTTCCTATAAGTAAATGCATTCACACTGTAATATAGTCCTGTAATTGCTTACTCTGTTTTCCGCCTCCGTCTCGTGTCATGTGCTGATTTATGCAGCGTTGGCCTCCTGTGAGCGTCCAGTAGGGGGCCCGCATTAAAGTCAGCCCTGTTGCATTTCAATGATAAAGTGAGCTAAACAGTAATACCTCCTCCACTGCTTCTCACAGCCAGACTCTGTAGAATAACCGACAAAGCTATTACGCCTGACAAATGTGGAGGGCAGGTTCACAAGCCCCTGTTGCTAACCAAAATAACCCTGTCTGCATTGAGCGTATATTGCTATCTCCGCTTCCTCCCGCTAATTTAAAAATCATCACTTCGGAGACGCATCTCTGAAACCCCCTGACAATAACACAAGGGCTTAAATGTGTTTGCTCTTCAGTGAATTGTTTAACATACTGTTCACATGGAAACCTAAGCAACATATGGCTGCTTTCTATAGGTTATACATTACTGTACGATGGTTGCCGCACGTGGAAGACCCCATTCATGCCTACAAAGACAGCTTGAGAAAAATTAATGAAGAAAAGATTATCTCTCAAAGGTGATAAAAGCCAGCTCAGCAGCAAACGCACGCTTGTGTTGCTGAGGCTGCTGGATTTGGCACTCGCGAGACTCTTATCGCAGAATACAGCTGACCGTGTCATCACGTGAAGTTTTACATGCCACAGATAAAATGTTCTCTCATGCTGTCAACAGAGAACACACATCGAGATTTTTTTACATGTGAAGAATGCATACACACTGGGATGAATGCTTCTGCGATCCAGTTTGAAGCACTGATGGTTTAACATGATTCACACAAAAGGATACACGGAGAGACATCTATCCGTTAGCATTCCCATTCATAATGTACAGTATCAGTAGCAGTTGCTCGGCTAGCACGTCAGCTTCCAGGTACTTCTGTGGATACATCTTTATCATAAATGACATGTGACTGATCTGTCTAATGATAACGCTACTGGTAGCTTTGCAGGTGTTTTATTGTCAATACAAGCGTCTCTTGGCAAGTTTGCAGGTGTGTGATAATAAACAGAGAGGATCATTTAATACAGCAGGCCTACATTTTACACACCTGTCTCTGCAAAAGTTTCCTAAAAAAATATTAACTTATCATACAATGCAGGAAATGTTCCTCCTTGATACATGTTTATTGAATACTGCTATTTCAGAACATATACACTGATAAAAAAGATTTTTTGGTGAAGTAAATACTACAGAAAAAAAACTATGTAATTTACATGCAAAAGTTAGTTCAGGCAAGAATAAAAAAAAAAAACGAAGTAAATTCTATATTAGTACTCAATTCAAGCGTGTAGAAATAAAAGCGTAAATATCAACATTATAAAATTAAGTAAAATTACTCAACTTTTCTGATATTGGTGTTCCCATCATGCACTGGGCCTTGAATTATCAATGAGGTTGATTTTTCACTGTTTTACAGTTGTATTTACACTGTTTTATCATTGTGTTTGTTGTTAGGATTAGTAACTTGCCATATTTTGACATTTGGAGTTCATTTTCTACTCAAAAGTACTCATTCAAACACAAAAACGATCCATCAAATGTTACCGTCATCATGTATTGTCTACCAAGTATTGAGGTCTCTGCGTTCATGTGATGTGTAAAATCAGACATGTAGATATGAGCAACACATAATCTATTGCATTAATTACTTAGATGTTTCAAAGTAAAGTGTATATTTTAAAAGTGTGGTTTAATTCACTGTTATAAAGTTTGAGTGAAATGCATTATAAAGGAAACTTCAACTAGATATTACTCAACCTTTTACTAGCTAAGTTAAATTAACTTATTTTCTTTGTTACTTTCACTTAACTTAGTTAAGTAGAGTTTACTTAATTCCATATGTGAAATTTGACATTTTTCCTATTATCAATGTTGAAAACAGTTGTGCTGCTTAATGTTTTTGTGGAAACTGATCTGAAAATCTGTTTTCAGGATTTTATGAATGTAAAGTTCAAAAGAAAAGCATTTATTTGAAATAGAAATGTTGTAACATTATAAATGTCTTTACTGTCACTTTTGATATTTTTTGTTTTTCCTTGCTGAATAAAAGTATTAAACTATTTTTTTTTTTTTTAAACAGCTTAGTTTTATGTGACTTGTAGACATGCTACAGTATGATTAATAAAACTTTAGCACGAAATAACATTAGCAACAATAACAAATTATCAATGTTTCTTCTGTGGGTTTATTGGTGTGTTGCACACCAGCTTTTAGGTGCATACCGCCACCTGCTGTACTGGAGTATGAAGGGATTTCAGTCTATAGGTATTCAGGATGAGACCCATATTCTATTCCAATGTCCACTATTATCAATGAATTTATCATTTTACCAGATCCTTGTTTTGCATTTATTATGTTGCTGATTGTAAATTCTGTGCATCCTATGATAGTTCTCTTTGGAGATTATTCCTTTCTTGTTCATAGGACAGAATAACAACACATGATCAACTGTTTCCTTTTCTTGACATAATCAATTATCAATATTAAATGAGAATAGAACTTACTGACCCGAGCATGGAAGTGACATTAAGATGATATCACTTCCTCTTAAATATCATTGAAATCATTTAAAGTGATGGTTTATACAATTTAGTTCATTAAGCTTGTAAAATATGTAACGGTTGATTTTATTTTTTACGGTTCATCAAATGCTATGGTCACAGAGGGCACTCTTTCCATGGAATGCTGAAATTAGAGTAGTGAATTTATGCATGAGCTTCAGATTTGGGAGTCTAACTTTGAAGTGTCGTTCATTTGCACTTTTCCAGGTATGAAGTTCTAAACTGCTGAGAATAGAAACAGCATTGCAGCAGACAAAAATCTATTTTACACTAGGATAAACCTAGTATATTGACAAAAATATAAAAATAGCGTGATATAAATATTAACTTATATGTAAAAATTAATTGTTGGTTTGATTACTGTTACACAAACGGCATTAATTCATACTTTATTAGTGGATGGGCTCATCTAATGTGTAACTAAGTCAAGCCTGCATTTATCTCATTAAATGAATGCAGTATAATAATCCTTTCCGCTAAAGAACAGAAAGCATCACGGAATTCCCTTGGTCACTGAAAGTCTCATTGATTCCCTTTCAAATGCTAAAAAACCTTCAATTGTTGTCACTGTCTTTTAAAAACAAGTCCTATTATGATTGCACATAAACCAGTCATTACTTTCAGGTTTGCATCACAGTTTCAATACAAACGTAAGTTTCATGAAAGACGAAGATAATGAGAACCACAGGTCAAACACCTGCCTGACAGATACTCAATGATTAGAAAATGTACGCTATTCCAAAATAATCAATGTAAAACTAATATTAAAATGTCTATCATGAAAAGTAAAATAAGTTTGGGTTAAATACAGATTTAGGTTAAAACAACTCAACTTTCAAAGCATTCTATAAAATATACTATTGTTCTCATGTACTGAGGGTGCATATCATCTTTGCTGTTTGCTCCCCCCAAAACACTGAAGCTGGCATATTTTTTTAATATTATATTCTATTCTCACCTCCATCCTGTTCTCAACACATTGTGTTTGTGCAGGACAAGCAGCATTTGCAGGTCATGTAATCATATTTCAGAGCGAATGAAGTGGGCAGAACAGGCAGCAGTTAGAAAATCAATTTCATGTCACTCTCAGTGCCCCATGATTCAGTAAGGTACTGTATGTTATGTGTAATTTTCTCACCATAGTACGCCCGTCACTTTCTGTTGTTCCTCCAGCAGCTACTGAGCAACACGGAAGCTGATCTTTAGAGATCCTGGCGTATATGTGCACGCTGGATCACAAAAGGTGTTGAATTGCTTAAAGGGACAATATGTAGCTTTTTAGGTATTTTATTATCTAAAATCAATATTTTTATTCATAAATATGCCCTCAATGGTGTACAAATACCTATGCCAATGATCAGACTAATCCTCGTAAACGAAGAATTTATTATCTTTATATACATGGGACAGGTAGGTCCACGGAGGCTTCCATGTAGTTCCGCCATCTTGAAAAACTATAATAGCAGAGAGGGACAAAAAGTACTAGGCCAACGCGTTTCCACAACGCGTTTCGTTCAGAGTCCGCGTCACGTGACTGAAGTCAACAGAAGCGGAGGAGCAGAGCAGAGAGAGGCGCTTGAAACTGCCGCGGCAAGTTTAAAAGGCTGCACTGCACGGTTATTTATACACCGTTCATTCATACATACATATGAGTCACAGGATAAGGAGTCCTCGTCGTCGAAAAAGTCCAAAATAGACCGTAAAAGGAAACGTGACCGGAGATTACAAAAACAAGGGTTAATGTCGGGATGGCTAATGCAGGAGAAAGCTTTCAAAAGAGATGCTGAAGTTGCATGCTTTCTTCTCGACAGGTAAGTCAATGTTACGGTCTTAATTACAAGCTTCTTTTTCATTGCTTTGTTGTGAACTTTATTATATAGACAGTAGAACATTTATAGTTATATCTATTTATCTATTCTATTCATAGTAAGTTAAACAGGGTCTTTGATGATTAGCAGCTAACGTTATTGAGTAAAGTAACGTTAGAGAAGGCACGGATGATGATGATAACAATGCACGTACTTCAAAAATATAACGAATAAAGGCGGCATTACTACTAACTACCATAGTTAATGTTTTTCATAGTCAGTAATTTATACTGTAACATTCTTTTTTTCGTTGATTCAAGTTTCAGTTTGTTTTAAATAACAAACCTGTTCACTGAAGAAAAACTCGAAGTGCTATTATAAGACATCCTGTCATAGCTTTTTGGTACATAACGGCAACCGTAGATGCAACGTGCATTTGAAAAAGTGAGGCGCTGGAGAGCATTATTCGTTTGAATGCAAAATACAATTTCACCACTAGATGGGAGAAATTCCTACTTACAGTCCCTTTAAATAAGCTACTTTTGCAGAGCTTTTTCTGCAGTTCCTTGTCAAAACACTAGTATATTTTCAAGCAGGTCTTTATTTAAAGCACTATTCAAATGAGGTTAGCTTTCTAAACAAGGGGGTACCCATGCAACGTAAACGAATGATGCTCATTCGAGTGAACAAGACGGAGGGAAGTTAGTGAGGGAAGGGCATACAAATTTGGACTTAAACTCAGCCAATCACACAACTGATTAGTTCAAAAACACTGATTCATTCAAAACAGTGAGTCATTTGAATCATTTACTCAATCAATAATAAAAAATAAAAAAACGCTAATTCATTAAAGGGTTAGTCCCCCTTTTTTATGAAAAAAGAAAAGAAAAGAAAATGCATAATTTACTCACCCTCAAGTCATCCTATAGGTGTATATGACCTTATTCTTATCTTATTTCAGCCAAACACAATCAGAGTTATATTAAAAAAAATATATCCTTCCAAGCTTTATAATGAGATTTTGAAGCCCAAAAAAGCACATCCATCCATCCATCCATCATAAAAGTAATCCATACGTCTCCAGGGGGATGATAAAGACCTTCTGAAGCTATGCGTTTTTGTAAGAAAAATATGCATATTTATAATTTTATAAACTATAAAAACTGGCCTCCGGTGATGGCCGTACGCAAGTCGAGTTCCAGCGGAAGAGTGACCTGACACATGACATATTGATGAATGTATTTATGATTGAGTTATTTGTATCATTCACTCAACCGATTAGTTCAAAAAAGCTGATTCATTCAGAGGTTCTCAATTTCTCAGTCAAAAAAAAAAAAAAAAGTTACTTGCTCTAATTTTTACAGTGGTTGTATATGCAAAAAAGGTGTTTTAAAATAAGGACAGGATTAAAACACAAAATACACCTGTTAGACATGAAAACTAGTCATATCCGAATAGCAGTTATGAACAAACACATCGGAAATTGCATTTCATTATCATGTTATAGCTAAATGTAATATTGACCTAATTTAGAACCAGTTATTCAAAGATAAGACACCAATTTCAGTTTCGTTTTTTTTATCTTCATATTTTTGAAGAGTCCTGTAGGTGTCTTGTAGTGTCAGTCCATCATGCAGCTTAGCTGTATAGCAAGTGTCAACCACATTTCAGAGATGTGCACAAGGCAATGACCGCCTCTGTGAAACCGAGAAAGCAAAGAAAAAGCTATCCAGGACTCAGCTGGCTGGTTGTCACCTGAGTACACCAGGTGCAAGAAGATTCTGGACCAGTGAGTGCAGGAAAATTCCCCTGATGGTTTTCCTTCATTTAGCATATGATCCATCTTTAGTTGTGTAACATATGTTGACCCAGATGAACAACTATGAATGGAGTAACACATATACATTCTACCAGATACACAAAGATATTGTTTCTTTTAAGAAACATATTCTGTCAGTTTAATAAAAACGACTTTTACGAATAGCATTATGTCCGTCCGTCCGTCGGTCCGTCCATCCATCCATCCATCCATCATTAAAAAAGTTTGGGGTGAGTAAGATTTTTTTTTTTTTTTTATGAAATAAATGAATACTTTTATTCAGTAAAGTCTATTTAATTGATCAAAAGTGACAGTAAAGATTTCATTCAAATAAATGCTGTTCTTTTGAAATTTCTATTTGTCAATGAATCCTGATGTATCAAAAATATATCATAGTCTCCACAAAAATATTAAGCAGCACAATTGTTTTCAACACTGATAATGATCGGTAATGTATCTCACTCAATATCCCGGAATATTCTGTTCTCCACAGCCTCTTCCACAGAAATGAAGACAACTGGCATCTATTCCCATAATCATCTGCCCCATGTCCCCCACTAATAGACAAGGAAGAGTTGCTGATTGAGCTCTGCAGGAGATCAGTTCATCTTGCCAGCAACGCTCCGAGCCCCGTCACTACAGAGATCACCCACGGAAGTGAAAGCCATGTCCAAGACAACAGCTGGGCGCTGCCGTGAAAGCAATGACACGGATACACCACCACTCTAGGCGCCAATCCCCTTGCAGACATTACGCGTCATTGCCAACTTGCGTAAATGCCAGTGCCGTGATGCACGTGTCCACCATATTATAACTATTACAATGGGTGGGTGGGTAGCTTAAGACTCCAAATGAGGAGGGCAGGGACCGACAAGCGAGCTTCTGGGAGTGTATACTCAATACCAGATTTTTTCATCGTTTTTTAAGGTTCTCCTGCTTGCCAGACACAAGGACAAATGCTAATGTCTGAAATCTAGGCTGGCAGAGGCGCTTAGAACCAAAGGCACCCACCGAAAACATTTAAGTCATCTCCGACTCCGCTTCTCGCCCAAGGTTTGCAGCGATGCCACATGTCGGCGTCTGCTAACGAGATTCAGACATTTTTGGCAGGCTGACTATCAGGGGTGAAACAGGGCTCTGTGAGCTGTCACAGTTCAGACGAGGGATTGGAGGAGAAGAACCCATTAGCTCTAAGACAGAACTGCTGCTGAGAAAGGAACAGTTGAGCTGAGGTGCTGGCAAACGCAGTCACAAAGATACAAATCACTGCCCTCAAATACAGAGCTAATATACAGATCAAGAGGGTATAATATACAGTTAGTCAACAGACCGGGTCAGTATCTTCCTCTGTGCCATACATTCTGCAACTTTGTAATGATGGATAGCTAATTTGAAAGGAAAAACTAAACTTACTACGCAGCAGTGTTGGGAAAGATATACAAAACTGTATAGCTTTCTAAGTTACAAACTACTCATAAGTTAAAATAGGCAAACTACAGTCAAGCTACTAATTATAAAATGTTGCTAACAAGATGTATTGAAACTATTTGAGAGGCAGTACATTTATTTATTAAGCAGTTAAATACTTGATTCTGATTGGTCGATCATAGTATTCAGCAATCAAATGTTCCTGAATAATGATTGTTGTCCAGGAAAAACACGTTAGGGTCCTGGAAACTTTGTTAGGGTTTATTTTGGCTGCCTACCTGTACACTATTCCTTAAATACTTTTATTTTTATGAAGCACTATCTAGCAGCATTTTTTTTTTTTCTTTCTCTGAATGATCATGTGACACTGAAGACTTGAGTAATTATGCAGAACATTTAGATTTGCATCACAGGAATATGTTCCATTTGAAAATATATTAAAATAGAAAAAGATATTTTAAATTGCAATAATATTTCACGATATTACTGTTTTAACTGTATTTATGATCCAATAAATGCAGCCGTGGTGGGTATAAGAGATATCTTTCAAGAACATAAAATATACACAATAAGTATGTGCATACACAATAAGTATGTAAAATTGCAGCATGTATGTGTGTGTGTGTATATATATATATATATATATATATATATATAATTTAAAGGGAGGTTACATTGAAAACATATATTTTAACATTAGAGGTTAAATTTGGATAAAATTGTTTTATATAGAATAGTTCTATAGTCTATACAGTATTTAATGCATTTACATCAGATGCAACTGTAGTTAGATTACAGATCAATAGAAAAGTAATTAAATTACAGTAATTCATTATGAGTTTCACCCAATACTGATAATAAATCAGTGAATTGTTTTTTAATCCAATTCCCAGTGTTATTAATGAGGGTGAGGAGATACTCTAGGAAACTGTTTTTGATTATTTTACTGTGTTTGATTATCACTGGATACACACCACTAAAGGCTGCGTGAGGTTATAAAATGGCATAGCTGGTTCTGACAACAGTCGTGTTTAATTATGGCTATTGTGCTGCAAAAGGTTAAAAAGCCTGGTAGTCATTTTCTCTCATTTTCAAAGCACCATTTTACTCGCTTGCATCCTGGCACCTGTTTTCCCAGCATGCCCTCTTTCCTGTTTGCCTTTGTGCAGGTACCAGCACCTCCATTCTCTCCCTCTTCCCAAAAGCCGAGAGACGATTTATTCGTCTACTTGTCCTTATCAACATTTACACCGTTATTCCATGATGCAAAAAAGCTCAAACAATTGCACATCAACATGCTAATTTGCATTTGCTTATTTCATTCCACGTCGGCAATTATGATGACACATAATTTTCTTTTCATAATTGAATTTTGATGGAAAAAAATAGAAAGGATAGAAAATAGGGGTACTATTATTGTAAGTGCCAAATTTTCTTTGGCAGGGTTGGAAGTGATTATAGTGGAACGAGAATGCTTGGACTGATGCCTTCCTGCATCACAATGTCTGCGGCAGAGCCAAGAGAAGTGTCTCATACCTGCCACGGAAAACACCTGCTGTCTGAGGAAACGCCGGACACGGGCTCTTTATTGGCACAGCACAGAGACCAGGAGGTCACCTGTCTCATTACAGTATGGATTACACCAGTCAAGTCTCACTAGTTGAGTTAATGACAATGTCACTGATAAAAGTTCGGATTATACACAGATGGTCGAGTGCTTCAGTCTTCAGTTATACAATGAATGCATATGGGTTTTTAATCCTTTCGTTCGGTGATTTCATGACATGACATCAGGGCTTAATCTGTGCCAGAACAAGCCGGTTCTAAAATCAGCATCTCAGCAATTGGATTTTTTGTGTAATTTAGTGGAGGGATGTATCTATGACTTGAAAAATCAAGTATGATAATTCTGTATATCCCTGTCATTTCCTTATAAGTGTCAGATAAAAGTGGCAATCATGTAGTATAGGCCTATATCTCATCATGGTACACAGGCAAGCTCTGGCCAATGATAAAGGGCAATTTCATCTCAACAATAAAATTATGTCATCATTTAATCTACCCTTATTGTTGTTTCAAAGATATGACTTTCTTCCTTCTCTGGAACGAACACACACACACACACACACACACACACACACACACACACACACACACACACACACACACACACACACACACACACACACACACACACACACACACACACACACACACACACACACACACACACACACACACACACACACACACACACACACACACACACACACACTCACTCACTCACTCACTAACTCATTGAAAGACCATATATTTATCGATATATAATCATGTAATCAGAACCTCCTCAAATTATTTTAAGTACATTTTGATTCTTGTTCAGCTATTCATTTAGTTTTATTTGTTATTAGTTATTGACTCTGTATTGTACATCCGACCGTTAGGGGGTGATCTCATATCGATCTGCTCAAGATAATCGCTGCAGCCATAGATATGAATAAGTGTAGTATAGTCGTATTATGTTATGACAATGACGATAACTGTTGTTAATGTTGTTGTTTTTTCTTATTCAAGCATTTAATAAAAAATAAATAAATAAATAAAAAAGAAGAAAGTTATGAATAAGTGTTGTCATCTTGCAACGGTCATTATTGTGCAGCTTCTGGTTGTGAAACCGCCGAGATTTAAATTCCCAAAGGGATGGGATAACCTTTTACAGGTGAGAATGTGTTGGTTTGTGTTTTATATGTATCAACTCAATACATAAGAGCAAACAATATATTAGTGGATAAAATGTTTTTAGACATGTTTCATTAATTATTTTGTTTTCCATAAGTACAAATACAAACACTGAATCTAGTGTGCAGATTATTCCTCATAATGATGATGACATCTTGTTGTTTGTTTCATATTTATTTGTAGTTTGATGATTTTGTTGAGTAAGATGGCAGACTTAACCTTTCCAATTTGCACATAATCTGACAAAATTGCAACTTGATCGAAAATTCCACAAACACAAAAGTAATAATAATAGCCTTAATTTTTCCTCGAGATACTCGTGCAATGCCAAGCGTGCCGTCCTTAAACCAGTTAAAATACAATAAACACTTTTCCTTTCACAAATTTCACACACAAATTTGTGCATAAGATCACATAATGAATGAGACCCAATGTATTTCTGTCCTTTTGTAATCTTTCCTTCGGAAAAGGGATCAGCTATTGGAAGAGTATTCTGATCTTCTCTACAAGTCTGTTAATTTCCACCAAAATGAACAAAGTTGTCTGCACTGCAAGTGACTGACTTCACACTACTTGGGCTCCTTTCCATGCTGCTCATTTTAATGAGAGCGACGAAAAAAAAAAAAAAAAAAAGGTATGTAGCATTACCTTAATAATACCAATGACCCATCCTCCAAACCATCTGTTCAGAGATCTCCAAATTAATGAATAGTTCAACTAAAATTCTGTCATTACTGTTATTCCAAAATGATATATTCCTAATGTAATTCCCAATGTCATGCCTAAAAAGAAAGGTTTCTTTCAAAAAAGAAAACAATTGAGTGTTCGGAAATACTCTAAAAGAGGGTTTATTATTTAGAGGTGCACATACACAATGGACAACTTTTATGATCAATCACACAGGTGAACAATTCCTTTAATTTCAGCATGAAACGAAAATTGTGATAGTCTTTTCTCCACTTTTGTGATGTACTATATCTCAGTGAAATGGCTTCTTGAACTAGCACAAATGTAGGGCATGACTTGATTTTGTCCACTGGGAATTGATTGGATGGTTGTGGTTTGCTATTGGTGGATTGCGTGTGATTGACAGGTGGCCCCGCCCTTGTGCCAGTTAACACATCATCAGAGAAGTGATGTAGTTGCAAGAGGGAGGGAAAGTTATTTTGATTAAAGGTTACAAGGACACTTGAGTTAAAATAAAATAATATGTCCATGGATTAAAAAAAAAAACTAATTTCCATAAAAAAAAATAAAAAAATAAAACAATTCATGGTGACTTTAAGCATTGTATGACATGATGGTTGAGTGCATTTTCTATGAGTGTTATAAGCCTGTGCTAAACGTGTTCATGGATTGTACATGCAATTCTTTCAAATGAATTTAGAGAGCACTGTGTCTCCAAGGTTTCATAAGAATAGATCTACAAATTGGAAGATAGAAATCCTTACAATAACGTTGAAAGCATCTTTAACCTGTCCAGTGTTACACTGAGCTCTAAACTCAGTTTTTACAGTTTTTGTAAAGCTTAATCTTCTAGGAAGAAAAGCATTTATGATTGCAGAATCAAACATAATCTAACAAATTAATAAAAATAAATAAATAAATAAGTAGCAATGAATTACTGCATGTCGTTGTCAGGATATGTTTTTGAGAAGACAGCTTTTTTAGGTTTTCGATTAGTTGTCAGAATTGTCACAGCAGATGCTTTCAATATAGAAGACATTCTGATATTAATCTTTTCAGCAGTCATTTTTGTGTGTTGGCCATGAAACAGACCAAATCGGAATGATTTCAGGCTGATGTTTTTCAGAGTACAATTACTAGACACACCGTAAATCTTTAGATAGAAACTAAAGTGTTAACCTTCACACACAACATGAATATTTTAAATTATATCAGCATTAAAAGGGGTCATGAACTGAGAAATCATTGTGCTATTAAAATTATCCTGTATGTTTCAAAACTTCCTTGTTAGTCCAAAAACAGCTTTTAATGAAACCAAGCTCAGAAAATGACTTGTTTCGGATTTTGTCACATGATTACTTCATAGTGTGACGAATGCCTCTTTAGCCCCTCCCACCAATTTGTGCATATCATGTAGTAGGCTAGTAAATATGAGCAACACAATGATAGAGATGCCTCTGAGGATTACAAGACATACGGAATTGTGGTAAACAGTCTTTGCATTGCCATCCTTGTGATCCAAACTGTCATGGAACAGAAGGATTCACACAGGTAAAGTGGATAACAGGTTTTATTTGCAGAAGTATTATATCACAGTGATGGAAGCAGGTGAGTAACTGAAGAATGTAGAGTACTGGATGAATCTGAGTCTAATGAGTCTTATCTGATGTAGGTTCTGATATGGAGATCGAGGCTGAAGACTGAAGACTGTAGAACAAAGCAGATGACTGAAGATAAAAGGTATCTCAAAGGAAAGGAGTCAGGTAGAGTTCTCTGAGGGAACAACGTCAAGACCAGACAATAGGCGCGCTTCCATTACAGATTTGCGCAAAACTATTGCGAAATGACGGCGTTTCCATTAACTGATGTTATGCGACTAAAACTTCATTTTTCCTCTCGCGATAAGTAAAATCATTCCAAAAACGGACGTTGGTAGGTTTATGTACTATATCCCAGCCACTCAAGGGCGCAGATTTGGTTTGAACATTGGGGGGGTTGAAGTTTGGGTATGCCTCCTGATATTGTGATCATGGTATAAATATTGGGGGGGTTGTAATGCATAGATTTAAATATTAGGGGGGTTATCTCCCCCCCATCCCCCCCACAAACTACGCCCCTGCAGCCACTGCACTAGCCATTATTATCAATGGAAGGAGATATATGTGTGTTTTCCAAGCATTAATGGTAAGGAACGACCCTTATTATACTTGTGAGCGGCACATTTGAGGTGTTTCTGGGTGTTTCTCCCTCATTTCTGCTTCGAGGTCTTGATTGTGGCATTTATTTGAGGTTTAGAATCCATTATTCCTGTAATTCTTTTGTCTTATATGAATTTAATAAAGAGCTCTGTCTCGTATTATGTCCAAGCATACCGCGTCATCTGCGTCATGTGACCTGTAAATGCGCAAAAACTGTTTCCATTGCAGTTCTGCGAAATATTTCTTTTTCGAATTGCCTGAAAAACCACCTCATGCGAGCGTAAAAACTTTTTTGCGATAAATGGGAGTTTTTGCGAAATCGACGTGTTTCCATTAGGCGTATTTTCAATTCGCAATTTCAATTTGTGCAATTTGAAGGGTAATGGAAACGCAGCTAATGATGAACTGCAGTGGGAAGAGTATATAGTGCTGGATGATCAGTAAAGATTGGTGAGAGGTGACGGTGATCTCTGTGATTGGGAAATGCATTTAGGTGAGGGCCAGGGAGGATGATGGGAAATGTAGTGAGGTTGAGGTGTGTGACACAAACAATAAGAAAGCATGGATGAACTTGATTTTTAGCGAAGTTCCAGTTTGTGTCAGTAAGAATCTTTTTACTACGGATTTGTTTTTAAACGGGCTTTTAAGAAAGTCTGGAAATAAAAGATGATGCAGTGCCAACCACATTGGATCTGACAGTAATGATGCAACACACAAGTGAGAGTAACAGAATTTTTACCATGTGTCACTATTGGTTTGTCTGATACAGCTAATTTGATATGTACTGAGTATTTATACTGCAGTGACACAGTCAAACTGAATAGTTGTGATTTGCTGTTCTTCGGCAGGTTAATGCATTGGATTATTGGATACGGAAGAAAGCATTTTGAACATGCTGCTTTTGTTTTGATCTAAACTGTTCGCTGTAATCCTGAATAAAAGCTTCTTGAGCGAAGTCTTCTGTTTTGTCATCAGTAAGACATTACAACACGTTTCATTGTATTTAAAACATGACACTGCAAATGACAATGTATAGCCTACGTTTTTCACTTTATCGAATAGGATAAACTATAAATATCCTATAAGAACGAAAGTGTGCCAAACAATGGTAGGCTACATTCATTCATAATTCCGATTACACGAAACACCGTAAATCATCCTTTGTCAGTTAGACAAAGCTTACAATGACTTCAGTAATTACTAGGGAGTTATCATACTTTTCACTTTAGAATATGGTTCCAAATAATTAGTGGTTCCTTCTGAATGATTTGGTAATACTTGAGTCATTACTAGTAGGTTACCATTACCTTATAATATACATTACTTGTGAACCTCTATATCAGGGTTCACCAATCTCGGTCCTGGAGGGCCGCTGTCCTGCAGAGTTTAGCTCCAACCAGCTCCAACACACCTGTTTGAAAGTTTCTAGTATGCCTAGTGAGACCTTGATTAGCTGGTTCAGGTGTGTTTAATTGGGGTTGGAGCTAAACTCTGCAGGCCATCGGCCCTCCAGGACCGAGATTGGTGAACCCTGCTCTATATAGTAGTTCTTAGTAGTCCTCTGGGAGGTTTTAAAAAAAAAAAAAAAAAAAAAAATTAGTAGTCATTGATTAGCTAATAGTGACCTACCACATTCAACTGAGCCCTATTACTTACTAATTCGTCAAGTTTCTTGTAAGTTAATAGTAGTTACTAGAGTGTTAATAATGTGTTAATCATTTGTTCCTGTGTAGTTATTCATTAATGATGGAACAGTATTCTAAAGTGTTACCTAGCTTGTTACTTCTTAATCAGGATGTTTTTTTGATGTAAAATCTCAATAACATTATAAGTGGACATTTGAGAACATTATAAAAAAATAAAAATAAAAATAAAAAAGCTTTTCATGTCCCCTTTAAATAGCAAATTGTTTCAACAAGCATACATAAAATAAAAACAAGTTAAATGTCTTATTAGACTTGTGCAAATAATGTTCACATTATGAACACACTGATTCTCTTTGATGTACAAGAACACTTGCAGTAGTTTCCTATTTTTACAGCAAAGAACTTCAAAGAATATCATCATGTGTAGGAAAAGAGCAAATATTTAACTGCGCATTTACTCTTCAAACTTTTACTTATTAATCATGCAATGTTTGTAAGTAAGTGTTTTACAGTGTAAAACATGAGGAAGGCTGAGATATGAAAACTGACTTCAAGTCTCAAGGGTCAGTAGTGAATTACACTATTGATTTCAAACTTGTTGGAACCAGACATTATTATTGTTTAATACATTATCAAATTGTTAAAGTTGTATGAATTCAATTGATTAGACACCCATTTTGATTAATACAATTTAATTAAACCATTAAAAACTAACACATAATTTTGCATAACAAAATGGAATTTGAAAAAAAAAAAAAAAGATTTCATAGGGCCCTAAATATATTTGTGCACTTGGTATACTTCTTTTGGTGTTCTTGTGCATTTTTGTATGCAAAATAGCCACTTTTCCAATGGGCCAATCTGTTGTAGTTGCTTAACCAAATAAAATCAAATCAGATCAAAATGTATTTATAAAGCACAATAAAACAACAGTAGTTGACCACTGTGCTGTACAAAACCTTGCTAAAAAGACATAGAATTAAATAAACAGTTTTGACCGCAATGCAATAAGAAGGAGGGAGAGTATCAACCATTAACCTTTCCATTCCGTGCCGAATCGGCCCAGCCAGTACGGATATGGTTTCATTTTCCACTGTGGGACTGATAACGGAGCTCTTTGGAATGTACCGGTAATACACATGCGTCAGTTGTTGCCTTGGTAAGGCAAGAGTTTACAGATGGTATGAGATGTAAATAGTGACCGCATATGGAGCATGATCAGGTGTTGCTTTTAATTTTATAGACCCCTTTTGCGCGGACGTCACAGTTACGTCACGGCGCTAGCTGGAGGCAAAACAAACGGAAAACTGGAGGCGGCCAGTACAAACCAGCACAGATTCGGCTACATAATAAGGAGCTTAAATTATTATTTTTATTATTAAATGTCATCTTGTTGTGTTGTTGGGTGCAAGAATCGATGGAAAATGAGTATGTTGTATCTGGAATTTTTATTTCTAGAAAATATTCATATCATTAAAATTGCACCGTGTCACTCTTTACATTGTCGTCTTCTTGGCGCTGGCTAGGCAGAACTGCGGATCGTACCACACAAGTCTTTACATGACCATTCAGCACATAGTTATAGGCATCTAAATATATATATATATATGCCCTCAGTTTCTCTTTACCCTCGGTTTCTCTATCGGGTAGGTGTAGAAGTCAGGCCACTCAACCGGAGGTAGCGTTAACGTTAATCCTGTCAGATCGTCCATTGACTGAGCGCGTGTACGGTCATCTGGTTCCGTCCGTTAAAATACATTTTTGCAAATAACAATCGCGGTCCTGGACAATGAGTGACCTTGCACATTAAGACAAAATCAGATTTTCTCCAGTCATTGTTAAAAAACAAGCTAACAAAACTTGCAAACTAGCGTAAGTGAAGCGGCCAGAGGGATCTTTCTGCCTCCAGCTAAGCCCCGCCCACACAAATACGTCACCATGTTTACCAACTGTAAAAGGGTCTATTTTTAACTTGTGTTTAAGTCACTCAAATGGCGTGCATCGCCAGCTATGGAGAAACTGGTTGCCAGGCAACAGACAAGTGACCAATACTGAACGGCAACGTCACGACACGTATTCCACCAGCACATTTCAGCACGGTTCGCCAAACGTGCTGAGAATAAAGTGATGTCATACCTGCACCACTCTATTCTCAGCACGTTTGGCGAACCGTGCTGAAATGTGCAGGTGGAATCACGTGTGGAATACGTGGAAACGAGTTATCATTTTAGGACTTCCGGTTCCATCGTCCCAAAGTCAGTGGGTTTTTTGAATGGGGTTTTGGTTAAATGGCTGAAAAAAGCTCTGTTGTGAAACAGCTCAAGGCACTTTCACGTTTTATTCTACGGCATAAAATACATTAGTATTACCCCAATCATGATTTTTTGAAGCCGTTACGTGTCTTGAAAAAGGCAGTTGCTAACAAGTGGCTAAATGGGACTACAGAGGCTGTCGGAGAGATTAAACGTCATCCCGCTGAACAGGTAAACTCAGCCTGCTTTAACAGCCTTGTCATGCTTATAATAACTATTATAATAACAATTTTAACTCAAACTTTCTAGGAAAATGCTTTTAGATAAAAACTGAAAGAGTTGTCGGATGCTAGTGATGGTGACGTTGAAGTCATGCAACCATGGTGTAGTTCGTTTATAGCCTACCTTTAGCTTTTTACTTCTGGCAACTGCATTTAGGCTTCAAAATTCATAAAAGTTGTGTCCATCTGTGAAAATTATCTTGATGGACAAAACATGTAAGTGTCATAAACTTTTGTTGACCACAGAGCTTGTTTTTGCAATAATCCAAAAGCCTATGGGAAAATCCAATTGGGTTTTTGTCGAGGGAACCAGTATGATCCTAACTGCCGGTTGGCCTACAAAGTGACGTCATACCTGCACCACTCTAATCATGCAGTGCCGAACCTACGGTGGCCCAGTAGGGCACAGCACAATGAAATTAAAAAAGCAAACATAAGTTCACTACATTGATGCTCCAGGCCATTTGGGGCATGGCAAAGTTAGTTTTAGGTTTGACATTTGCTTTCCCTTGGCACTCTTCTATAGTGTCGGCAGTCTTACAAAGATATCAATCCCACGATTAGTTTTAACAGTATGTAACCACTGTATATCGACATGAAATATCAATTCAAAATCACCTATGTGAGTTAAAGCTGCATATTTATACCTGAGAATGCTTTGATGAGCTGCCACAGCGCATGATGCCTACCACGCTCTGAGAGTGTAACATCAAGGTATTGGGTGATCCAGTGTGATTGTGTCGATCGGGCACTAAAGAGTTTACAGACCGCATGGTGTACTGAGTGTTCACTGCTGTTCGCTGACGCCATTTTGGTTGCGCATGCCTGTGAAAAAAAAAAAAAAAAGACAGACCTTGATGGCTAGCCTCCCACTTTGACCCTGAAAGGATCATTTTAAGTGTTGTAAGAGAACACATTCCCAGATACTGGTTTCTTATATTTTTTTATGGGACTAAAAACATCTCAGGAGCACAATTAGAACATTTAAGACTGATCAACCTTTCGACTGACACAGAGTTGAACTAATTTCAGTGTGAGTTACATGTGATATCACTGGTAGGCCTATTTGTTTTCATTTGTGATCACTTGAATACATTGATTGTGATTAGTGTTAAATGAAAAGTAATTCAGAGGGTGCACCCAGGCATGTTCGGCCCAGATTATCTGGTAATGTGAGGTGTTTACAGATCAAATTAAACCTCCTAATCTGCTCGCGGACACATCGGGGCCACCCCAACAATATCAAACATGTTTGATATTTAGTATTTTAAATCAAGATGATTATGACTATGATTATGTCAGTACTTCCACAATAGCCAATGAGAGACAAGTCTACAAGTAGACGGAAGTGACGGAACATTTGAAATGGTGACCACGAAACAACAAGCAGCTGTACGGGTCCGCTGGACAACGGAGATGGAGGAACGGCTGGTCGAAATGTGGCAACAACACGACTGCCTTTATAATGTCTCCTCATGTAACGTCTACAGCAAGTTGCCACAACACGTTATCCATTTTTTTACATCCGCTTCCCCGTCAGATCACATGCTAAATCTGGGATGATAATCTTAAGAATATCTTGTAGTGTCACAATTATCAAATCTTGTAGTGTGTGCTGGTTTGAGATTTGAAAGAAGAGAATCTGTGAAGATTCTCATTATGTGCATGATGCAACCAGATTTTACAATCAGTTAAAAACTATTGTAGTCTGAGGCCTGCTTTAGAGGGCAAGATAATGTCTTACCGAAATGCTAAGCGGCCAACAACAGTTTTTATGCAATATTAGTGGTGGGTTATCTAAAACAGATTCACTCCAATAATAAGCAGAAGCACTCATAATATCAACCCATACCTTTTAAACAAGATTATCTTGGCAGATTGATTTTAAACATGCATCTGTTTTCTTCAAAGTTATGTTCATTTTAGCTTCAATTAGAGGTGTGGTGCCTAAGTTAATCTTTTCCTTTTTTTTTTTTTTGTCTTGTACAACCATTGCTGTGATGTGTGTAAAGATTAAAGTAGTAACCTTGTAGATGCGCATTGAATAACTGTGTAGAAGTCCTCTCATCTCTGTGTAGGTCTGATGAATTATTAAAAAGTTATGTCATGGGACGCTGCGCATATGAAATAACAGTGAGGTTTATAAAATGAGTTGCTGTGTTTAAATAAGAGGGATAGAGGGAAAAGTCACGCATTATTGCGCACATTGCCTCAGTTCCCCTTTGAGATCTTTCCATCGGTAAGACTTGTATGCAATTTCACATTTTTGTCATCACTCTGTGGCATAAAACCAATCGCCCATAGGTAATTTACCATCCTAGACAGGAACACAAAGAGGAAAACTGTCACGTCAAAACATTAACACAGACAAGCTCAGGGGTTAGTGTGCAGATTTGGATTAAGCGGATGTATTTCGATTTTATGTGTCAAATAAAAGGTTAAAATACCTCCAGAAGTGAAACAGAGGGATTACCGTTATAAACATAACACAAGCCCCACACCTGGACCGTCGGCCCTCGCAGCGGCTTTCAATGGTGTCTGGATCACCACAGCCGGAAACCAGCAGCGAACAGCAACAATTTGGCAGAATAATTCAGATTCTCAAGCGTGAGCCCGTTTATTCCTTTATTCCCAGAATATTCCTTAAAAAAAAATTAATAATAATAAAAAAAAAAAAAAAAAAAAAGCGAACTCAAGGCACAATGATGCTGAAACACAGAGCAATGAAGAAGCATGAAGCATGAAGTTCACGCAGAGAAGAGCTCTTTAATTACGGGGAACCTTCTTCACCAATAATATACTTGCATTATATGAGAACGAAAGGATTGCAAATATCCAAATCGCCAACCCCTGGGAGCTGTCGAAAAGATGCCTGCTATTTGAATCCTGTTTTACTCTTTAAATTACTCATAAGTTAATTAAAAATTCTGTAGATAAAAGTAATAACCCGAGAGATGCTTCCACAAGCGTAATAGGTCTGTGATTGAATGCTTTTGGTTTGTGCTACTTTAACAAGCCTTCATAGCGCTAGTCATCTGCAGGCGGCTGCAGGTGGCCAGACTGTGAACGCAGGTGGGTTCTGAGGATCCGAAAACATGACTGATTTTTAACAAGCTCCCTTGGACTTCTAGAACGATCCAGGTGCTAAACAGAATCAATAATAAGATGGCCTGCTGTTCGTGATCTTGTCCGTCAAGGAGGTCTTAAAAGTCATACAGTGAAAACTAGTTGTTTTACTGCTGCTGGATATAAATCTGGTGAATATGATTGTTGGAAAATAATAATTCAGACAGAGAGGTACACTACCATTCAAAAGTTTGGGGTCAATACGATTTTTTTAAAATTATTTTTTATTTATAAATGTATACTTTTATTCAGCAACGACACAATTAAATGATCAAAAGTGACAGTAAGACATTTATAATGTTACAAAATTTATATTTTAAATATTTGCTATTCTTTTGAACTTTATATTAATCAAAGAATACTAGAAATAAATTATCACAGTTTCCACAAAAGTATTAAGCAGCACAGCTGTTTTCAACATTGATAATTGAAAATATTATCCGTAAGACTACTGTAAAGTTTACCATTGTTGTTACAGAATTAATTCATCTATGATGTTGATTCATTTAGTTCATTATACATTTACATTTACATGTATTAGCAAATGTAGAAAAAAAAAACTATTAAAAATGATGATTACATGCTATGAAAGTAATGAATGCATATGTATAAAACCATAAAGTAAAATATTGCATTTTATGTAACATTGTTACATTAAATGTTACATAACAAAAATAATCTAGCATAGAAAGTAGTTATAAATAAATGTCTCTTTCCAAATCCCCCATCCGACTTAGAATTAAACAAAAATTACAAATTATAAAATTGTAAGTATAATTGATATTCAGTTAGTAGACTAAATTTAGACTAAATCTGCAACCTGAAAAGTTTTAGTAACAAAGTTGCAAAAGTTGCAAACCTCATACAATAAATAGAAAACTAAGCGGCACATAAAATATTTTGTTAGAATTCCTGAGGTTGATGAGCAACGTTTTCTGAAGCACCTCCTTTCACCGATCATTTGTTGAAAAAGAAACAGAAAATAAATGTTTTATCCTCTTTGTGTAAAGTGCCTCAAGTTCTCTTCTTTGCTCCTTGCTTTGACATTCTGTTGCTCTCACTGGATTTCTACATGTCTCCTTTGTTCTTTAAAACTCATGCCCACACAATTCACTTTTTTTGCAGCCCCTTTTTATGGCTTATTCTGTTTGAATTGGCTTGATGTACTGGTTTGCTCTTTATGAAGGTCAGTAATCACCCAACTGAGTCATATTGATCAGAGGTACATGTGGTTGTGATGGTGAAGGAAATCAATCACTGTTGTCTCACATTTTATCGCAGAGAACAAAGTCAGACTTGATCAAACCTCCTCAATAACACAGGAGAAACCAATTCTGTGAAAGCGAGGACTGAAGCAAATAACATCCGTCTAATTCGTCACTTTCCAATCTCGGGAGAAACGCAATATAAAGAACTGTGTTTCTGGAGCATCCAGGAAATGTCCATGGTTAAAAACATCAAGGTTAAACTGACACTAACAAGATAGGAGAACATTTTCACAAACGTTTGTTTGACACACAGTATTATCAAGCCTTGAAAACGACTCCATAATAACAACCACAAAAACATGAGAATCTTTAGAGGAATAACATACTGTCCTTAAATACAACATTTAAAACACTACATTTATTGTCCTTGATTATTGTGGCTTTAAGTGCATGTCTGTTTATGCTTTAAGGCCATTTATATGCCAGTACATGTTTAAAAGCTACATTTGAATATACAGTATGCATTTAAAATATAAGGTTGTTCTCTACCAAGAGAATGAATGTAAGTATTGATGACTGATCCCGCACTCATGGGCGTATAATTTTTTTTGTCCAATAAAATGCTGTCTAAGGGTTGTGGCACACCAAGCTAACGGTCGGCAAACGTCAGGCCATCTGTGAGCATCTGTCAGGCTAGTTTTTGCAGTGTGTTCGACACGTCAGTGGCAGTTTGCGCCTGGACCGCCGATGAGCGAGATCACGCTGATTGGCTGTTCAGTTTAGAGAACGAGTCATTGCACGAGAATAAAAGCGAAAATAATGAAAGGAAGCAAAGAACGGCACAGACAAAAAGCTAGTCTAATTTTACGTCATCTTACATGATTCCAATACGTGAACATTTTTATTAACAACTTGAGTCACTTGGAATTAAGAAGGTCACAACATGATTGAAATTCAAAATGGTAAGCAAGCGCTGCCATGTTTACGGTTTGCATATCTGCAGTCATAGTTTCAGTTTTTCTTTTTGAATGAGAAATATAGATTGTTGATACCTGCTGATATAGACCATTATTTCTTACTTACTTTATTTACTACAGTGGCGGATACAGAACGTCATTAATAGGTGGGCCTGGTGAATATACAGAGGGGCAATATCAATATCAGATATATGTACAATAACATTACGATGTCCAGCAATCGATTTAAATAGTAGGCTACATGGGGTTTAAGTTGTCGTTTAATGAGATGTAGCCTAATATATGTTGTCAGTGCAAAGAATTTTCGTGTGACTAATGAATGTATATTTTGATGGTCCAGTGGCATAACTTTCGGCAAACGAGGCAGAGGTTCAGGGTTCTAATCCACACTTGTATATATATATTTTTTTTTCTCGTATAGTTTTTTTCTCTCATCAAAACCGATTATGTTCATCATTGGTTGTATTTCAAGCAGGGACACGTTTGTGTGCATTGTGATTTCACCAGAACGAAGAGAGAGTATCCGCAACGGATTGAAGCGCCGAGTGAAGACAGTGCGGCGTGTGCGGGAGCCACACGAGAAAACACTGTATCGCGCCACTGATCGCAGCGGCAACGAGCACTTTGATCACTTGATTAAAAAAAAACACATTTCAGCCCTAGATCGTCTCTCATTTAAAAAATAAAAAACCTTACGGCGAAATGACAATATCCTCCACACACTCGTTTGTAAGGCGGCCTCCTGTATTTTTGCTAGTCGATTTTATTTCATCCAATGACATGATGGGTTTTAACTTCATTCAGGAGATTTTGGGTAACTGCACAACTGACAGATGACTTTGAGCGCACCGCCAACGGTGTGTGTGTGTGTAACCATAGCGACAAAACGACCAACTTTCGGACCCTGCACTTAAGCCTATAATTTCGTTTTTAAAAAATTAATTATGTATTTAAAAGTTGCAGAATGGATTCATTTGGAGACTCCGAAATCGGCAGAGATAGGCAGGCAATGCAAAACAAAATCTTACATTGGGAAATAGTTGGGGGGGGGGACAAAACTTAGATTTTGAAGTATGGGTAAGATGATGACACACACAACTCGATGGGTAGCTGGCTGAGCAAGTTCAGCATCACTGGAGATTAAATATTAAAAAATAGCACTCATATTCATGAATGCATGTGTATTATTTTGTGTATTATATGCTCAACTAAGGCAGAGGCGGCATCTATGCCGGTGAACAGAACAATGGTGTAATGATTCAGTTCGACTCCCAAGACCAGATGATGCTTCACCTGACTGGCCAATAGGAACGTGGCCCCGCCCATGACACAATTTTCACAGCAAAAGCAAAATCCTGACACAAGAGCAAGAAATTGCACCGAGAGCAAAGAAAAGCATTTTGAGAGAAACACTTTTTTTTTTTTAGAGAAAATGTTTTCACACTGATAGCAAAAAAAGATATATTTGAGAGTTTTTTTCAAAGTATTTTGAGAGAGATTTTTTTTCTCAGAAATAATTTTAAAAATTTCAAATTTATATTTTTGTATGTTCTATGAGAAAACACTTTCTCTCAAAACTTTTTTTAGTCTCAAATATTATTATTTTTTGCTATTGGTATGAAAACTTTTTCACTCAAACTTTTTTTTTTTCTCTCAGATCATTTATTTTCTCGCATGTAATAAAGACACAATTCTAGCTCCATATGCAAGTACTTTTTTTGTAGTTGTGAAAGGGCCACGTATGGTAACCCATACTCGAAACTTGTCCTCTGCATTTAACCCATCCAAGTTAGTGTACACACATTAGGAGTAGTAAGTAGTACACACACACACACACACACACACACACACACACACACACACACACACACACACACACACACACACACACACACACACACACACACACACACACACACACACACACACACACACACACACACACACACACACACACACACACACACACACACACACACACACACACACACACACACACACACACACACACACACGCAATTGGGGGTTAGGAGTCTTGCTCAGTCAGTGAGAATCAAACCTGCAACCTTCACGTTACCAGTCAAACTCTCTAACCATTAGGCCATGGCCCACATATTTATATTATACAGTATACAATATAAACTTTAATTGACTTTATAAACTTTTTAATGGGGAAGCATCTTTCCTACTTTTTTTACATGAATTTGTCTGGTCTAAACTGGCTGCTATTTATAAAGTTGTTGAGGTCTTAATGACACACCTGGCCATAGCTCTGTGACGACAACAGTACAGATTGCAGGCCGAGGAGAGTGAAAAACACAATTAACGGCTTGCGTACCTGAGGGAGAGGGCGGCGGGCAGACGCGGTCCCCGCTGAAGAGAAACATGTGTTTGCCTGAAGTCCTGAGCGTCTGTTTACCTCCTCACACACATTCACTGCCGCTGAAGAAGCAGCATTTAACAAGATCAGGTGTTCTTTTCTCCCTCTCTCTTGCCCTCAACTAAGCTCCCCAAATTCACTTTGGGTGTAATTAAATTTGACCCATATGAGCGTGCACTTGATATCGTGGCAGTAAATAATGCCAGGCTATTTGGCTGCTTTCAGAAAGCCTTGGGTGCATCTTAAGTTACAGGCATGGAGGGAGCAGTGAGTGATATTGTGTTTCTAGTTAAAATGCTCAGAAGCAGAGATGTCAAGACAGGTGGTGTTTTGAGTGTGTGAGTGTGAGTGTGTGTGTGTATATATAAAGCTATATGCATACAGGTAAATTATGTAAGTGGGTTCATTAATTTATTTATTTATTTTATTTAAAGGATAGTTCACCCAAAAATGAAAATTCTGTCAGTTACTCAAAATTTGTCTGCCTATGCAAAAGAAATTCAATAATAAAAAGAAAAAAGAAAAAAGAAAATAAATCAGTGCTACCTCACTATAGAAAAAAACAGGCGGTTATTTTGCCATCTAGGAAAACTTCAACACCCATAATGCACTGCACCATAATGCATGTTGCCATCCAAGGCCACGCCCACCAGTCTGCAATGTTTACACTTGACCAGAGTTTAATACCACCTTCCTTTAGTAGGAAATACTTTTAGTCTTAAAGGAGTCATGACCTGCAATTTTCACTTTTCAACGAGAATCAATGTATGTTATGATTGCCTAACGATTATACACTGGCCGGGAAGCCGATATTTAAAAGTGAAGCGTTCGTTTACCTCAGGATAAATAAACCAGCGCGCGTGCACGCGCACTCAAATACGAGATTTTGATTTCAGCCCCGTCTTGACGTCATGACGGGGCAGGATATACCATATATGGACACCGCAAACCTATGCCGCGGGAAGCCCGCCCCTCTCCCCCTCATATTCAGTTCAGTCGAGAAAGATGGAGAAACGAGTACACACCTGAGTTGCTCTGTGGTTGACTGCCAGAATCAACATGTAAATGTGATTTCTCTCCCAAGAACGGACCAAGCTGTCAGGGACCAGTGGATTAAATTCATTTTTAATGACGCGGTTCCTACAACCCTTCCCACTGGCTTAACGTTATGTGTCTGTGCTAACTAAACATTTTACGCCGGAATCCTTCACAAATTTGAGGCAATATCAGGCGAAGTTGGCATCGAAGCTCGGGAAAAAGGGGCCATTTTCAACAATCAGACACTTGCCTGCAATTGAAACAGTAAGAATGTGTTTTTATTGCTCTACTCTGTGTAACAAACAGCAGCTAACTGCTAATGCGGCTATTGTATGCTAGCGGGAGTATTAGCTTCGAGGTAAACATGGGGAATGGCTGCTAACGTTACTTTGCAAACAACAAATGACTGAGATCATCATGAATTCGGCTATTGTATATTGATTGCCTAACGCTTATATATGAGTGGAGAGTTCATATGTATGTGTGACTACTTAGTATGTATGCAAGCGTGTTTCATATATGTGTGCGTGAATGAAGTTTGATTTAAGCCCTAATCGGCGCCTCATACTTATACACTGGCCGGGAAGCCGGTCGCGGCCAGGTCGGGTTCATTCATAATTTGCGCCATGATGTCATTTTGTAATGATATGCTAAAGCGTCACCTGCGGTGTCAACCCCCTCCTTCCTGCCACCAATCAACGCGCCCCTCATTTGCATTATTAAAATGACTGTCCACGACAGCCAAAATATCGCATCAGATCTCGCGAGACAATAATGCCTTCAGAAATAAGGGTCTGAGGAGCTCTGTGTTTATTTTTTTTTCCACTTTTCTTTTTTAGAAGGGCCTGAAAGACTATAATACAGCAGTAGGTATCCAAGGTAATACTAGGTCATGACTCCTTTAATGGTGTTGACTTGGATTGTTCCCGGGTGCAAGAATTTAAAGAGTAAGCGTTTGAGTTTGTGAGCAAGTTATTTTCGGTTTCCAGTGAATTACCCATTGCGTTGCATTGGCAGCGGATAAAGGCTGCAAAGAATCGTACATATGGAGAAAACGCTGCGACAGAAAATCTGAAAAACTTGTTTGTTGTCATCAATTCAAACTGGATGACAACGAGCACAGTGTTTTAGGCCAAATGGAGTGAAAAAAAAAACTAAATGAAACTGCCTTTCAATCAGTCACGTACAGGTAAGCTGTTACCATTGTAGAAAATTAGCTCTAAATTAATATTAATAATCAATCATAACTTATTAACAATGATTATGAATATTTGGATCAGATAATAGAATTAACTTAATGTAGTGAAATTAATATTACAATCAATCCACATGTTCGTCCCGCGAACACTCAGTGTTCTAAGAAATGTTCATTTCCGGGGGAGGGAAATCTTATAAACTAACATGTTCAAGTTTATATAGTAACAAGCTTTCGGGTGGAATAGCTTATAGAGTAAATAAAATAAGCATGCAACTGAACCTGATCTTGTACACAGAGATAATAATTCCCTTGTGAAAAATACATTTATTCAAGTGTTCTATTAGTATACTTCTCTACTTTTTCAACTAAAACGAAGCATACTTTCAGTCTACATTTTATATACTTCTCAGAATATATTTAATTACACTTAAGTGTACTTGACTTACTGAGAGAAAAGTCCAAGTATATTTGGCCTATACTTGTACTCGATCGAGATATACTTAAGTTTAATTATTCAAAGTATACTTGGCTTGTAGTTGTGTTAACTCTTTTGATCGAGTAGCCTATTAAATTTTACATAGTTTTTCATGTACAATCTTATGAAACTTACATTGTTTGAAAATATTGATTTAAACTATTGATATAAAACAGATATGTTTCTAATTCTGTCCTCGTTCTACTCCATCTGCGTGCATGCCACTGCACAGACCAGCAGCAGGATTGTGAGTCCGCTGAAGCGCACCGTCACACCAACACCAACTGAAGAGCGCTCATTGCTTGAAGGAGAAGCACATACACACTTCGGCTCCGAAGCAAAAACATAAATCGAGATTGCACTCACGGCTCCTTTTATACCCACGCGGTGGGGGGGAGTTCGCGACGCAAATTCCGCAGACCCATGGTATTTTCATACCATTGAAATCATACCATTGGCTCGTTTTCTAATAACTCGAAGGTGATAGGGCTCTCTAGCTAAACCCCCATTCGTCCGTCTCTGACGTAACTCGTAGTGACTGACTGAAAGGGAACATGACTTACTGCTGCCATGACTTACTGAGTCTCCTGTATTGAACTGTTCATCTACCATGCTTAATGGTTGCCTACTGTATGTAGAGCAGTTCTAAATCAGTCACTTTTGATGTCCCATCTCGGGATGCTGCCTTAGAAGAATCCTGCCAGGCAATAGACAGTGTGGGCAGCTTACTAGATTGTGGAACGGGCCAGTACGTGTGACCTTCAGTGTGAGTATTTGCCTGTGTGTGTGTGTGGGGGGGGGGGACATCTGACTGTGTGACTAAACGTGGCATGTGCTTCCTGCCAGGCCTATGGCCCAGTGTGGAGCAGTAATCCCATTACTCATTCCAGCGACACCAGCACGGAGTAAAAGAGCACGCAGATGTGCTTCTGGAAACGTGAAAACAGAGGTGGAGACATATACAAGATAGGCACAATTTACTATAATAAACTGCACAAAATGTGACATACAATACATGTTATACTTTTATTCATCAAGGATGCTTTAAATTGATCAAAATTTACAGTAAAGACTTTTACATTGTTCTAAAAAAAATATTTCAAATAAATTGTTTATTAAAGTATTCTGAAGAAATATTTCAGGAGCAGCAAATCAGCAAATTAGAATGATTTCTGGAGGATCATGTGACACTGAAGACTGGAGTAATGATGCTGAAAATTCAGCTTTGCCACCACATGAATACATTTCATTTTAAATGTATTACATTAGAGAACAGTTATTTTAAATGGTTATAATCTTTCACAATATTACTGTTTATTTCTGTATTTTTAGTTAAATAAATGCAGTCTTGGTGAGCATAACATACCTCTTTCAAAAACATTAAAAATATCTTACTGACCACAAACCTTTATACTGCACTTTATTTATACCAAACAGCTCATTTGCTATTATACAGCATAGCTGATTTTTGGACATATAAGCATAATGCCAGGTGTTTTGTCTGTCCTATTATTTACTAAGGTACCATTATTGTTAGCATAGAACATCTGAAGAGTTATTAAAATATTTGTTTATCATAACCAATGTAAACAAAACCTACTATTTATGATTATTGATTACTTTACTGCTTTAAAGATGGAGCTAATGTACAGTAGTAGAGTTTAAAAATACATAAATTAATTGATTATTTTATTGACAGATTTTTGTCAATTATATTATATAAGTGTGTTATATTTTTTAGTATATTTTTTATGTAATTATATCATATATTTATAGGGACTAGTTAATGAATGAACACTTTGACAAAGAAATCAGATACAAATAAAATTCACACTAGTGTGCATCAACGTGACAGTTTAAAAATGTGAGAAATGATGTGTTTACGTGTGCATGTAAAAGACGCTTACCTGTGAAGTTGAGTAAAGCGGGAGAGAAGGAGAAACATTTGCACGTGTGGTACGGCACAGTGTACGGTAATAATTCTGCTGAGTTTCCTGCTGTGTCCCAGTAATTGGATGATACGCTGAAGTATGTAATGAGAGACCTGCTGCATAAATATGAAAACACTTCATACAGCTGTGAAAAATTCAAGCTAAGTGACGCCAATTCGCAGATAAATAGAGTGTTGAGACCCTGAGATCTAATGTAGCTGATATCACTTCACCTTTCGCAGTTGGCAATTAACAAGGAAAGACAATCTTAATCATGGCAGGGTTTTTTTACGCTTTATTTCCTCCTGTAACCCAGGTTCTGTGGGGTGTTTTTCTTCCAGAGGTGTGTAAAGGTGAAGCGTAGCTGTGAAGCATAGCTGTGAAGCGTCCCTTTCCTCAGTGTGTCTGGAACGTTTGCAGCTGTGTCTTACCAGGTGACTGGCGGGTCTTCTAGGAGCATGAAGTATCTAGGACTACTTGAGTGCCTTCAACTCATATTACACGGCTGACAGGCTGATGGGAACCTTGACTGCCTCTGAATATTTAACTGGAAAGGCCTTGGAGGAATTTGAATTCACTATAAAATATGAGAGAGAGTGCTGTTTCTTTTTATTTTATTTTTTTTATTTTTTTATCGATCTAGAAGGACAGTCTGGTTGAAAGAAGGCCACACACACATCCATCCGTCCATCCGTCTGTGTAGCCATTTCTTTTTTAAATTAACTTCAGTTTCCACAAAAATGTTAAGCAACACACCTGTCAACATTGATAATAATGAGACATATTTATTGAGAACCAAATCAGCATATTAGAATGATTTCTGCAGTGTTAATTTTGACAGCAAATTTTGATTTAGTTTTAGTCATAGTCTTTTGACTAAAATGCCATTTAGTTTTAGTCATATTTTAGTCATCTGAATTGTTTTAGTTTTAGTCTAGTTTTAGTCGACGAAATACAATAAGATTTTAGTCGACTAAATCTACAGTAGATTTAGTCGACTAAAATATAATGGGTTTCAATTTAAATGCATTTATTTAGAATTTCTCTAAAATTTCCCATATACTCCCAGAGAAAACATATATTAACCTGCTAATATATGATTTTAAAGTTTGAACGTGCAATACAGATACAGATTTAACTACTGTAACTTAAAAAAAAATAAAAAATCTTAAAAAATAAAATAAAACCACTTTTCCTAAAGCAGACGACAGTCTTTTTTTAAATGAATGATATGAATTCTTTATAACTTCTTGGATAGGCCTATACATCATTCTCTATCTTTCAAGCAGACATATTTATTTGTATGAATTAAATATAATTAATCCTTATTAAAGCTATTAACGAGCAGTGTATTCTTTTCTCTTTTTCTTTTGTTGCTTGATCAATATTAGGACACAGACCGCATTGTTTATTACCCACTGTCACTTTAAGACATCGAATCATGTCGAACAGGGCCGGAGTGGGGCCACTTTTCAGCCCGGGAGTTTCAGGCCCAAGACCGGCCCACTTTTTCCATGGTGGAATTCCAAATTAGCACTTTTTTTAAATTGGATAAATGAAGCAACAGTTCAGCTCGTACTATTGTGTAGTTAGTATTAATACCATGGGTTAACAAATAATGTAAAGGTTAAATAATAATTCACTTAGACTTTATAAGAAGCATAAGAAGCAATTGCAACTTTTTCACACAATTCTGACTTTATATTTCGCAATTCTGACTTTATAACACGCAATTGCTACTTTATATCACACAATTCTGACTTTATATCTTGTAGTTCTGACTTTATAAGCAATTGCGACTTTATTTCACACAATTCTGACTTTATATTTCGCAATTCTGACTTTATAACACGTTTTATGACTTTATATCACACAATTCTGACTCTATATCTGGCAGTTCTGACTTTATAAGCAATTGCGACTTTATATCACACAATTCTGACTTTATATCTTGCAGTTCTGACTTTATAAGCAATTGCGACTTTATTTCACACAATTCTGACTTTATATTTCGCAATTCTGACTTTATAACACGTTTTATGACTTTATATCACACAATTCTGACTCTATATCTTGCAGTTCTGACTTTATAAGCAATTGCGACTTTATTTCACGCAGTTCTGATTTTATATCTTGCAATTCTGACTTTATAAGAAGCAATTGCGACTTTATATCACGCAATTCTGACTCTATATCTCACAATTCTTTATAACACGCAATTGCAACTTTATTTCAGGCAATTCTGACTTTATATCTCACAATTCTGAGAAAAAAAGTCAGAATTGCGAGATGTAAACTCGAGATAAAAAGTCGCAATTATCTTTTAAAATGTTTTATTCTGTGGCGGAAACAAAGCTGCATACCTTCTGGCCTCTTCCTCCCATCCATCCTCCCTGACGCGTACCGTTACGGCCGGCCCAGCTATCAGTAGGCGCCGGCGGAGCCGCGGTAGCCTCCCTGAGAAAACGTTTTGAAAAGACGGGCTATGGACCCAACCATTTCTATAGGAGGGGAGGGGAGAACTCCCTCACATGGTACAACCCATGCTGAGTTGCGCGCTGTGGTGGCAGAATGCAGAACGTGTGTATCCTAATGTAACTAATATGAAATTGAAATGTAAAAAAAAAAAAAAAAAAATTCCTCGACCGGCCCAAAAGTGAAGCGGCCCACCGGGAATACTCCCGATTCTCCCGATTACCCACTCCGGGCCTGATGTCGAATGATATGCGGATCCAATGCACTGATGCACATAGATACACTCACAACTGTTTAAGACATAACCGACATAATTTACGTGAATACTCTCCAAAACTGACATTTAGACATAATATTTGTGTGTATTTGTCCATTCAGACACGAAAGAGAGCTCAATTCTGTACTCGCGCGCTGTATGATGTGAATGGCTGCACGCTTCGGGTCGGGTGTGTGCGCACAGAATATCGTAGCCTACCGAATAGAGCTCTTTTTTTGCGTCGTCACTCTTATTCAGATCTTAATGTCTGCTCTACTCATTCTCCCAGACGTTTACAATGTTTTAACGTTTTATGAGACATGCAGCGCATGCCAACTCGTGTGCCGCTGGGTAGATCACGTCACAGTACAAATGTGCGCATCTACCACAAATGCAGGACATCAGACTGGATCGCTTACCAAATCGTCACTATCAAACATTTTCGTCTAGTTTTTATTCGTTGACGAAAATGTCAATAGATTTTCGTCATAGTTTTTGTCATTCAAAACTCGTTTTTATTTAGTTTTCGTCTGTGAAAAATGTCGTTGACGAAAATAATGACGAAAATTATTCGTCAACGAAATTAACACTGGATTTCTGAAGGATCATGTGACTGCAGACTGGAGTAATGATGCTGATATGTATGTGATGATATATTACCATCACATAAATAAATTGCAGTTTGAAATATATTATGGAAAATGTGTAATCCCCCAAAAAAATCTACTTTTACTGTATTTTAACAAAATTAATATCACAAACTTTTATTCTGTGAGTCATTAGACTGATGCAAACAAATGTATCATGAGTTTGAGACTGATTTGTGATTTGCTTTGAGCAATTTATTACAAAGAACCAGTTCATTAGAGTCATTCATTCATGAATCAGACTTTAATGGTCGTGCGGTGTGTTTGTCGTTGCATGCAACTGGCAGGGACAATGGAGTAGAAAGATGTTGTATAATTATTGATTGTGTATTATTTTTCTCTCTTATCCTATTCAGGCGTATCTTTGTAAAACTAATAATGAACTGAATGATGTCCATGGTATTTCTCTTTTTTTATATAAGAGCCAGTTCTTGATACCATTGTGTAAATGCATTGAAAAGAGCTTTCATAAATACATTGAAATGAGTCCAGTGACATTTCTGGGAAGCGGAAAAAGGAACACCTCCAAGGTCATGTTGAAAGAAAACGGCAGAGCAGTCATACGCATGTCCACACACACTGGTAGAAACACATGGTATGCCCAGCTTGTGAGTGCTGTCAGGCCTCTGGAGAGGACCATCTGCTTTCTCAAATTTACCTCCTCCTAAGTAGCATTCTGTCCTTCTGGAAACCTGACACCACCACGCCAAATTAGACACCAATTAGGGAGATATGCATCGAACAGTAATTCTTTATCTGGCATCTATTTTGGGTTCCCGGAGGATGCCACCACTGTACCTGCCAGTTCGCATGAGTTATCATTCACCTATAAAACTACCAGGAGAGAAACCCTGCTCAGGAAGACTTTTATGCAGTGTAATATATCAGCCATTACATTAAGATATTCCTATTCAAATTATATTGAAGCAGCTGCCAAGTGCTTGTGTTCCAGTTTTGAAATTACGCTTCTTAAATTGCCAACATTTCAGTGAAATTCCATAAAGGACTGTTTACTCACTCTTAATGAACATTGGACATTGATGAATGATAGCCTAACACAGCTTGTTTAGTAAAATACTTTCTACAAATTATCATTCTGTAATTTCACAATAAGGCTGTTTAATACATTCATTAACATCAATCCAATTACACAAAAACATTTTGTAAAAGAATGATTGATTCTTTTCTCTCAAAAGGCTAGGGTTAAACTACAGTAGTCTCAGACACAGACAAGACACCCATAGATTGTTCAGACTCTCTTATGCATATTATGCATAACAATAGCTGTCAGTTGTCAGTTCCGACCTGATTGCATGGCTTCTAGGTTTTTAATCAGTTGTTGAGAAGACCAATTGAAGTTCCCAGGCTGCTACAGTGAGAGCCTCCTAAAAGAGTTTGCAAGATGTTTGCCATCGAATCTTGAAAGATATCACAAGATAACTCTGAGACACTTAAATGTTGAGACACAAACTGTGGTGTAATTCATAGTGAAATAGAGCATTTATTTATAAGGTTAATATGTAAGGGAAAACTTTTTCGATGTGGAGGTTGAAGCTGTTAGAGTTCACCCTTGAGAGCATCAGAAAGTATCCCAATGGTAACACATCTTTTATGTATATATATATATATATATATATATATATATATATATATATATATACACTACTGTTTACAAGTTAGGAATCAGTAAGATTTTTTTTTTATAAAGAAATTAATAATTGTAACAGCAAGGATGCATTAAAGGGTTAGCTCACCCAAAAATGAAAATTCTGTCATCTATTACTCACCCTCATGTCATTGCAAACCCGTAATACTTTCATTCACCTTCAAGAGCTTTTAAATTTAAAAAAAGATTTTGGGGTGAACTATCCCTTTAAAAGTCACGTTTTATTACATTACTAATGAAAGAATCCTGAAAAAAATTATCACAGTTTCTACCAAAATAGTACGTAGCATGATTTTGGAAAGATATGAGTATTAGCTGCTGAAAGTTAAGCTTTACCATCACATAAATTAATTACATTTTAGATTATTTTAGAATTATATGAAATATTTCACAATATTAAGGTATCATATACAGCCTTGGAGAGACTTTCACAAATATTAAAAAACAGTTCTTTTTAATGGTAGTGTATATATTTTTTTCAATCTTATTATTGCAGCATATTATACTAACTTGAGATTACTATGGTAATATGGACAAGATATTAGAGAGGCTGCATTACAACTATAGCCTAAAACGGTGATTAAATATCTGTATGTTTATTGGTTAACATTATTTTCTCTGCCTGCAGCCTATTGATATCACTTAACAAGGAAGTTGCTGAGCCATAGCAAAGTATTACATTTGGATAAAATATTAAGACCCCTTTTGTGGAATAATGTGCACTGATGAATTGTGCACAGAAAAATAAACAGTTTATTTTGATTTTATGACTTATGTAAGCACACCTGTAAATTCTTCTTTGAATTGCATCCAACCCAATCTCACGGCAATTCATACGAATTTTACGAGGTGGCTAATTCGTACGAATTCATACGACCTCACTTGTACGAATTCATACGATTTTTGCTAAATCGTACATATTTTACGAGTTGCCCAATTCGTACGAATGACCTACCCCTGACCCCGCCCCTAAACCTACCCATCACTGGGGTTTAGAAAAATCATACGAATGCGTACAAGTGAAGTCGTACGCATTCGTACGAATTAGCTACCTTTTACTCACTCATAGGAACTCGTATGAATTTGTTATGAAATAGTGTTGGAAGATCACATAATAAAATGAACTCTTTACAAGAGGATTTTCGGGCATCCTTTTCCTGTCCGTGTGGGTAACTGATGTTTTGGGCACGTGTCTTTGGCGATCACATTTCGATATTAGCCTCCTTTGATGTATTTTCGTCCTCGTTTGCACGTTCATCATGAAATTATGGAATGTTGTCGGAGCCACATGTGATTTCACAGTCAAGGAAAAGGAAACTTTGAAGGCGACTTTGACTCTCCCCTGATTGATCTCCTGAGAAGAGGCTTCACTCTCTCCTGCACAAGGACAGCATGGCTGCAAAGGAGGCGTGTGCTATTGACTTTTAGAGCTGAGCAGAGACTCTCCTGGAGAAATGCAACACTGGTGTAATGAAGAGAGGGGACCTTGACAAGATATCAAATCATCCTGGGGCACAAACGGGAGGGTGAGTGAGAGGGGGGACAAGAACAAGAAAGAAAGAGTACATCACAACACCTTGCCCTCTGCTGTACTGTCTACTGTCTTGCAGTCCTGACACTGCAATTAAAATACCTCTGTCTTGCCTGACCTTTATTTTCTCTCCTCCGGGACCAATAAATACTGCCCGTATTCGTCACCTTAAACAAGCCTTGTGTGTAGACGAGTCAAACGGGTATGTATGCGAAATGCAGTGTGGGATGCATAGCAGCTGTCCAATTAAAAAAAGGAAGAGGAGAACAAAGCCAAGAGAAGAGATGGACAGTCCCCAGATACCCCTGGCTCCCCAGACATCACTGTAGGCTCAGATTTTAGCACATGGTGTCATGGTGCACTTCCCAAGGTGTTAAAGGGTTCCTATATACCTGCAAAAAAGGAGAGGGAGTTTGATGCACATCAGCATTTTAATAAGTCATCAGTTGCATACATCCTTCAGTGTGAATTTGAAATCGAAATTGGCCATATTTATTTGAATGCATATTTCTGGTCTTATGTATAGTTCACTTATTTTTAGTAATAATAAGTAATACAATTTAATAATATTAATAATATGAGCAGTACACTCTTAAAAATAAAGTTCTTTTTTTATTGGCATCAAATCAGTAACATCCATGGAACCTTTCCACTGCACGATTTCCACTGCAGGTCTTAGAATTCCGTTTAAGTGTGTGTGTGTGTGTGTGTGTGTGTGTGTGTGTGTGTGTGTGTGTGTGTGTGTGTGTGTGTGTGTGTGTGTGTGTGTGTGTGTGTGTGTGTGTGTGTGTGTGTGTGTGTGTGTGTGTGTGTGCGTGTGCGTGTGCGTGTGTGTGTGTGGGTGTGGGTGTGTGTGTGGGTGTGGGTGTGTGTGTGTGAGTGTGTGTGTGTACTTTGTTTTAAAATGACTTCAGACTTGGCTCATTCAATCAGATTGTAGAACTGTAACAATCCATTTTATAACAATAGTTTGGCACTAAAATAGTTTTGCTAAAGCAAGTGGTTTTTGTAGAAATATGGGAATTCTTGAAAGGTACGCAATGTTATTTCTTTTCTTTTTTTTTTTTAAGTCTGTACCACTTGATTGTCTTACACATTTATTTTCAGGAGCATCTGGACTTGAAAACGGTTCACCACAAATCTTAAACGGCCATGATGAAGCCATTCGTTGGAGAAGCAAAACAAGTAAAAAAAAACAAGTCCATATGTTCCAGAATGCTCAAGACATTCTCTGATCACTTAGATGATTCACCTTCATCATTTTCCAGTGTAGCAGTGGAAAAGATTAGGCTACTGCAGTGAGTCACGTCTATCTTCACATCTATCTTCCTTCACAATAGATGATTCAGTCCAAATATAATGTAGCGACTGAGACAAATCAGACACAATTATTTGCCATATGCACACACAAATCTTTAAAAACTTCCATCCGAGAGCAGGGTCCCAACCCCCCAGGCGGGGCGAAAGGGGCCTGGTTGCCATGGGGTGGAGGGGACAAGAGCTTTTGACCCTCACGGACCCACCAACGGACTCATTTTTCAACCACTTCAAGAATTGTATCCATGCAAGTATTTCAATTTAATGAATTGCTCTGAATATGATCAGCTGATGGTTCTTCTCATACAAAAATAGATCTTGCTCCATAGTTCTATTTCCTGTTTCCGGTTCCACATCACTCACCCCTTTACCTATGCATGTATGTATGGATGGATGAATGTATTTATGTTTGTTTAGTGTTAATTATGTTTGTGATTTAGTTAATAAAACTTGTGCACAATTATGAATTTGATTTCTTGATCCTATGTTTGCATACAAAGTCCCTTTTACGATTTTGATTTCGTTACATTATGCTCTAATTTCTGTACATGCTAAGGAATAATTATTTTTCAGTGACGATGAAAGATACACTTTTCTTAGAATAAATGAATAATCAAAGAGTTCATTGGAACTGATAAATTGATTGTAATATTAATTAGCTTACCTAAAAGTTAATCTAATTAACTGACCCAAATATTAATAATTAATCATAATTGGTAATTATGGATTATTATTAATATTTCCCCTTTGAGTTAATGTCCTTACAATAACTTAATTTTATCATAGGCAATATGAGTTAAAGAAAAATTAAAATGATGTTCTGACCTTGTGTGACATACTTTTTCTTGGAAATGAGCGGAGAGCATGTTAGTCACATACATTTTCTCCTTTTGTATTCTGTAAAGTCATACAGAAAGAAAACAAGTCATACAGATTTGTCACAACATGAGGAAGAGTAAATAATGGCAGAATTTGAATTTTCGGATTAATTAATACATTCAAACATTGAGCTCGTCTAAAAGAAAATAAAATTTGGTGCAGGCAAATAAAGCTCAATTTAATTTTCAGCAAGTATGAACTAGGGGAAAAAAGCTCCTGGGTATTTTGATGAGGAGGGTTCTGAGTAAATGTGTACAGATGACGCCTCATTAGCTTCTAGCGCTGCGCAGCGGTTCCTCTTTAAAACGACATTACTGTGAATGTGCCCTACTGTAAATGAGTCGTTTAAGGCCTGCCTGTTGCTACGAGTCCAAACTGCACCAGAGAGAGCTTTCACCAACTCTCTTCTACATTAGTTTCCATGGAGATCGGTACTTCATTCAACTAAGTGTTGCCTTTATTTGTGAATTACAATTGATGTTCTATATAATAGCATTGTGTATGTCTAAATTTGGAAGCTGCACAGTTTCTTTGAAAAAACTATTTAGTAACGTAGACCAAACTAATCAATAGAAAAGATTGCTAGCACTTTTCCTGTCAGCAGTGTCTTTCACGGTGGCAAATATACTTCATAACTCCAAACAAAAGACCTCAAAGAGCCCGCTCTGGTATTATGAGTCTGCATGTGTCCCCTGAACTGTCTGAATGGTGTCTTAGATCCTGGAATGCAACCAAGGACAGTTCAGTGAGAGGCCACTCTCTCAGGTCGATACACTGTCTGGGTATATATATATATATAAATAAAAAATATATATATAAGCAATAAGGTAAGAGAGGCTGTGCTGTATCGAGAATACATCACTACTGAAGGGCGTTGTTAGGCACGACGCGAAGCACCTTATTGCTTTTATAAAACGGTTACCACACAAATATTAAAGCCAAAAAATGTATCAATGCAATTTTTATGAGCCTTCGTTCCGCTGGAAAAAATATGTTTTTTTAAGCAACATAAGTTACATTATTTCGCCATTAGACAGCGCCAAAGATTGTCTTTATGAGTGAGTCAGTCAGTAGAGAAGATTTTTATATTGAAAGGACTTGTTGTGAACACGGAAAAGCAAGACGCAACTGACAAATGACTACCATGTCATAACATTCAAACAGATTTTTTTTAGGACTGACCTGAAGGAAAATGCTATATCTACTGAAAATGGGGGTACACTTGCTTACTCGATCTCTCACAATACTCTACTTTGGCTCAATCCCAATTCACCCCTTGCCCCTACCCCTTGGCCCTACCCCTCTGTTTTGCGCATTCCTGTGAAGGGGTAGGGTTGTCTCGATTCTCTTTTGGTTGTAGGGGTAGGGGTAGGGGGAAGGGCCAGATAGCCCTTGAAACGAAGATTTTTCGGGACCACACTTCAAACGAAGGGGTATGAGAAATGTACCTGCATACACCGGCTACAGAGGCAACATAGCTGCCAATAATCATTTTCTTTATGTCACATTCAATCTTGTGTTCATATTTACGGTCATGTTCTTCAAAGAAACGGTTGCGGAAAAAATTGCTAAAGTTCGTTAACAATATGACGCGTGTAAAAAGCAAAAGTTTGAAGTGAAGTGGACACACGAATGAGGCGAATTCGCATCCACCGCGCCGCTCTAAACGCCTCATTCGCGCCACAAGACCTCCAGACGCGCGCAAACACGTCTTTACATTGACTTAACATTGAAAACACTTGCGCAAGACGCTCTATTCGCGTTTGATGTGAACTCAGCATTAGGCGTCGAAGATATCGTCATCTCCGTTGTTTTCTGCGAACTTCAGAAGAAAAATGCAAAAACAAAATTGAGATGACTACAGCTGACGACAGCATTTTGGAAGTTTGTGATAAACACTGGCACATCTCCTGTGATGTAGGCGCTAGCGACGATGTATAATGACTTGTAACGGTGTAGTAGTGGTGTCCCATTTCTTAGGGGAATATTTTCACCCCTACGCCTTGCCACTCTGTTTCAAGGGGCAAGGGTTAGGGGTAGGCGAAGGGTTAGGAGTAGGCGAAGGGGTATAAAATAGAATTGGGATTGGGCCTTTATATGCTTCAAACATATGTTTACGTTGCTAAGAGTGGTTGCTAGGGGTGTTGTGTAGTGATACATAGGACCGTTGGGTGAAGCGGTCATAGCTGTGTTTTATCGTGAATCAGAACCAAAGACTATATATATATACAGTATATATATATATATATATATATATATATATATATATATATATATATATATATATATATATATATACATATATATACATATATATACATATATATACAGGTCCTTCTCAATAAATTAGCATATTGTGATAAAGTTCATTATTTTCCATAATGTAATGATAAAAATTAAACTTTCATATATTTTAGATTCATTGCACACCAACTGAAATATTTCAGGTCTTTTATTGTTTTAATACTGATGATTTTGGCATACAGCTCATGAAAACCCAAAATTCCTATCTCAATAAATTAGCATATTTCATCCGACCAATAAAAGAAAAGTGTTTTTAATACAAAAAAAAAGTCAACCTTCAAATAATTATGTTCAGTTATGCACTCAATACTTGGTCGGGAATCCTTTTGCAGAAATGACTGCTTCAATGCGGCGTGGCATGGAGGCAATCAGCCTGTGGCACTGCTGAGGTGTTATGGAGGCCCAGGATGCTTCGATAGCGGCCTTAAGCTCATCCAGAGTGTTGGGTCTTGCGTCTCTCAACTTTCTCTTCATAATATCCCACAGATTCTCTATGGGGTTCAGGTCAGGAGAGTTGGCAGGCCAATTGAGCACAGTAATACCATGGTCAGTAAACCATTTACCAGTGGTTTTGGCACTGTGAGCAGGTGCCAGGTCGTGCTGAAAAATGAAATCTTCATCTCCATAAAGCTTTTCAGCAGATGGAAGCATGAAGTGCTCCAAAATCTCCTGATAGCTAGCTGCATTGACCCTGCCCTTGATAAAACACAGTGGACCAACACCAGCAGCTGACATGGCACCCCAGACCATCACTGACTGTGGGTACTTGACACTGGACTTCAGGCATTTTGGCATTTCCTTCTCCCCAGTCTTCCTCCAGACTCTGGCACCTTGATTTCCAAATGACATGCAAAATTTGTCCAAAAGTCCAGTGCTGCTTCTCTGTAGCCCAGGTCAGGCGCTTCTGCCGCTGTTTCTGGTTCAAAAGTGGCTTGACCTGGGGAATGCGGCACCTGTAGCCCATTTCCTGCACACGCCTGTGCACGGTGGCTCTGGATGTTTCTACTCCAGACTCAGTCCACTGCTTCCGCAGGTCCCCCAAGGTCTGGAATCGGTCCTTCTCCACAATCTTCCTCAGGGTCCGGTCACCTCTTCTCGTTGTGCAGCGTTTTTTGCCACACTTTTTCCTTCCCACAGACTTCCCACTGAGGTGCCTTGATACAGCACTCTGGGAACAGCCTATTCGTTCAGAAATTTCTTTCTGTGTCTTACCCTCTTGCTTGAGGGTGTCAATGATGGCCTTCTGGTCAGCAGTCTTACCCATGATTGCGGTTTTGAGATATGAACCAGGCTGGGAGTTTTTAAAAGCCTCAGGAATCTTTTGCAGGTGTTTAGAGTTAATTAGTTGATTCAGATGATTAGGTTAATAGCTCGTTTAGAGAACCTTTTCATGATATGCTAATTTATTGAGATAGGAATTTTGGGTTTTCATGAGCTGTATGCCAAAATCATCAGTATTAAAACAATAAAAGACCTGAAATATTTCAGTTGGTGTGCAATGAATCTAAAATATATGAAAGTTTAATTTTTATCATTACATTATGGAAAATAATGAACTTTATCACAATATGCTAATTTATTGAGAAGGACCTGTATATATAGTCTTCTATTCATATCTTCCAATGTGGGATATACAGGGGTTAAATTGGTCCATAATAACTATATCACCATGAAATGTGATATACAAGTAAACTTGCCTTGTATATTATATTATATTATATTATATTATATTATATTATATTATATTATATTATATTATATTATATTATATTATATTATATTATATTATATTAAGTACTAAAATCACAAAATTGTGATAATGCATTCAAGCCTAAGTCACAATATTTCCCAAAACTCTCTCTATTTTACCCCTGGTTGCATATCAACATGTCTAGATAAAATGACTTGTTCAAAACCCTATAATGTGAGAAACAGTGTTGTGACTGTAGACGACTGTGAACCTGGTCACATCTCTCCTCTGCTCTCTCTGCTGACAGCCATCAGAAACAGAGAGCCGGTACAGAGAGTGGCATTTTAATTTGTAGGCACAGCATGGTCATTTTAGACAACTGGCCCTTTAATTAAGACTCTATTGAGCTCACTGGAGGGTGGCTAATTCCTGCTGGAGGCCCTTTGCTCTCTGGGAAATCAGATTCGTATTGACAGGGGACAGATTTGTTTGCGTGTACGTGTGTGCCATGGGTCGGGGGCCACAGGGCAGCTTGTGGACAGGAAGCGAGCATGTGTGTGTGAGTTTTGATGGGTCGGTGGGGACAGGTGGAAGTATTCTGCATGCATTCAGAAGATGCAAATTAAATATGATAGCAACATCAGTGTCAAGCACACACATGGATGTTGATGAAAAGAGAAATAAAACCACAACAGTGGGCTTGAAGGAGGGATACAGAGGTGTGGGGGAAGAGTTCACATTTCAGTGCCGAACGGATTTATTTTCCATTGCTCAGCTTGCCACATTCACAGAGCAACTGATCAATCAGAGAGTGAGAGAGAGAGAAAGAGAATGACTCATAAAGAGAGTGAAGAGTTCTCTCATGTGCCGAAAGGCCACTGGATAAGGAGTTAATTATCCAACTGTCCACTTCGCTCTAGTCCCTCTGGCCAAAGAAGCTTCATCCTATCCATTGCCCCATTCTCTACAATGAGCCAATGAGCAATAGGTGGGCAAACGCATTTTTGTCTCAGTGCATGCATTTAGTTTGGCAGCGCCACCGCTAGCTTAGCATAATGAATGGAATCCTTTGTTGCCAGCTAGCATGTCATGAGTAAAAGTAAAAAACAAAAACAAAAAAACAACAACACCTAATTACTTATTGTGGCCTGCGTATTCACAACGAGTACAAATAGCAATGCAGATTAAGACTAGACTATTTCCTAGGCATATATTGACTTTGGACTATATTGGGGTGAAGCACAGGCAAAGCACTGCTACTTGGGTGCAGAGATATCACGCACCCATGTGTATCCAATGTAGATATCACGCGCCCAATGTATCCTTCACATACATGTGAAGGATACATGCTATTCTGAAAGTGTTTTAGGAGGAGCATAATTAAGTTGCCTATAAACAGCTTTGCATCGGGCATGCAGTTTTGGCTTTGTTTATGAGCAAGTCGTATTTATTTTAAAGCACAGCATTGCAAAAGACTATGAATTTATTCAGTAAATCTGTTTCCATCATAGTTTATGCACCTCTTCCTGCCAAATTAAAAATGTGTCCTCAGGGGAGCTTATACATTTTTGGAAGTTTTATTTGTGTCTTGCTTTTTGTAACATTTTGTAACAATGTTTTAACCTCTCTATGTACCCTAGTGACAAAAAAAAAAAAAAAAAATCTATTCCAAAATGTATTTAAAATACATTTATTTTATACTAAGTCAACTACAAAACCATTAACACTGGTAACATTCACTGACATATCGCTTGAGACTTGAGACTGATATGAATATTATAATCAATCTTCTTTATTGCACAATGCACATTTCTTGATAGTAAGCCTATATTTTTTTTTAATATCACTATCAGTAAGGATTGTATGATCTCTGTATAATATTCATCTTTAGATGCAAAATATTTTATATATACTTGCAATAGTTCCTCTTTCGCTCAATCAAGTATAAGTTGGACCTCAGCACTATTTCTGGATAACTAAAGTGCAGTAAGAACAAAATTAGTTCCAGTTTAGCAGACTTAAAGTATACCAATTTAGTATACTAAAAAAGTACAATTGCAGGGTATTTCTATTAAGTACATTGATATGTAAATACATTTGTAGTATACTTTAATACATTTTAGTATATTTATTTTTCACTATGGTATAATAATGATTTTATGTATATTAGAGTTTTAATAGGTTGTCTTAGTCATTTTAGTCCATTTTATTCCTCTTATCATTTTATATGTGTGTATGTCTTTATATTGGGTCTGTCCTTTATGATCACCTGACCTGACAGGAAATAGGAAATTACTTATAAAGGAGGCAGAATGGCAGCAAAGCCACTTGAAGCAAGGTTAGCAACCCAACCGCAGGTCCCCTACCGAATTAACAGTCCATAGGCTAATCTTCAACATTCGTTTTGGATTGATCTATTTTTAGAGTTTAAAAAGAAATAAAGGCTGTTTTATTAGAGAATTCACGGAGAACTGTTTAACAGGTATGATTCAGTTTACGGCATTTCTCATTTTCAACTGTCTTGCAACTCTGAATGATATTCAGTGATGTCAAGGCTGTCATGTGACTGATTATCAAGGGACACCTCACATGATCCGAGTTAGCTTTTACACTTTCTCCAATAAGCCACGGACCCTCATAGCTCCCAATAATATGACCATCTCTGGTGGGAATCAAACAGTCATTAAACACAAGGACAGCATTTGTGGTCACCCAATCTTGACTGTCGAGTTACTCCATTGGACTTGCCTTTCCAGACACAAACCTCAAGGGATTTGAGTTAACACTTTTTTGAATTGTATATACACTGGTGGACACGTTCACTTTGGCCCTTTCAGTAAGCTAGAACTCTTAAGGTTTGTTTTATGGAATTTTGCATACACACAGTCCACAGCCTAAGTTTCTCTGATGTTTAAAATTTTATGTAAATATTGTAAATATGTCATTCTTATCTACTTTACTGTTGTACGTATCATCTTTTTAAACACTCCCAACCTCACACAGTTTAATCTGACCCAATTTTAAGGTTATGTCACTTAATTAGGCTGGTTGTTATGACTTATGCAGTATCCCACAATCTGCATACACTACTCAAAAGTTTTTGATGATTTATTTTTAAAGAAATTAATGCTTTTCAACAAGGATACATTACATTGATCAAAGGTGAAAGCAAAGACTTTCATATGTTTTACCAAAATCTAGTTTAAATGAATGCCGTTCTTTTGAAATGTCTATTCTATTCAAAAATCCTGAAAAGAAATACTTGAGCATCAAATCAGCATATTAGAATTACCATGTGACATTGAAGCCTGGAGTAATGATGCAAAAATCCAGCTTTACCATCACAGGGATAACATATATTTTAAAATGTACTACAATAGAAATTAATATTTCACAATATTACTGTTTTACTGTAATTGTGTTCGAATAAATGCAGCCTTTGTGAGCATAAGATATTTGATCATTAAAAAAATCTTACAGACCCCAAATTTCTGAACGCTATGTGGATGGGAGAAAGGCTTATGATGTTTTAAAATGCTCCCTACAGAGGTGCGCATTGATGTTTGGAACATAGCCTAAGAACAGATTCATAACAGTGCAAAATAAAATGTGATTTCTACTACATGTCATTTCACTCCTCTCAAATTGAGTGCACTTAAATAAAAAGTCGCTCAGACACTTAAAAAAAAAAAAAAAAACCTATACGTGTCTCAGTTCGTGGGCACATTTCTTACTCTCAGCATCGCCACAAATACAGTGGTTCTTTTCATTAGCAGTGTGTAATCCTGAATGTCTCAAATGCCTATATTTTACAGTGTTTCCATTTCCAAGTCTTTGTTGAATTCCATTTCCAAGGCCATCTATTTTTTTTTTTTTTTTTTTTGACGGTAGTACACAGCATACAATGTATCTGGTGTATTTGACCTTGTGTTGTATGCACCTGTCCTCTGTGAGGTCCTGTATATGTGACCGCTGCTTTCTGTCACAGAGAAATATGAAAGATATGATGAGTCTTTCCACAGGTGCCCTCTACTTTGTTTTGCTAGGCTGTCATAAATTGTACTGTCACTGAGAGTGCCAACTGGCCAGTAAACAGAGGTTATTTAAAAATCAGGAGGGGAATCGATACTGCTGTCTCTTTTTGTCCTTCTCTCCACTCCTCCCTCACTTTCTCTCTCTCTGATGTGCCTGCATTTACATAGACACTTGCACACACACACATGCTCATAAATACAAGGTCATTGGTTAGAGGCTGCATTGCACAAGGACACACTGTATGAGCTGAATGGTGATGCTTTGTCATGCAGGTTCTCTGGACAGTGAAGCTCTCCTGTTATAAAACCTAGTGCTGACGACACAGGCAGATATGTTCTTAATAAGAGGGGTCACATGAAATTTCACAGGCATAAAAGGTCCACTGTCAATAGTGTAGTGCTGCACAAAGCACAGCTTGCAAAGAAATCACTTTTAAACCCAGCAGCTTTCTTTTGGTTAATGCTGTGAATCTGCGTGAACCCTTTACGATATATTTTGCTCTCACATCAAATAACATATTGCATGGATTCTATTAAAATGACTAGATAACATCAGCAAAAAATGATGAACAATGGTAAATGTGGCCACACTTGAATGAAGCGTATCACAATGAAATCACTCTGGTTAAAATCAATGTTTCAGTCATTTTTTGCAAGCAAAAAAAGATTAATTGTCAGTAGTGAAGCGATTTGCAAAGCACAGCTCACAGTAACTATAAACCAAGCACACATGAATTTGCGTGTCCAACTTGAACCCGTTATGAAATCTCCTGATCGTAATAATTCCTTGAGAGTAAGGAGTAGATTTTGTCCGTAAAAATTTGATGAACAATGGTAAAGTAAATGTGACTACACCTTAACACTCAATGCAGTGCATCAAAAGTAGTGTGATGTACGAAGCACAGCTCACACAGATGTCAAACCAAAAAACTTTTTTTCTGCCAAATTTGCACATCAAACTTGTTGAACCTGTTATCAAATCTTTCACTCATGCAAAATTCCAGAGCACATGGATTCCCATTGAAATGAATAGATGGCTGCGCAAATTCAACGTTAAAATGTTCAAACGAAATTGCCCGGGTTATAGTCAACATGTCTACACTGGAAGCACATGATGGCATGTTCCACAGCTAGTTCTTTCATCTGTCTGAAATCTCATTTTATTCACAAATATTATATATTATTGCTATGACGTTATTAGTCAAATTTAAATAACCTCTGAAAACCAGCTTTTGATGTCTCTGATCTCTGACCTTCACATATAAATCAGTGTTTCAAATCATTTGTATGCACTGTAGCATTGTCTGAAATTATTTTGCCGTTCTAAAATAGCTCATGCAAATGAAGTTATACAGTAGTAGTAAACATTGTCACTTGCAATGTAGACACCCTCAAGTCAACAATGCAGTTCATGAGCAACTGAAACGCTCTACACTAATAGAATATGTTAGCATGTTGCTGAGGTAAAACATTGATCTTATAATAAGGACAAAAATACACACTGTTCTGTTAATAGAATATTTGCAGTATTGAATGTTTATTCGACAGATTCATACTGAATTTTCACTGAGCCCACAGTGCATTCTTGGATTACCTAGATGTGACTGCATAGAATTTGATAAAAGTTGTCTTAGAAGGCAACATAATCATAGCACCTGTTGTTTGGAATCATCAGTCAACAGTTATGATGATGACTGAACAGTTAAGTGATGCCAAAAAATACTGGCTAGGTTGAAAGATCACTAGGGTTTGAACAGAGTCTGTGTGTTAAAGCTAACACAGGTGTGCAGAGCTCTATAAATGACATCTGAGGATGAGTGGGAGGCTATTATAAGTGAATAAATATTACAGTTATAATCATATCAAATGAACAAACCCACACAATAATAGCGACCATTTTACAATCCTTTCTCAGAGCCAGTTGAATTCAGTTATTTTTAATTGAATAGTCTGTTCTTGTTTAACAAAAAACCCCGAATTAACCTGAATCAAGTAAAGACAAATCAAGTTTATTAGATTAGCATTTCTAAGCAGTTGATTTAGAGAAAATAGCATTTCAGTTTCCTCCAAAGGCTTAATTATGTCTTACGTGTGACATTTTGGTACTGTCTGGTCCATTACAGCTGGTTTCCTTTACCCTACAGCAGGATAAACCATAGATAAACCCTTGTCACACTTTGAATCATAACCACACACTCACACACATGGTACTCGTATCATTATGGCAACATTCCAATTATTTTTATACTGAGCTAATGACATTTTCTAGTCCCTGACCCTAAATCTACTCCTATTCCCATCACTGAAGTCTCTGCATTTTAACATTTTTAATAAAATAAAGCTGTTTAGTATGTTTATTTAGTGTTTTGAATCACAAAGACTTTGGTATGTTCTTATAATATTCAAGGTGTGGCCTGAAACCTGAATAAAAACCACAATATAAGGACTTTGTGTCCTCATAATGTAGATCAAACCAACACACACACACACACACACACACACACACACACACACACACACACACACACACACACACACACACACACACACACACACACACACACGTATGTTTATATACTTTCCTATGATAGCGCTCTTGATTTTGTCCATCATGTTGATGCTCATGCAGGACAGGATAGGTATCAGACCTGCATTGTATCCACATCCAATTGAGCGGGTGAGTAAGAGGTGTGCAAGTCACATTTCACCCCATAAATTAATTATTATTTTCAGGAAAATAAGGCTCATTTACCCCCTAATTCTCATTATTGTCATGTGAAATACAGAGTCTCATTACGGCACGTTATGTGTGTATATAAATACAAGACATTATATGTATTTATAAATGGTAGCATTGGGTTTATTAGTATTGGGTTTATTATGCATTAAATTATTTTTTATTTTTTATTTTAATGGTTTAATTAAAAATGAAAAACTAATGCAGTAATGTGAATTATAGGGTAAAATGCGCTTCAGTGTCCTGAAAAAAAGCTTTTAAGGGTAATCTCTAAATAATTACATTTATTCATTTAGCAGATGCTTTTATCCAAAGCAAATGGGGAATACAAGTGATTCATCATAAAGTGGCAATGAACACGAGAAGTGCAGGTAATACAAAGTTTCAGACATTGTTTAAAGAAAAGTGAAAGCATAGTGTGTGTTTTTTTTTTTTTTTTTTATACAGTATGCAGTTAAGTGTATTGTTTTTGTTCATCTTGATTGCTCACAACTCGTGTGCTGTTTCTGGGCGAGACGGAGTGAACTGTGGCGCACACATCATGGAGGTGTGCACAGAAGACCAACGGCCAAGGTCAGGATTTTCATTAAATAATACATTACATCTTATTTTTTTTTACTAAACACCATTGTGTACAGAACACTTGTAATATATCATGTCATCATATCACATGGGATCATTCTGTGATACCTTTGCGTCTTTTTTAAAAGTTTGATGCTGGCCGCTATTCACTACCGTTAGATGGACGAGCGAGACATAAAAAAAAAAAAATAAAAAAAAAAAAAAAAAATTAGACTTTTGTGGTCCATAAAAGAAAGAAGGGTATAAGGCATTAGAACAACACTAGGGTGAGTAAATAATGACTTTTATTTCATTCTAGGGTGAACTATCCATTTAATGGTTGAGTCTGTGGTTGAAAAAACAAAATAAATGCACCGCATTACCATCTTATGGGCAGAGGGAACTCTTAATGCTTTGGAGCAAGACCTTCATGACCAGTGTGCAACAAAAACACTTGATGGAAACTAAAAGGCTCAAAACAAGGTTATGTGTTCCTGGTACTTGCTTATAAATGCCTACGAGGAAAAGTGCATCTAGAGAGCACAGGATTAGAGGATAGAGATGTTTGCGCAAACAGAAGAAAACTTGATCCCCCACACATTATGACGACAGCATGAATCGACTGCTTTACAAATTCATGGAAGATGAAACCAAATATACTTTGTGAATTTTAGATATATTGCATATCTTTCTAAATATCTTATTCCCATTCACACACACACACACACATTACGCTGAGGAAAGGTGTTGTAACTTATTGAATTACAGGGGAGGTGGGTAACAATTTCCTGTTTCAACTGGGTAACAGTGCAACCAAAGGGCCTTCGGGCCCCTGTGGAGATTGAGGTTGTGACCCCCTCATAATATTTTGTTGACAGATATGATAGCATTTTAAAATGGCTGGGAAGGCAGTAAAGGTCTATATATCGAAAACATGACAAAACCGGGTAAACAGAGGCGCCTGTGGCAGAGAACTCGTGATTGACTGAGTGAATGAGTCCTGAAGGACAGAGAGCTTTGTGGATGGTCTTCAATAACAGATGCACATTAATAGATAAATAATACTTAGCTATACTTTGTACAAAATACTATTGTATACTATAATGTATTTTGAAAGTATTCTTATGTTACAATGATCATTTCCAGCACACAGTTAAAATAATATTTTTATAAATATAAACATATTTTTATATTATGTTTAATAAAGTGCAAAGTGATGCTAATACTTTTAACATATTTAAATATAGTACATTTGCAATGTACTATTGAAAAAGGGAATATATTTCAAATACAATAAAGTATACCTTTTTTTCCACAAGGGAGGAGAAGGTTTCTCCAGGTTAACCTGATGTTTCTTCATGAAGCGGATGACAGCACTGCTAACATTCTTGCCATGTACTGTATATCATCATGTGGTTCTCATTTCTAACCATTTGTCTCCCTCGCTGACTTTTTAAATTCTGCTTCACTTCACACAAATTGAGCTGAGGGTCAGTTTTCCGCACATCTCACATGCTTTTGTGTTAACATTATTAAACCCTTTTATTTCGTTGATTGGTGGAAAGTTTATATTAACAGTGTCAGCCTAGAAGAACGAAACAGGCTAGAAGAGCGAAAAAAAAAGTGAATGTACTGTACCAAGGAATATTGAAATTAGACTTTGAAGGCAGGATGAAGGCTGTCTTTGATATTGTCTGATTTTATTAATGTTTTCATAAATGTATGGGCCTGCTAAATATGGCTAATTTGTGTGTGTGTGTGCGCATGTTTGTAAAACAATTATTATCATTATTATATTAGGAGGACAAGTACGTTGTCTCAGGCCCTGTAATGGGAGAGGCTCACAAATATTTTCCACCTTGTGCTTGTATCTGATGGTTCTAGTGGGATATCCAAATAAATGCATGAATGTTTCACCAATCATTATTACATATCCGGGCCTTTAGCGACCCAGATCTATCTAACACGGATGGACCATCATCACTGTCGCTGTCAGAGCTCAGTTACCCAGTATATTCAGCATCTAGCTCATATTCGCGATCTCAACCATATTCTCGAAACTCTCGTTTTCAACATCTTCAAAATCAATATTTTGATTGCTGACAGCTACTTCACTGGATCCACCAAAAATATTTTGATTGCGTACATTACTGGCTCTGCAGTAAATCGCTGAGCCCTTTCAAGTATTGCTGATGATACTTGTGTATTCTTTTGTTTAATACCTGCGGTAATTATGAGTGAAACATCACATTATCATTGAGTCATACAACATACATTCCCCCACTTTGAGGAGTTAAGGTAAGTTGCGCTTATTGAGACATAAGCGATTCTTTCAATTCAGTTATTGTTGTGCAGAAAAAATATACTTGCACTATTACATACCTTGGGTCACTAGTGACCCTATACACTTTTTACGAACAATTAATTATAAAACAGCATTATTTTATATATTAAATAGATTGAGGAATCCTAAGCTGTCACTATTGTGTTCAGTTTAGCTTTAGTTTCATTTTCATGGACTCTTATTATGTTTCTATGTTCCTGTTTGCACGTCATTCGTCAGTTGTCGTGGTTATTAATTATGTTCTTAATTAGAGTTCATCACCTTGTGTATTTAAGTTCCTCTGATTCTCACAGTCATTGTCCGGTATTGTTTGTATTTGCACATGTCTCACATCCATGTGGATTACCTGAGTTTACTTTGTTTTAATAAACATACCTCAATATGAATCTTCTTCATCGCCTTTGGACCTAAATGTGACATAAGCAGGTTGATGTCTAACTTTTAAAAAATAATTAATGAGGGGGAGTGTAGCGAATAAGTTCTGAGTCAATAAAGACCTGAGGTATGCGTTTAAGGGTTAATCAAGGGATGAAATAAAATCATGATTAATTTGTTCAGCTTTTATAAAGCTCCTTTAAAGCAAGCAATGGAAAAATTTAATCTGATAACTAACTGATTGTACCTGCATATTTTTATATCATCTTATGATGACTGTTAGCATTTGATTGTGGCTGAACAATTGTAATTTTACACTTTATAGCTTCATATTTCTTCTGTGAAGACAATAATTATATCTTAGTGTGAATATTGCACGTCTGAGTAATGTGAAGTTGACCTCATCAGTTACACCAACAATCGCTCATTATTTCTCTCATTGTGAAATTTGGCAAGCTGAAACAGAATTGATTTAATAAGTTTCCATCATTACAGTCCATTCCCATTAAATGCACTATAGTTTAGTTTTCTCCTTTTTTTTTTTTTTTTGGCTCATGCTGAAGTCGTGGTAGATGATGTTTATTTTTTTGACTAATGTGATAAAAAATGAATAATAAATTTGAGACCAAGTTAAGTATTTTTCCAAATAAACCACTATAAAAACACTTCAAAGTGAGGCATTGACATGCACTGGTTGCCAAGAAGTATAGACTATAAATATAGACTATTAAGTGGTACTTTAGAGTTACACTTCTTTACACGACTGATGGTTTTGCAACTGCACTAGCAGTTTGTGTGCAACCAGCAAGAATCTCTTTCATGCTGTGGACTATGACTGAAACTTGTAGCATTAAAAATGCATCTGAGAAATGACAACACAATCTTTTCTGAGAGGCCACTGCACAGTCTGTCAATACAGTCCACCAGCATGGTAAAAATAGAACAGGAAATGGGAACAGGGAGTGCGAGAGAGCTTATGAAACTTGTGTTTTTACAAAAAAATATCTGCACAAAAAGTCAGGTAACATTAGGTTTGCACATTAGATGCTCTTTTACATTATTCATTAGCAGAGTAAAAAATCTACTGTATATTTCGAGTTGAGACGTGGTCCATGTTGGAACCCATTTGCAGCCTCTGGAAAGTACAGATGTGACATTAGAAACGGCTCCATGACCTGACTGGAGCAGTTATCCAGCCGAGCAAAACGGGAAATGGAGGTACTAGATGCTTATCTGTCAGCCATTGCAAAAGCACATTTCTGTTTGATAAAGTTAACTTGATGGGATTTTAAAAGTTGCAAGTGGAAGACAGAGTAGGAGTCAGGTTTTTTTTTTTTTTTTTTTTTGGGAAAAGATAAGGAAAGAAGGAAGAGGAGAAATGAGAAGACGGGACTGTAGAAAAGACAGCAATTTAGAGTCCCAAAAAATGTTGGAAACACTGTTCTTTTTCATACTCTTTGATCACCATTTGTCCTACAATCCTCTCAAATTGTGATCCAGGTTTTCAAAACAGTGGTTTTTAATTGGTGAGTCGTGACAGTTTAAAAGTATGTATGTTAAAGTATGCAGTTGTGCATAGTTTAAACCACAAATTTATGGAGTGAACATAACATATGAACATATGAACTGACATGTGCAGAAACATATCCTAAGAGGATCCCATGCACACACCAAAAACATGCTTATGCCTTACCATTTCCATTTTACTGTAGATTAGGTTTAGTTTTAAAAAGGTGGAGAAAACTATCTTATGGAGTCAATATAATGCCACATAGTTTTGCAAAACAAAAATAAAGTATTGAGCAAAAATATAGAATTTCAAATGGAATAAAAAGTTAGATGCTAAGAAAATACTATTGTTTCATAGTGTAAATATAATCTACTGTGACTTACAGTCAACACACCATGGCTATACAAATGAACTAAATGCATTTATTTCCATTCAGATGGATTGAAACAGATAGAAAAGGATTGGGCTTAAAATATTCCTTATCCTGCGGCTCTCTCTAGTGGGCAACATTAATATCACAGCTCGGACCACTGATTACAAGATCATCCTTAATGGATCCAGTACAACATTTAAGTTACATCGGTAAAAGAGTTATGTGATATGGTGGGGGGGAACAGTACAATTACAGTACAGTATAAATTGTATGAAATACAAGTATAAGATAAGGTCAGATGTAAATGTTCAATAAAAAAAGGTGTGAGTGACGACGTGACACGAAGGCCAAGTATGGTCTCCCATACTTTGAATTTGTCCTCTGCATTTAACTCATCCAAGTTAGTGCACACACATTAGGAGCAGTGAAAACAAACACACACACCCAGAGCATATACAGTATATAGAAGTTTTTAATTATATAGCATATTATTATTATTACTATAATAATAGCCTAAAATACAATTGAGCAAAAGTATAAAATAGTAACACTATAATAACTATGAATAAAATAGCAAATAGTATATAACATACATTGCAAAATAATAGTAGAAAACAAAATAGTGAGTAGTAAACAGTACAATTACATAATAGTATAAGTCATATAATAATATTATATATAATATATCATATATCATATAATAATACAGTAAGCAGAAGAGTCTCTTTGAAATTCAGAGAACAGTCCAGTGACAGGCTTTCTTCAGCCTTCCTTGAAGTTTGTGTTGTTCTGGTTGCCACTGGCTAAAATGGGGGCAAATATAAAAGAATACACATTATTATGTTAGTGCTGACTTGAACTGTTGCAATCTGTGTCTCCTGCCGATGACGTGACATCGTGAGGGGGCGTGGCCAGACCCGCTGTGCATGCCCCAGTTTCTTGACTCCACCCCCACGTCAAAACAGCGCCATGACAGTAGGTATGAGTATGGAAAATATGTTGCAGAGATAAAATAGGATTACAGCTGTCATTGATTTTTGCAATTAAATATATCTTTATTTTTGCAGTACTTTATTTTATTTTGCGATTCTTTATTTTTATTTGCAAAACTTTTTTTCCCTTTGCAATTATTTTTGTGAGCAAAACTTTTTTTTTCTTTTTTCGCTCAATACTTTTTTTGTTTTGTTTTGCAAAACATTTTTTTTTTTTTGCAATACTTTATTCTTTTGCAAAACTATGTGGCATTATATTGACTCCATACTATCCTCATACATACGTTTTTTTCTTTTTTTCAGAAACCATAAACAAAATTACATCTTAAATGAAACACAACCTAGACTGCATTTTGAAAAGTTTAACTTACAGATATGGTAAACTTGGTTTGTGTTTTGTGCTTATGCTGACAACAATTGCCATTTAATTTTCACATCAATTTTCTCTGCTGAAAAATCCAGTATAAAGTATGTTTTGGATGCTGGGACCGGCATGGGATGCTAATTTGCTGGTCCCCAGCATGGGAAATGGGAGTGCTAGTGCACCAGCAACACCAGCACTATACCAGCTCCATCAATCATTAACCATCCTAGACCAACATGAAATTCATGCTGGTTTATGCTGGATTTTATCATGTATCATGCTAATGAGTTTGCATATTGTTGAGCCTATCTTTGTTAGATTTTAAGATGACGCTGTCATCCGAACCCTGGTACACCAAACAAGCGGACTTTGACCAGTGAAAAGGTGGGTCTCGGTCCAATTCCAAACGAACTCAGGTACGGTTTGAATGAAATATAAATGCAATATGGACCAAATACATGTAAACGAACATGATGTCACAAGATGCGACCCTAAAAAGGACAGAATGCTCAAGCATACCTGTTTTTCCTCTTCATAGTTGCAATGTAGCCCATCACAGTTTATTACAGGTATCGAAACTGCGTCTCCTCGCCGCAGATTTTCGTTGTGTGTGAAGGAGGGATTCCTGTTGCTATTTTGACTCCTTTACACATTTTATGTGTAAAACTCTTCACGAGTTGTCAGCTCCATCATATGCCATCATATGTAAACACAGGGAGCGAATTTAGCCCATCACATAGGATTGTTTGGAAGTTCCATCGCAAAATATATGTCCTAAAAGGCTTTGTTTGGTTGTTGCATCTATCTTTATGTTTGGTGTTAAAAATGACAGTGTGAATGTTAAGCGAACCAGGACTAAATGTATTCATTTTTTTTTTTTTTTTTTTTTTTTGTTGTCCGGACAGAGCTAAGTGTGTACATACCCCTAGAAAACCTGACTGAACCAAATCTGGTGCCAGAAATCAATTTGCTGCTTAAGAACTTATTTGATCTCCAAACCTTGTTGAAAATACCAGCTTAGTCCAGCATGAATTTCCATATTAGTTTGGGTTTGGTGGTCTTTTCAGCAGGGAAGCACCGGCTCAAGAACTCTAGACATGGAAAAATGGTTATTGATAAGGAGTGGCTTCTTTGTCGAATCAGGTTTAAAGAACCTTTGTCTGGAAGAGTTTGAAACAGCAGTCACATTCTTTCACCATCATTTATCCCAGTGCGATTGTTTCAGATGACTTCTCTGTAGCTCCTGCAGATGAACTTCTCTCCCTCAGAAAACAGCAGCGTTTAATGATGGGGGAAACAGTTGCATTGGAGAGGGTTATCCCTTGACTCTGGCTTGGCACGGCTCTGATACTGACACACAGAGCGGATCATCATTCTTGAGTGTGTTTAGGTTAAGGTCTAGACTGGCCCCGTCGCCTTGATTTATGGGAGGTTGAACATTTACACCTTGGCTTTCCCTTACTGTCGGCCCAGGCCATTCATCATGGCCGCCATGTAATGAATGGACTTGTTAAGTCTTGTGGACTTAACAAGACACTGGAGTCCAGAGAGTTCAGTAAAATAAGATTACAACTGTGGTCAAGGAAGAGAAAAGCAGAGCAACTCCCTCTGGATTCAAGTCCAGTGTGGTTGAAGGGAAGGTGGCTTGTACAGTGACCACAGGAGCATTTGTTTTCCTCAAACTGTCCGATTCTACTGTAGTCACAGAGTGAAACTGGGAAAAAGAGTATTACTATTAAATCACTGTGGATGATGTTGTATACACATGTAAAGAACCTCACCAGAATTTCTTGTCTAAGGCCTGATCAATACTTCTGATTTATGTGGGAGAAGGTCCAGTCCGTGTTGTTCTATGCTCTGTTGTGCTCCTCAGTCCTGCCAGAATCCAGCATGTTCAAGTGAAAAGATTCAAAATTCAAAGATTTATAGACTCTCTTACTAAACATACTCACTCTTACTATAATCTGAGAAACAGACTTTCACAAAAACAATAACATCCTGTATTTATTATTACTGAAATAGACCAAGTTCTATATTAACGCCAAAACACAAGATAGTCCTGTAAGGGTGGATTTCCTGCAGGGGTTCAGGCTGAAAGACTGCCGAATGACTAAAGAAACGTTGTCAGCTAGATGGTAGAAAACTGTACATTTCTTGTCTATTACCACCCACTGCTTATAACAGCAACTGAAATGTGCGCAGTTACAATAGCTAAATATGTGGGAAAGCGTTGCTAGAGTGACAATATTGTATTGCAGTAGGTAGCACTTCAAAGTCAATACCAAATCAAAACTAGTTAGCACATCCTTTGTAATTAAAAATGTTTAATGACAAAATATGGTTACACTTGAAATAGTTACAAAATAGATGTATGAGATGATGATAACTTATACCATTAATTGTACCCAACATATGTAAAATGTTACGAGAGAGAGAGAGAGAGAGAGAGAGAGAGAGAGAGAGAGAGAGAGAGAGAGAGAGAGAGAGAGAGAGAGAGAGAGAGAGAGAAAGAGAGAGAGAGAAAAGATGAGGTAAAGAGAGAGAGCCCCAAGAAAGGGACCCAGAGCATAAAAGAGACAGAGCAATAGTTACAATCTTCTTTTATCTTTTCCCTGACCATGTCTACGTGAACAAGTCTACATGAACTGGAAGTTGCAAACGACTTTTCTCCAGTGTTGTGACGTATTTCCAAGTGAAATGGAATATTGAACAGAGGGCAGGGTTTTCCCTTAGCGCTCCTCCTCTCCATCTCTGCTCATAACAGACTAACGGTTTGAGGGGAGTGGTTAAGCATTTTCAACCCAAGCCGTCAAACTGACGTCATCAGAAAAGGAACGTCATTCCAGACCAGAAGTAACTTTTCAGATTTTGATTAAAGATTACCGTGTATTAACTTGCACGGATTAATAGCTCACCACAAGACTAGTAATATGCGCTAACAAAGTAAATAGGGTCAATTTTAATTTCATGTCAACTTTAACCCAAATGTGAAATGTTCAAACTGACCAGTCAGAAAATTACAACTTCCCCCACCATACTAAAGGTGTGACAATTCATAGACCCCCGAAGTACACACATCTTGGCCTACAGGCCTTGATAGCTATCAGCACCTCTGTGCCTTTAGGAACTCCAAATGGTCAATGGGGAAAGAGGGGGTGGAAAACAGTAAACCAAATGTCTTTGTTCATTTCAAATATCTTGGATTATTTTCAATCCTACAGTCCATCCAATAAACTACACCAAAACCCTTTTGCATTATGCCTATATATTTCGTAAACATGAGGCAGAAAAGCTTTTCAATTCCTCCAGCAATACAATAATAAAAACAATGCATACCAAACAGCAGTAAAAAGATATGTACATCTGTAGCATATTGATGTGTAACAAAGACTTTCAGTGTACTCACCATTAAAATAGTTGAAGACGGCATGTGCTAGTCATTTATAAATATAGCCAAATTATGTTTCAAGTTCCATTTTGTGTAATAATGCGTTAAATATGAATCTTCTGATCATAGGCGGAGGGTGAACCAATGATGAATCTGAGGAGATGTGCTTGCCATTTAAAAACACATTCAAGTAGATTTCCTTGAAATAGTTTCAAGTTACTTGTCACCACACAACCTACACATCCCAACATAAACACTGTTGAAAAAAATAATTTGTTAATAAAGCATCTACGTTCACAAACCATTGTTAATTTATACTGTATGGGGGATTTGGCGCACATGTCAAATCATCACAATCTCAAGAAGTTATCTTATTATAAATGAAGCTGACTTCTTATTTACGTAATTGTTTGTTATAATGAGGGGATATTTGCAAGCGTGCAGAACTCAGAATCCAATTGTATTCACTTAAATACCTCATTGTGTTCAAGAAATCAACAGATATGTTTGTGATTGGCTACACTGCTCAATGCTGCAAAAACACATTGGAAACAGAAAGCCTTGTCGTTCTTCAGAGCGCAAACACGGATACACACTGGATTGTTTGCCAAATATGTTTCGCCAATATGCTATTATTACAGTGAAAACTGACCCTAGACCAGTAGTTACGGGCAGCTTTTCCCTCTAAAAGCAATCAGAAGCAGCAGCAGGCAGTGGTTTGAGTGAGACAATTTCACTCTAGTCTCAAGGAGGGCATGTGTCGTCATTAATACTTTTGATTGAATAAAACAAAGTTATTTAGATGTTACCACATGAATTTTACATTCCCTGGCAGAGGTCCATAGTTTTACAGTTTGGTAGTGCTAGCCCAAGTTCATAATTTAAACATTTATAAAACCTCATGCTTGTCTGGCATTGTTGTTAATGTTCCTACACACCACCACTGTGCTGTACAAGAAAATGATGCGACTGTTCCATTTCACATCTGTTTGTTACATGCCAAAGGTTTTCTCTATGCATCTAAACCAATTGCACTCACTGTGTGACATGCACATGCACATACAAAAACAGAGTTTTTCAGCGCACTTCTCTATTGAGGTGACTCAAGAACCTTCGCAGAAATGAAGCCATCTCCAGTGACATCTTACATATCACTGTTATTAAAAGGCTGTTTTTGAGCACTCACTCTTTCTCGGTCCCTCTTCCACTCTTTCCCTTTCAAATTCTTTAATAGCTTTTTTCAAGGCATAGACCATGCAAAATTCATCAGAATCCACAGAGGATAGGATGAGAGGCTGGCGACAGGCAAGCGGTGCTGAGCTCAGCAGTGGCTTTTTCAGATGGGAAAAGCAAGAGGTAAACCATCAGTTTTTGAAATGACAGCTTCTGATAGAAACATGTTATGTCATTCAAATGTCTAGCATTTAGAATGGCACCACTGTACATCTACAGTAATAGCCTATATAGCCTACATGGGAAGACAGGGGGGAAAAGTCCCTTACTCAAGAGAAAATACGTTTTCCTTTGTTTTACATTTTGACATCTTTAAATGCCTTTGTTAATCTGTTGCTATTAAAAAAATGTGCTTGTAGGACATTGAATTCCTCAAAATACTCCCAAGTCAAGACACCCTTTAGGGGTACAGATGCTTGCCACCATGAAAGTACTTTCAAAGGGTGCTTAAAGTAGTTCCCTTTTAGGGATAAGTAAGGTTAAAAGGTGTACATTTGGAGGGCACTGCCCTGGATTCCTGTTGTTGGTATCATTTTGTGTGTAAAAATCCTATTTCCATTAGTCTTTTTTTTTTCTTTTCAGTGCAGTCGAAGGGTTTGGAAAATGATCCGCAACCCATTTTGGTACCACTTTATTTTGATGGTCCCTTTTGAACATTCTTTTGACTATAAGTAACTTTGCAAATACATGTCAGCTAACTCCCATTAGAGTATTATTAGACTGTCTGCTTAATATCTGCTAGCTCTTGATTGTGATGCTCCTCCAACAGACATTCTAGTGACCATAACTTTGCAACTACTGTACGTCAACTTATCCTAACCCTAACCCTAACAGTCTACTAATACTCAACTTACACTCTAATGAGAGTTATGTAGGTGCAACGTTACTTAAAGTCAACAGAATGTGTTGAAGGGACCATCAAAATAAAGTAAACCCCACATTTCTGCTGATGACTTTGCTTTATAAGCTTTAAAGTAATTTACAAGGTACTGATGTGTGAATGGTGGCTTACAAGTAAAAGACGGAACACCATTGCTTGTGTGAACAGCACATTTGTGTTTTACCGGAAAAAACGTTCTGGTAATTTTAAGGTTATTTACCGGGATTGTTGTGTGTAAGTGGCTAATGTAAAAAATACCACAGTCCAGTGTTTAAACTTTTCTGGTAGTTTAACCTCCTAAAGGTTTACTTATAGTGATCTCTGTTCATGTTAGGAGGAAATAGTTTAACTAAATAATTACACACAGCAGCTTTCTCAGAGTAGCTTTACACTTTAAGTTGTCCTTCGAGCAAATGGACCGGAGAAGGTTCATCACAGAGGCAGACTTTATGTAACCTCTGAGCCTGTGAGCTTCTGCTGAGAGGCTAGTTGGTTATCCTCCATCTTTGACCTTCTCCCTTTGCCATTACACCCCTAGTGGAAGGTGTTCAGAATCCCACTGATCTCCTTCATTCACCTTCATAGCCTTCTCTCCGTTTCAGTAATGAGGGTGCACTTTACTTATTTATGTGTTTATCTGAGAACTCAACCCATTTATAATACATGGGGCAGCACACCCCTGTACTCAAGATAACCGCATAGTCCTGTTTTTATCCTTTTTTTTCTTATTTTAGCCTGCTTGCCCCCATGTCAAAGCCTGGGAGGACCATTGTGGTTTGGTTGGACTATTGATCTGGCTGGTTTTCAGCTCTACCCCATCTGTGTGACCTCTTTTTACGTAAGAGGGCACGGGACTCATGCCAGATAAACAAACGAACTCAGCAAACTCATCTACTTAGTGCAGTAACGTGCGGTGAAATCTTGTCATGGGTAGGCTGTGACCTATCAATGTGGCATATATTCATTCAGTTAATGTAGCAACCCAAGTTCATATCAGGCATCATCACATCGCTGCCTGCATACAGCAAAGTCAGTCATATGTGAGGCTAATGCACAATCAAATCTTATAATCAAATTAATGGACACATCTATCTTATGACTTATACAACAAACAAATGTTTTGTGCGGGACACAGTAAGAGGGAGGTGGCGCGGTGTCAGCGAACCGACAAGCAGTCTAGTCACTATTGTGTAGTTTGTATTAATGCCATGGTTCAACAAATAATGTAAAGGTTAAATAATAATTCACTTAGACTTTATAAGAAGCAATTGCGACTTTATTTCACACAATTTTGACTTTATATCTTGCAATTCTGACATTAGAACATGCAATTGCAACTTTATTTCACGCAATTCTGACTTTATATCTCGCAATTCTGACTTTATAACACGCAACTTTAAAGTCGCAATTATCCTTTTAAAATGTTTTATTCTGTGGCGGAAACAAGCTTCCATACCTCCTGGCCTCTTCCTCCCATCCATCCTCCCTGACGCATAACTACCGGGCGGGCCCGGCTATCGGTAGGCGCCGGCGGTGCCGCGGTAGTTACCTGAGAAAACGTTTTGGAAAAGACGGGCTATGGACCCAACCAACTCTATAGGAGGGGAGGGGAGAACTCCCTCACATGGTACAACCTATGCAGAGGCTGCGCGCTGCGGTGTCAGAATGCGGAACGTGTGTAGCCTAATGTAACTAACGTGACAAATCCTCGACCGGCCCAAAAGTGAAGCGGCCCACCGGGAATTCTCCCGATTACCCACCCCGGGCTGTTGACAGCCAACACTAGGCGCCGCTAGATCGGGAAGCGCGGATTGAGTGAGAGTGAGTGGATCACGTGACATGAAGCAAGCTCGGTCTCTGCCTCAATGTTGATAATTCAAGACAGCATGAGAACTGACTGCGCATGCGCAAACCTACGTAAACTACGTTCTATGGACCAAAGAGGCACTGCTAACCTCTGCCTCAATGGCCATGGCCTTGAATTTCCTGCATGAAACAATGGTTTTAGGAGCAAACAATGGCAAAATTAGTATATTATATGTGTATTCCTGAGAATTTTTGTTACAAAAATTAATATTTGGAATAAAATAAATCATAATGTGGTGAATTAATAAAGTTCTTGGAATTAATAAATGTAATGTCAACATTTCCTTTGGTGAGGCACTGCCTAGCCTGCCTACCCTGACCGCACGTCCCTGACTTAGTGTATCCGTAGATGTTTAAAAAATATCCCACTCTCACACTTGTCCATATAATGACAGTGATTAGCGACCAGCATTAAGTTTTTTTTAAAAAAAAAGACATAAAAGTATTACAGAATGATCCCATGCGACACATGCCTTATATTCCAAGTGTTCTAAGGGGTATGATTGGGTTTGGTAAAAAACAAACCGTTATGTATCATTTAACGAAAAACCCTGACTTTTTGCGATGTGTGCTTTTGTAAGCACCGCAGCTCACTCCGACTCGTTTAGAAAAAGCACACAAATTGTGAGAAATCAAGATTAACAAACTCGTGACATGAAATGCAACCCATGTACCTTCTTCTCTGAGGGTAATACTGTGTATCCATTGTGTTTGTCATAACAAGATGTTATCGCATTCACATCTGTCAACTGTCATTCTGGCTGTCATTAGACAAACGGATTTCCGGTCTGGAGATATTTAACTCAGCGAGGAAAGTACATGGTCGGATACTTTCTTTGGATTACTAGGCATTGTATTTTATGCGACGTATTTATTATTCAGGTAACACTTTATTTTGATGGTCCCTTTTGAACAATTTGTTGACTGTAAGTAACTTTGCACCTACATTAACTAATCGTCTGCTTAATATCTGCTAATGCTGGGTTCACACCAAAAGATAATCGGGCTGATTTTGGGCCGATTTGCCCCCTTCCGACAATCCTAGCTATGTCCCGATTATCTTGATGGTTCAACAGATTATCTTATCAGATTTTCCCTTGGTGTGAGGTGTGTTAAGAGCGTCCGAACCTGCTCGGAAGAACGTTGGATCCGCCCCGATCGCGAATCGTAAATATTCAACGTTTAATATTTACGATCAGAAATCCTGATGTGTGGGGGGAACTCCGAGGACAAACGCGTGCACGCTCTGGAGATTATCACGTGAAACAAAACAATATCCAATCAGAAAGTGAGATGATGGAAGACACGGTCATTCTCACACACACACACACACACACTTGCAGGAGTGTTAAGGGTTCAGTGAGGTTCTATAGAGGGATTAAATAACTTTTTCTAAAGAGACAATAAATCCAATAAAGAATAAATAAAGACAATAAAGAATGAATATATTTCTGTATAAAAGTTTATATGTAATGTTTGTACAATGTTTTTTTTTTTTCATGTGAATTTTCTGTGAAAATCATTCCAAACACTATCATCACAATTTCTTCCTGCATATCATCCGCCATGCTTATTCTGAAGTCTCGTGAGATTTCCTGTGTTCACAGTCGAGACTCTGGTTGAAACTCTTTGTCGCATCATGGCACACCACACACTATAGGAGCAAAACGCTTAAATCTAGGATTTTTTTGTCCTCATGTTTGTGGTCTATCACATTTTGAAAATCTTATAAGATATGAAAAATCTTTTGGTGTGTACCCAGCATAACTCTTTATTGTGATGCTCCCCAAACAGACAGTCTAATGAATAATTTTGCAACTACATGTCAAGTTATTCTAACCCTAGCAGTCTACTAACACTCTAGTCAACAGAATGTGTTAAGGGAATAATCAAAATAAAGTGAAACCATTATTCTTGTTTTTCACAACTCGTGTGCTTTTTCTGGGTGAGACTAATAGAGTCTCACGAACATGCCATGCACAGAAGACCAATGGCCAAAGTAATTTTGGTTTGTTTTTCACCAAACCCCATCGTATACCCCTAGAACAAATGGAATATACGGCACGTCGTATGGGATCATTCAGTGATACTTTTCCATCTTTGAGGCAACAGTCATAAACAAGAGCAGTATGTGAGCACAATACAACTCAGAATATCACTCAGACAACTGAGGCTGATATCCACCTTCCCTGTATTTACAGCGATTTATTTCCACTTTTAATTGCTACTGATTGTTTTTTGTTGACCAACACTCAAATAACCTCATAAAGCACTAAAATCAGAGACTTAAAAGGATAGTTCAACCTAAAATGAAAATGAAAATCATAATTTACTCAACCTGGTGTTTTTCTAATGCCTTATGCTCTTCTTTCTTTTTTAGAGCTTGTGCTCATCGATATAATGGGAGTGAATAAGGGACCAGCAAGTCTTTTTTTTTTTTTTTAAGCAGTCTGATCAGGAACACCTCAGGATGCTGATGGTCTCTTACTGAGTGTCATGGGTGGAGTGGCTGTAATCAAGCGCACAACGCCAGGGATACTAAGACTTTAATCCAGGAATAAACATGAAAAAGTACTACCACATAGAACTCAAATAATGCAAGACAAGGAACAGGGAGAAACAGAGGGCTTAAATACACAGAGAACAGCTGGGGCAAATGAACTCACCCACTGAGCACAGACACGTCCAAACGACGTCATTACAACGTCTTTGTCGAACGTTCAGAAGACGTCCACTGAGTAGCCAGAATGAAAGTTTTTATGACGTCTTTTTTAGACGTCTTTTTGACGTTCAATGTTGACGTCCAAGTGACATAAAAAGTCAACGTTCAAAAGACGTCCAATGAAGAGTCAGCTTGAACGTCTTTTTTAGACGTCTTTTTGACGTTCACTGTTGACGTCCAACTGACATAAAAAGTGAACGTTCAGAAGACGTCCACTGAGGAGCCAGAATGAAAGTTTTTATGACGTCTTTTTTAGACGTCTTTTTGACGTTCAATGTTGACGTCTAACTGACATAAAAAGTGAACGTTCAGAAGACGTCCGCTGAGGAGCCAGAATGAAAGTTTTTATGACGTCTTTTTTAGACGTCTTTTTGACGTTCAATGTTGACGTCCAACTGACATAAAAAGTGAACGTTCAGAAGACGTCCGCTGAGGAGCCAGAATGAAAGTTTTTATGACGTCTTTTTTAGACGTCTTTTTGACGTTCAATATTGACGTCTAACTGACATAAAAAGTGAACGTTCAGAAGACGTCCGCTGAGGAGCCAGAATGAAAGTTTTTATGACGTCTTTTTTAGACGTCTTTTTGACGTTCAATGTTGACGTCCAACTGACATAAAAAGTGAACGTTCAGAAGACGTCCGCTGAGGAGCCAGAATGAAAGTTTTTATGACGTCTTTTTTAGACGTCTTTTTGACGTTCAATGTTGACGTCCAACTGACATAAAAAGTGAACGTTCAGAAGACGTCCGCTGAGGAGCCAGAATGAAAGTTTTTATGACGTCTTTTTTAGACGTCTTTTTGACGTTCAATGTTGACGTCCAAGTGACATAAAAGGTGAACGTTCAAAAGACGTCCAATGAAGAGTCAGCTTGAACGTCTTTTTTTAGACGTCTTTTTGACGTTCACTGTTGACGTCCAAATGACATAAAAAGTGAACGTTCAGAAGACGTCCACTGAAGAGCCAGAATGAAAGTTTTTATGACGTCTTTTTTTAGACGTCTTTTTGACGTTCACTGTTGACGTCCAACTGACATAAAAAGTGAACGTTCAGAAGACGTCCGCTGAAGAGCCAGAATGAAAGTTTTTGACGTCTTTTTTAAACGTCTTTTTAGCGTTCACTATTGACGTACATAGTGAACGTTCATTAGACATCTCTTTTAAATGTTGATTTTTGATGTCCAAGTAACATCTTTACAATATTGTAAATGAAAGTTTTCACAACGTCATTTCAACGTCACTTACAGACGTCTAAAGAACATTCATACAAAATTTTAAGATGCACAAACGAAATTAGCTTTACTATTAGCTTTATTAAACCATGTTTTGGTCATCAAACAGGCTTTTGTTCCAAGGTTGGATGACAACATGGTATTCAATAAAACTCATTCTAGTCATAGTAAAAGCAGTGTGCAGAACTACTGCTTTAAAATTGTAAATAATAAATTAATACCTATCCCTTTGATGCACCTGTCTAAAACATGCAAATACTTTTTAGTAGCCTTATATTTTTGCAATTGGAAATAAGTGACATCTGATTATTGATTAAAAAAAAAAGCAAAAATAGTTTGAAATGACAATTTTTTTCCATCTTTAATGAGGTTTTCAGCAAATTATGAACAGGCTGATAAATAAAACAACTCTAATGGTTACACTGAACTGCCAAGTGAACAAAAAACAAATTACTCCAGACCAAGATTGGGGGTGGGTGGTTGGAAAGGGGGAGAGAGACATAAAGTCCCCTAAACTAGAAATAAACACACGCGCCTTACAGTACTCATGTAAAATTCCTCATTATTTCCACCCCTGTATGCCCTCCACGGCACGTTTAAGATGTTCTGCTGCATGATGCTTGATTGTAGCCTCTGTAGCTTCTTTATCCCATTTTATGACTGCAGCTGCAAGAGTTGAACAAAAACAAAAAATCCATAAGTAACATTGCAAGTTAACATACAATATTTTTATACCGGCTCATTGTTTACAAGCGTGGAGGAGGATTGTTCAAATTTATTGTATGTTGAATGACATATTTATGGATTTTTGTCAGTTTATTTAAAATGGTTTGTATTAGTCTTCGCAAGTTCACTTTGTAAACAACGGGGCGGTACTTCTGCCTACGTCCAGCATGAAACTGCATTGATTTGGACTTCAACAATTTGGTTACCGTTGAAGTCCATTGTGTGGAGAAAAATCCTGGAATGTTTTCCTCAAAAACTTAATTTCTTTTCCTCTGAAGAAAGAAAGACATGAATATCTTGGATGGCATTGGGGTGAGTAAATTATCAGGAAATTTTCATTTTGAGGTGAACTAATCCTTGAAGTGGCAATACTACAGTGACCAATGGTGACTGGTGTGGTATATGGCAGCAAACAAATGACTGAAAATGGGTTCTCTAAACTCGCGTCGCTGTATGTTAGGAAGGTGTAAGACTGCAATAGACAGTGGCCTTGGGTGACAAGATATTTAAGATAGCAATCATGAATTGAGAGAGACTGCATATAATAAAATTTCTCAAGCACAGCCCAAATGTAATGCTTTTGGATACTATAACTTCCATTTTAGCAAATACTAGATTACTTGTAGATGAGTTTAGAAAGAGGTAATCCAGTAAAGTATCCAGCTCCAGCGTTATCAGTTCTGCTGTCAGTACTGGAGAAATTGAGAAAATGCACTTACTATTTATTAATGATAAATAGATGTTATCTTGCAAATTCCATCTTTGCCAGCCGTTTCTATACGAGATAATATTAAATCATCTGTATATGATGCATTTTTGATATTTGCAATGCAGAAGAGAGTTGTTGTAAAATGCAGTCTCTACTGTTGCATTGCGGTTACTTGTTTGATAATAAAAAAGAGCTATTTAAGTAAGGGATAATGTAAAGCAAGGCGGATGTTATAGCGAATACAACCCCGCAGGCTGATGCGGAGGGGTCTTGAATCTGCCTGAAGGGGTTGTATTCGCTATAACAACCGCCTCGCTCTACATTATCCCGCTTATTACATGGCTACCCACCAAATAAATTAATAATTTGACATAAAAAATTGATTTAAAAAGGAGTTTATTCATTTAAAAAGGATTGTATTGCTTCTGCTAAAGAAAATACTCCGTTACGTCTCTACGGTTAGAATCCTGCGTCTATAGCAAACCTGTTTTTCATGGCAACGGTGTGTTATACTTAGCAGAGTTGTGTTATCAAGAAATAACACACCGCTTTCTACATTAGAGTTCAACCAAGCCATGTAATAATGGACAATAATTTCGAGCAAGGGACGCTGTTTCCAACTTCAAGGTGGCTTATGTGTGTGCGCACCGAAACTGACCGCAACTAGACAAGCAAATTATACTTTAGGCTTTGTGTGCGCATTTAACCATCAAATACACAACAAAATATGTCAAAATGACCGGATTGGAGAGTATTCACTTAAACAGTTCATATCTTAAATTGGTGTAAATAGTTTGGAGAAAAGGGGAGATTGGTATTATTTGATCTGCATTCAGTCTAATAAACCTTCTGATGATTGCACCATTAATGTGAATCAAACAAAAGGCAAAGAGAAAATACTCACAGCCCTTGAATGATTAACTTTGTCTTGATGAATTGTCTTAATGCTTACCCTCACTTTTGTCTATCTGAGTGCTTTTAATTTATTAAAATAGAACAATGTAAAAAAAAAAGAAAAAAAAAAAAAAAGAAATTAGTTCATTGTGTTTTTAAACTTTATGCATGTAGCATGTGCTTTTCAATTTGCAATTTTTTTTAAAGTTTGTTCAGTAGGTTACCAGTTTAAAAAGTACAATTGGGTATCATTTTATTATAATAATACTAACATAATTTGTGTACCTTTACCTTTCAAAAGTTTTAGTCGTCTCCAGAGGCAGTTTCTGCTTCTTCACCTTCCCCTTCATATTGAATTTTGCCATCAGCCGGTTGGTAAAGAGCCTGAAGAAACAAATTCACCATTTAGAAATTACATGCGTGTGGTAATCTACAGGAACTGTAGCATGGGTGAGAGTGCCAAGAGTGAATTAAAGAAATGGGGGCATGGGACACTGTTGTTTTCTGGAATCGATTAAACAAACCTCTTAGAAGTGACCATTTGCTCTGAGAAAGACCTCCCAGAGTATCTTGAGATTGGCCTTTGAACATTTTCAGAATCTGAAAGACAAAATTTGTCAAATATTACTTTATTGTTCGTAATAGTGGATATAGCTCTTGTAGCAAGTTGTGTGCCCATATAACTCGAGCAACCCCAGTGCAGAGCTCCTGCCTCTGTTGTACTGAGCGGACAGTGTAAAGATATCTAGGCTATATACTTCTGGCAAGGGCTGCACGATTTGGGGAAAATGTCATTGTCATTGGAATTATTGAGGTCAATATTGTGATTGAGATATGCAATCACGATATAATAAACAAATGGTTTCATGAGTCAACTTGCTTGGTTCTCAAGGAAAATGCACACACAGATTAGTGATGATAATGCTGAAATGTGTATTTCTCGACTCAAACTAGCAACAACAACTTATTTATTGATAATACCTATAATGATCAATAAGCCATTGATGACTGGATAAAAACTCTTAAAACTTCATTGTAGCTAAGAAGACACACCTAAGAAGACGGCTGACAAGAAATGTATACACACACACAGACACAGTATATTGCTTTTAATTTATTTAGCATATAGTTAACAAAATAATACTAATATAAATGAAAGTCAAAAGCCCACAGTCATACCTGGAAACAAATCCTGTTCAAATAGGATATATGGGCCATTCTACAGAATTGGTTTAAAGTTAAACAAATTTTTTTGCAAGCAAATTTTATAATATCCAATGTAAACATTTCTAGTAATTGTGCAGTTAATCATCATATTGTATTTTCAGACAGGTTTGGAATATTTATCCTCTCCCCAAAATTGTGACTAATGAAACACAATAATATGAAAGTCAACAACAATTACAATTTTAACTATTCCAAGTGTAATTTTTCCTTTGTAAAAAGCATACATTTTATCATACGTATTTCAAAGTTAAGGATTCATTAGTATTGTCTAAAAACATTCATATTTCGTCTCAAACATATATATATATTTTGATACATTAATATAGGGCGTATACATTTTAATTTGCAGTGTAATAGCATACGTTTAAAACATTGCATTTTATTTAAACAACATATTTCATGAACATATTTCAGCAGATTTTTACTCATCTCAGTATTGCAATATAGTTAAGGAAAAGCTAAACTATAATAGCATTACGTTCATGTAAAAATAGCATGTTGTAATTGTAGTAAACGAGCATCTGAGCCGTTCATTCACGCATACAAACGCGATTCATATTAGAACAAAGATATTTACGTTTGAATAGCGCGCGCTTTCAGCGGGTGATTAGCAGATAATGAGTTGCCATGAGAACGACTAACGTCTCTCTTTTTATATAGATTACATAAACAGAATATTCTCTTTCGTTTTGAATTAGATCATTAAAAAGTAAACACTTAAATTATTATAAAGATTACTCTTGACAGTGTGTATTTGCTGAGTTTTGCTTACGTTTAGAGACCTGCTCCAGAAAAAAAGTTCATGTAGAAGGAGAGGCAGAAAAAAGCATAATGTTTTGTTTCGATTGTAAGTGGACACATAAAAAAGACATTTTACAGTTTATTTTTCCATATTTCAAGTCTGTATGACCATAAATGACGGAGTATTTTAAGTCTATTTTGCTGCTATGTGAAAAAAAAAAAAAAAAACAGCAGAACGCGCGGGCGCATTTGTCGACTTTTCGGTTAATGTGCCCGCGCAAATTGCCGCAGTTTTAAGAAGTTTTTTAAGGTATTAGGGGGCATGTGTGACTTCCAATTCATCTGATATCATCTCTCAACTGAATAACATATTAAATTAATTTTTTTTTAAATGTTTACTTACCTGTTTTAGGGTTTTAGTCCAATTAAGGCAGTGTCTCTCTCCACGTGTCAGCAGCCTCTTTCATCGGCAGGATACTTTTCCTGGTGACTTTGCAGTGTGACGTGCGATTCTTCTTCTTTGATTTTTTAACGGCGGTCGCAAACTGTTTTAGTGCATTACCGCCACCCTCAGGTTATAAATGATCTCTGGCTTACATGCTATGTCATTATACGAAATAAATAAATAAAACAAATGATTTTATCCAGCTTGGTAGCTCTTAGAAACTAAAAATAAATATTACATTATTTTATGGCCTGATGATTTATTTAATATTTCTTTTAAAATCCCTCCCATGCCCTAAATTTTCCTCTTCACTATGCTATCATATTTATTACACATCATAACAATACTCTGCTGATCAGGTACATTGCAATTATTACATAAACCAGTATCATGCTTCCCTATTAGATGCAGAGTTTTGTTTGGTCTAGTGTGCCCTAACTGTAACCTTGCAATGATTTCCCCCTTCGTACCCCAACCTAAGGGTTTATAAACATAGTTCCCCTCCCTTGATTCCTCTATTCTATTGTTCCTGCCACATTCTCATAACTTCTTTCTTTATTATCGATTTAGCTTCTGATTTTCCTTCTTTGCTGTATATTGAAATATTTTGTGCTAGGGTTAGGGTAACCCTAACCCTAACCCTAACCCTAATCTCACACATACGTATTTGCTATATTTGTTCATCAGTACAGGATTCTGTGTCCTCCAATGACATCAGGACATTTTGTGATGAGATATATGTGCTAAATCAACATTGAATTAGGAGTCTTTACAAAAACAAAAATACACATATGATCCCACTCCAACATTTTTTATATAAATCTGTAACATTTTAGGCCCTTTGTGGGCTCAACCCTATTTGGAAGATCCAGAGAATCATGAAGCGTGCTCTGCACCACTTGATAGTGGGTTGTAATTCTCCTGAATTGCTTTTAATGCTGGAAATGTGCATGCACTGTGCAAGTTTGAGCACACATTCACATCCAAAATTTCACAGTTTCTATTACTTAATCCATATATCAAATAAATAATTGATTCATTTTAGAATGATTGCATAATATCAACTTATTATGCAATATCATTTGCCATTTTCATAATAATGTGATTATTTTTATTTTTTTATTTACCAGTATTTCGTATGACTATTTGTCAAAAAACTTCTTGCATTTCACAATGACACATTTCAGATTGGTTCAGATACTGAAATAGTCTTCTGTCCAAAAGGAGTCCTGGCTTTCTTGCACATCCATACATATCCACAGTAAGGGTCACTATTCAGATGTTCGATATTAAACCAAATTTGCACTTCCACAGATGTCCAAAGGGTTCCCTAGTCAGATGTTCAGATTTTGAACCAGTTTTGCATGTCCACAGACATCCAAAAGAGTCCCTAGTCAGACGTTCAGATATTAAACCAGTTTTGCACGTCCATAGACGTCCAAAAAAGTCCCTAGTCAGACGTTCAGATATTGAATCTGTTTTGCACGTCCACAGACGTCCAAAAAAGTCCCTAGTCAGACGTTCAGATATTGAATCTGTTTTGCACGTCCACAGACGTCCAAAAGAGTCCCTAGTCAGATGTTCAGATTTTGAACCAGTTTTGCACGTCCATAGACGTCCAAAAGAGTCCCTAGTCAGACGTTCAGATATTAAACCAGTTTTGCACGTCCATAGACGTCCAAAAAAGTCCCTAGTCAGACGTTCAGATATTGAATCTGTTTTGCACGTCCACAGACGTCCAAAAGAGTCCCTAGTCAGATGTTCAGATTTTGAACCAGTTTTGCACGTCCACAGACGTCCAAAAGAGTCCCTAGTCAGACGTTCAGATATTAAACCTGTTTTGCACGTCCACAGACGTCAAAAAGAGTCCCTAGTCAGATGTTCAGATTTTGAACCAGTTTTGCACGTCCACAGACGTCCAAAAGAGTCCCTAGTCAGACGTTCAGATATTAAACCAGTTTTGCACGTCCATAGACGTAAAAAAGAGTCCCTAGTCAGACGTTCAGATTTTGAACCTGTTTTGCACGTCCACAGACGTCAAAAAGAGTCCCTAGTCAGACGTTCAGATATTAAACCAGTTTTGCACGTCCATAGACGTAAAAAAGAGTCCCTAGTCAGACGTTCAGATTTTGAACCAGTTTTGCACGTCCACAGACGTCAAAAAGAGTCCCTAGTCAGACGTTCAGATATTAAACCAGTTTTGCACGTCCATAGACGTAAAAAAGAGTCCCTAGTCAGACGTTCAGATTTTGAACCTGTTTTGCACGTCCACAGACGTCAAAAAGAGTCCCTAGTCAGACGTTCAGATATTAAACCAGTTTTGCACGTCCATAGACGTAAAAAAGAGTCCCTAGTCAGACGTTTAAATATTGAACCTGTTTTGCACGTCCACAGAAGTAAAAAACAGAGTGCCTAGTCAGACGTTTAAATATTGAACCTGTTTTGCACGTCCACAGACGTCCAAAAAAGTGCCTAGTCAGACGTTCAGATTTTGAACCAGTTTTGCACGTCCACAGACGTCAAAAAGAGTCCCCAGTCAGACGTTCAGATTTTGAACCAGTTTTGCACGTCCACAGACGTCAAAAAGAGTCCCCAGTCAGACGTTTAAATTTCGAACCTGTTTTGCACGTCCAAAGACGTCGAAAAAAGTCCCTATTCAGACGTTCAGATATTTAACCAGTTTTGCACGTCCACAGACGTCCATAGGGGGTCCTAGTTAGACGTTCAGATTTTGAACCAGTTTTGCACGTCCACAGACGTCCATAGGGGGTCCTAGTCAGACGTTCAGATATTGAACAAGTTTTGCACGTCCACAGACGTCAAAAAGAGTCCCTTGGCAGACGTTCAGATTTTTAACCAGTTTTGCACATCCACAGACGTCCATAGGGGGTCCTAGTTAGACGTTCAGATTTTGAACCAGTTTTGCACGTCCACAGACGTCCAAAAGAGTCCCTAGTCAGACGTTCAGATTTTGAACCAGTTTTGCACGTCCACAGACGTCCATAGGGGGTCCTAGTCAGACGTTCAGATATTGAACAAGTTTTGCACGTCCACAGACGTCAAAAAGAGTCCCTTGGCAGACGTTCAGATTTTTAACCAGTTTTGCACGTCCACAGACGTCCATAGGGGGTCCTAGTTAGACGTTCAGATTTTGAACCTGTTTTGCACGTCCACAGACGTCAAAAAGAGTCCCTAGTCAGACGTTCAGATATTGAACCAGTTTTGCACGTCCACAGACGTCAAAAAAAGTCCCTATTCAGACGTTCAGATATTGAACCAGTTTTGGACGTCCACAGATGTCCATAGGGGGTCCTAGTCAGACGTTCAGATTTTGAACCAGTTTTGCACGTCCACAGACGTCAAAAAAAGTCCCTATTCAGACGTTCAGATATTGAACCAGTTTTGGACGTCCACAGATGTCCATAGGGGGTCCTAGTCAGACGTTCAGATTTTGAACCAGTTTTGCACGTCCACAGACGTCAAAAAAAGTCCCTATTCAGACGTTCAGACATTTAACCAGTTTTGCACGTCCACAGACGTCCATAGGGGGTCCTAGTTAGACGTTCAGATTTTGAACCTGTTTTGCACGTCCACAGACGTCAAAAAGAGTCCCTAGTCAGACGTTCCGATTTTGAACCTGTTTTGCACGTCCACAGACGTCCATAGGGGGTCCTAGTCAGACGTTCAGATTTCGAACCTGTTTTGCACGTCCACAGACGTCCATAGGGGGTCCTAGTCAGACGTTCAGATTTCGAACCTGTTTTGCACGTCCACAGACGTCCATAGGGGGTCCTAGTCAGACGTTCAGATTTCGAACCTGTTTTGCACGTCCACAGACGTCCATAGGGGGTCCTAGTCAGACGTTCAGATTTCGAACCTGTTTTGCACGTCCATAGACGTCCATAGGGGGTCCTAGTCAGACGTTCAGATTTTGAACCTGTTTTGCACGTCCACAGGACGTACAAAAGTGGTTCTGAACTGACAGACGTTATACAGACATGATCTGAACGTCTATCTGACGTCGCGTGTTTGCTGGGCAATGACAGTAACCATAGTAACTAACAGGACACAACTGAACGAAATTAACTAATGAAGGAGGAGTGGCTAGAAACTGAACAATGAACATTGAGGAAGTCCAAACAGAAACATGACACTGAGAACATACAAAGACAACAACATTCAGTTACTATAGTAAATGGTAAAGGAATAAGTTTTTCTTATAACTTATGATTTTAGTGTAAACAGCATTTATTATCTAAAAATTGTAAATACTGTAGCAGTGCTTGGTGCGAATATTTTTTTTATTTTTTTTTGGTGACACTTTATTTTAAGGTGACATTGTTACACGTTACTACATGTACTTACTATAGTAATAACAGTAAATGATGCATAATTACAAGTAACTAACCCTAAACCAAACCCTAACTCTATGGTAAGTACATGTAGTTAATTAAGATTACTCAGTACTTTTTTTGAGTAAGTACAATAACTACACCTTAAAATAAAGTGTAACCTTTTTTTCTGTATCTTCAAATGATCAAGGATCAAAACATTAGAGACCAACATGGGGCTAGTTGTCACATAATGAAATTCAATGTGTGTATTCTCCATTTTTGTATGTTGGCCTCAAACCTTTAGTTCAAAACCTTCTTAAATAATTTGTATTAATTTTCATTCATTTTGTCCACCATTTTTTCCTATTATCGTTATGTTTTGGCTATACCTGCTGGATAAACATGAGAACATGCTAAAACTGATCTGGCATAGATTGATGGCAAGCGCCATGAACGTATAATGAAGGTGAACTGTTTTCGAGATGTCAGGTCAGGTCAGAGCAAGTGATTTTATACAATTCATTAATTCATTCATTAATAATAATTTATGTTGTTATAAAAATAACTTTGGTATATGTGATCTGTTAGGTTGTTGTTGTATAATTGTTCTGCTGTTTTAGGCTGTTAAATGGCTGGTTCCCATTGTAACAGCATGTTCTGCTATTGGGGCAAGTTGTCACAAAAGGGTCAATGTGTGTTTACTCAACCGTATTTCTATTTCTAGCAAAAAGGTGGAAATGTTCAAAATTTCTTTTCTGCAGTGCAAAAACCTTCAAATTAGTTTAAATTGTAATGTTTTACTGTGACATTGTGTGTGCGGCGACCCTTTCAGTGGCAATAAAGCTGCTTTGGTCTTATTGTCGTCTTTTCATTAACTGGCTTTTGGTGATCAGGATAAATAGGATCAGTTTAATTTTCATAAGCTCTTAATATCTGTTAAACGCTAGCTGAATAATGTAGTTGAAATTAGATCCAGATAATTATCCTTGGATATTAGTCCATTAAGAATCAGATGAAAATGCATTACTGAAAAGGCAGATAAAAAGGCAAATGTTATACAGCTGATAAGATGTGCAAAATGATAAAAAGGAGAGAGACAGAGAGAGCAAGATGAATAGAATTGTAAATATCTGTCTACCTACAGTATATAGATATATATTTCAGGAGGAAGTCGCAGCGCACAGCATCCACTAAAACTATAATGGGCATTTAAAAACACGAATGAGGGAAATGTATCGCTGGAGGCATTGTGTTCGGCCGGCCGTCGAAGGCAGGTGGTGTGCATCGATGGGTCGATCTCTACCAGTAGACCAGCTGGAAAGGATGCGTTCCTAATGCCTTGATTATTGTATTATTCTCACCTTCATCCACAAATACTTGAGAGCGACCCATCCGAATGTAATCTCTCCCAGGGGAAGCGGTGGCCATGGCTGCTGTTTGATTTTCTGTCATGGCTGTGAGGCCTAATGAAAACTAATGTTGGGAGAAGGGAAATGATTTGTTAAAAGTAGCAGGAGCTAAAAATTGAAGAGGGTAGATGGGATATTACAGAGACAACCTGGCTCTCCATTGGCCCCCGGCACTCCTCCTTTTCTGGCTCCTTGGCCATTTATATTTGAATGTTTTGACAACCTTGTAAATTGCAGTATTGATCTATGCCATAGCAAAGAATAGAAATACAAAGTTGTGAGGGACATCCATGAGTGTGTATGCGTATTGATTATTGTAATGAATGATATTACATCAGATGACCTCTGAGATGTGTGGAAGGTTTTAATTTGAGATGCCTATTCATAATGCTGTCAAAAGCCCCAAATGAATACAAGCAAGTGTCATTAAGATTCAAGTGTGCTTCAGTAACTGGGAAAAGAGGGTGTTGAAAATGGACCAGCTGAAAATGGAGTTGTTGGGGGTTTGCCTTGATTATGTGTAACGTAGGTCGGCTAGTAAGAGCTGTGCAAGTAAACCTCACTCCCCTGATCTCAAGAGGCTCTCTAGCGACTGATGCTAAAGGCTGTGGTCTTGCGCTCCCCACGGCGGAGACCCGCGGTTTGAGGCCCGCACAGAGCGGGGCGAGTAGGACCTGAGGGGTTACAGATGTATTAATGTAATGATGTATATTAAGTTTTTTTTGCTTCTTTTATCCCCCTTTGGTTTGCCAGAAGTAAGGAATATGTAAAGAATATTGTATAATAAGCCTGTAGTCACAAAATAACCTTGAGAGGTGGTCCAGGTCAATGTGATCTCATGAGTATTCGTATGTATTTTTTACATATATATACATACATAGATAGATAGATAGATAGATAGATAGATAGATAGATAGATAGATAGATAGATAGATAGATAGATAGATAGATAGATAATACTGCAGTTGAATGACAATTTCTACTGTTTACAGTGTGATACAGAAAGATAGATAATATGCACGATTGTCTTATTGGTAAATTACCTATGATCCACATCCAGTCTCAGGCATTTCATTTGGTTTTGAAAGCGTGAAGCATTAAAACAGAAATAGCTCTAAGCATCTATATTTTTCCATCTCAGCAACTCTACGCATACAAAATTAATTGCTAAGAAAGACCAGGTCAATGCACAAGCTGCTGAGTGTTTGTCTAAGAACAAATGACAAATTTGGAGAACAATGAGAAGAAAACAAACAGTCATTATTATTATAAGAGAGAATTGAGAATAGTGAAAGAGTCAAAGAATGTACAAAAAGTGTCAAGCAACTGCTGCTTATACATTTTTCATTTTCAACACTTTGCATTTCTGCATGTTTATTTGTGTATTTAATTAATGGATTCTTTGTTTACCATGTGAAGAGAGTAAATGAGAGTAAGTGGATAGATTGGTACGTGGGCGTTCAACACATTCATAACTAATGGTTTAAGTCACTGATGCATGACCCAAAAACAGTTTATCGCATGGACAGTTTTCCTACTGAAAACATATCTAGCAAACATACAAGCAAATGCAAGCTGTGCGAATGCACAGAAAGAATCTTACTAATTACTACAATTTTTATTTTCATTCTAATTAAGCCTAATTAGTTTTATTTTATCGACCAGAGGTACTGTATAGCGATCATTATAACACTTTCAAATATCCTTCCGGACTTTTTTTTTTTTTTTAAGTTGCTGTTTGGATTTAAATAGGCAAATGCTTAGGAGTCTATGATTGGATCATTACTGGGATGTGATGGAGTAGACACCTCTTGATGGAAATAACATTTATTTACATCAAGAGGTGCATACATTTTTTGGTCAAGATCTTGTATTGACAATGCAAGAGTCCAGCACTCTGAAAAGTCTCCTCCAGCACATCCCAAAGACTTTCAATGAATTTAAGGTCGGGACTCAGAGGAGCCGATTCATGTGTGAAAATGATTATTCATGCTCCCTCCCAACCATTCTTTCACAGTTTGAGAATTGTCATCCTGGAATATGGCCATGATCCCTACATGGATGTTTAAGAAATTAAAAGCTACACACTCCATCAATTAGGATTAGAATAACTGTTTTCAAACATAATATGCTAGAAACATAATAATTACTGAAATAATTATGTAATCATAGACTCTTAAGCATTTGCCTATTTAAATCCAAACAGTGTTGTTGTTTTTTGGCCGGGTAATGTATCTATTTGTCCTTCCATTTTTTTTTTTGGAGGTAATCATTTTTCAAAATGCTCCTATTCCACTTTGTTTTAAGCAGCTTACACAAAAGTGCACATACTATGCAAGTGGCCATTACCAGAGCAGGTCACTTTAGTTTCAAATCAAGTAAGACCACCCTGAAGTGCCAGGAACACTGTGACATTTTCTATCATTATTTTTGAGTGAAAGGAGAGTGAGTTGTTAGGGTGTTTCACTTGATTACTGGGAGGATGCTAGGTGTGGATAAATCACATATTTATATGACGTACAGAATGAAAACACTGGATCCTCAACCTCACATATTGAGAATAAAGTTGTCAGCCATTCCACTGCTCTACTTTTTCATTGTTTTTCAATGTAAACATGATCTAGACGGACGTCTTAATTGTTTTGCTCGCGTCTTTTGCAGTGTCTTGCGCATGACATAGTGTTCTAAAAATGCGTTTCTCAAATTAAATGTAGTTTGTTTGTTTTTTAACAGCAAAAATGCCTTCTGTGTGAAGACCCTTAGAAGTCATCTTCAGATTATTATTGTTTATACACTTGAGGTAATTATCTAGGCATTTGCCTTCATGCTGAATAGTTGCATTTATAACATGTTATAGGGATTTTTACAATTAGCATTAAGTACTATGATTAGGTTTATGTGAAGCATACAAAAGGTCATAAGTTCACAGATATTTTGAGGTCAAGTTACTCAAGTCATTGATGTCACTCAATAAATGGAACCCAATGAAACCCCACTCCTGTTATACAGTCGCTGGCATAGAGTTTCCATTTTAGTTCATTAGCGTAATGTGTACAGTATTAAAGTCTGGAAGAAGAATATAAACTCTGGCCCATCTTGGATTTTTCTTCTAGTGCACATGAAGATGGTAAGAGAAAAGTATATATATTGTGAGCAGGATTGTATTAAAGTTTTATCCTTTTTTTTTTTTTTTTTTTTCACTACATTGGATCAGAATTAATCTATTTATATGATTTTACATGTACAGAGTTTGCATATGCATATATATAATTTTTACTTCATATCTCACAATTGTGCATTTATTTGCAACAACTGCAACATTATATCCAACAATATGACTTGTTTCATATTTTAAAATAGTGATGCATCAAAGTTATTCTTTTTTTCCTGAAACACCGAAACCTAAATTAAAGGTTTCATTTAGCCAAAAACTGAAATACTGGAATACTTTTGAGTATTAAGCAGTGAAGACCAGTTTAGAAGTCAATTACTCTCTTTTGCTGCATCCAACAGGGCATTCCTAAATTTGGATGTAAGTTATGGTAGAAATGAGACTGCGCTATCAGTCCTCTCAATGAGGCAAAGGGGGCGATGAGGGGATTACCATTAGCATAATTAGCATTGTGTAGCGAGAGTTCACTGGCTGTATCCTGTGAGAGTTAATTCAGCGCTAGTTGTGTTGTGCCCCATGCGATCTATCCATTATATGCTAAAAAATTAAATTACAGAGCTCAGTGCCAGTTTTTACACTATTACATTGGATTGCGCTTCAGTGTGTGCACTGATTGGGCCAAACAGGGGGGCTTGATGGAAATTCATTCGAGCTAAGAGAAATGGTATCTTCTTCTGAGCTCTTTAGAGACACTAGCCGTCCCATTACTGCTCTCAATTTACTCATGTGTAGTCCTGCTTGCTATTTACCATATGTGAGTCGTTATGTATTCCAGGAACAGTGGAATGTTTGTTTATTGGCCTAAATGTGTTAATATGCGTGTTAGAGAGTGTCAAAGTGAACCTCAGAGGACCTGCGTAGTCTTATCAGACCAAGGCCAGAAGAGTCGGGGTGTTTGTGAACGTGTTAGTTCAAGGACTATTCCCACATATACATGTGCACATCTATTTGCTTTTATACTGCATTCTCTGAAACATACACTAAATTTAGTGTGTTCACCACTGGAGGTCCTTGTTTCTCCTAGTCATTTGCTGTGTCTAATTTTGAAGGCTACATGATACATTTAGTCATGGTTTGCTTAACATTCACAGTGTCATTTTTAAGACCAAGCCTAAAGATTAAAAAAAAAAAAAAAAAAGGCAAACAGGGAGAAATATGAAACAATTTAATGTAAAACCATGCCAGTGGCTAAACAAACGAAATCCTGTTTCTTACCATTGTGAAATTCCATTGAGTTAACACATGTCTCTTGCCATCCTTGTCCCCCTCCTGTAAGGCTGTTCATTCTGCTTGTTCTATTTGAACTATTTGAACCTGTACCTCATTTGATATCTACAGTACCTGGATTGGTATTGAATCTTATTTCACATCTTATGAACTCTTCCATACTCTGAGACTTGATTGCTGCATGCTTTGCCTTGTAGACGGGGGAAACCCTATGGCCCAGTAGGAGTAATTGTGGGTTCCAGCTGGTGGTGTGTTGGACCCATCAATGAATTCTGCCAGTAACACACTGACACCTCAAGATTTAGCCTAGGGGCAGGACCGGATGTCTGCACCACTGAGTTCCAGACTGTTGAGAAACCTCACATGGAACCTATTGTAGTCTGGCAGGAAGGCACCCTAATAATAGCACATCCCTATGTCACACTTTTGCGGCCGTGTTTTCTCTAATCTATTTTATTAGCCTGTCTTCAGCGACAACAGCTGAAGTTTAATGTCACACGCTAGCATACATACATCCATCTCGCTCTACCTCCTCGCTCTCTTCTTCTCGCTCGCTCTCTTTCTCTGCAAATCCCCAGTGCCCTTTCTTTGACAATCCGATGGCTCTCATACTCACTCTTGAAGGATGATATCCCTAATGTTCATGACAAATTAATCCACTGGGGGAAAGCCTGTGACAGTGAGCCAGCAGTTGGTCATTGCTTTTACTAAATCTGTCATTTCCGATTTGGAGATCCATTTTGTACGGGGTTGCATATATATATATATATATATATATATATATATATATATATATATATATTAGTGCTGTCAAACGATTAAAATATTTAATCGCGATTAATCACATTAATGTCATAGTTAACTCGCGATTAATCGCAATTAATCGCACATTTTTATCTATTCTAATTGTCTCTTGATTTCTTTTTGTCCCATTATTTTTTCTCATTTTAATGCTCTTATCAACATGGAAAAGTGGATCGGCTTGCTTTGAGCAAATGTTTCTTTTTGAAATCAACATTGGCATACTGTAGTGTTCAATTTCACACTAACATTCTCACTTGGAGCAAATAATCTCTCACACAATGTAACACTGTCCATCAATAAAAGGGTGAAAGAAATACTGACGAGATCCTAATATTGACGAGGGGTTGGAGAATTCGCATCAGCGAATCAGTGTGCTTGGCCATCAAGTAGTAGGCCATTTCAGACTGGACGTGCTGCAATGATAGCTCAGTTCACAATGACAAAACACACAGATCACTTTGGTCTTGTCAACTGAAACATTTTGGCCACTTTTTTAAAATTAAACTTTCCATTCAGAATCTTATTGGCATCCATTTCGGCGTCTCGCGCTCATCATTCATCCACTCAAAACATGATGTTAAAAGGGGTCGCACACTGGACGAGAAGCGAAGCGCAGCGCCTCGTATTTAAAATTCGAACACATTATTCTCTATGAGTGTACACACACCTTTTATTGCTGGCCATAAAATGAGAAAGTACGCGTCCGATGTGCGATACAAGTTGTCCATAGACGCGGCTTCTCGTCCACTCTTTGGCCGGCTCGCAAGCCCAAACAAGTGTGTGCGGCGTGCCTGTTGTTTTGTTTCCGGTCTAGCTAGATCCGGTGGTGTTGTACTAACGTTACTAGTTGTTGCAAAAGCATGTCAAAAAAAAAATAAAAAAAAAAAACTACAAAGTTTGCTAGGCGTTAATCGCGCGATAAAAAAATTGACGCCGTTAAAATGGGGTTGCGTTAACGCCGTTAATAACGCGTTTAACTGACAGCCCTAATATATATATATAATATATATATATCAGCTGATTTGTACAACCTGGATTAAGTTGGGGAGTGGGAGAATACTGTAGATGCTAACTCAAATATTGTCATTAAATTGCATATGCTCCCAAAGCAGCTAATTGAGTTTGAAATGTTGCAATGCTGTTACAGTAAAAAAAAAAAAAAAAAAAAACAGGCCTGTGAAGGATATTGAACAGAGCACATGGTAATTTAAAACTTCTGCTAATCAATCGAGTTCATTAAAGGGCTTTGCTCACTCGAGTGTCTACTTTGCTATTGAAAATAAACCTGCAATAAATGAGGAATGCAACAGAAGTATCAATGACTTCATGCAATATTTAACTAGACCTTTAAAAATGTTATGTATTATTCATTTATTTAAAGGAATAGTTGACCAAACAGTATAAATTCTGTCTTTCTTTTTTTGTATTTTACTTTTTTAGTCCCATTTCCCCCCCAAACTTTTTTAATGTTTTAAGAGCTGCTTTAAATCTCACCTCTTATTTTCAATAATAATAAGACAAATTAATAACAACAGTATACACATAATCATACTTAGTATTGTGATAGTTTAACTGTAATGCATTTTATTAAAACCTTAATAATATAGGCTTATCTCAAGAATCTGCTCTAATGTCTGATTGAGTTTAAAAATGGTCATAACTGCTATTTTCATAAGGTACTTCATTCTCCCCTGTGTGCTAGAAATGCAGTTTATCCCATAAGATGACTCTCCCAAACTAATTTATATAAATTGCATGATTCATAGCCGCAACAAGCACTGAGACACACCTGAAGCATCTCCTTTATTCAAGTTTACCTTGAAGACTTTTGAACAGATTAACAGATTTTGAACAGATCAACACACAAGAACATGTGCACGCATACACGTACACATACATACAGAGCTTTTCATTTTGGCTGCATAACAAACCAATTAACTCTTTGACAACAGCAGCTGTTTGAAGAAAATAGACAAATGTTTGCATTCCATCAATATATTTCTGCTTGATGATGACTCGTGTTTATAAAGATCTACATTTAAAAGAAAGATTTGAGAAAAAAAGTATAAAATGTATTTGAATTTTTTCTACTACATGGTAAATTTGATATGAAACAATACAATAAATATTAAAGAATAAAAACAATCATCTAATACATATAAGTCCTACATCTAGTGATTTGTTTAACATTTCAGCTCATTCTGTCCAAATGTCATATTTAAACTTGACAGACATTATTTAAGTATTTTATTATTCCATTGATTGTTTTGTTTGCTGAAAACAATATATGTCCTACAAATGAACAGTTAGCTGTACTTATAAAATAGCAAATAGTGGAGAAATGTTTTCTCCACACAACAGATTCCAAAACCTAGTTATCTTGCATGCTCTGAAGTCTTGATTTGAAGGTTATTGCAAAAGGTATGCATTTAAAAAAAAGAAGAAAAAAAAAGAAGAAGTGTGCTATGCATTTTTGTGCTTATTGGAGTATTGTTTTGATAACTCATTTTTTTGTATGCTATTCTAAATCCGTCATTTATTAGCTTCCTTTTCATTTAAGATGTTGCCTTTGTGCTATTAGCAACATGCTAATGCCAGACTCTAATGAATCTGGGGTGCATTTCCCGAACAACGACGTAACTCGCTGCTTAACTACCATAGTACGATGCATCGTTGAAGAAATCAACTAGCTAGTCACCACTGTTTCCCGAAACTGTATTTTCGCAAAGTGGTCGTTCAACCACGTTGGTTTGTGACGTCACGCACGTGGTGGAGTAATAACTTCTTTTAATGAATCTATTTGAGATCGAATTAACGCTAGATGTTTTGCTATAAATTACAGACATGACATCTGAGGACTATTTCTCATTGTTCTCAGTTATTTTGCTTTATTTCCAGATTCAGTAGGCTCGTTCTTACATAGTCGAGCACGTTCGCATATGCGCACTCTTCAAAAACGGTGCTTTACATCTCTTGAAAAACTAAAAGACGTAAATGACATTTGTATGCATTCTAAATAAAAGACACAGGTTGTACTGAATGTCAGCTTGCTTATTTTGCTCAAGATAAGGATTTATTACGTCCACATGTAATGCAAACTAGAAACTATGCTTCTAACCACAGGTCGAGAGCTGTCGTTCCAACCACACAACTCTGCGATGCTGTTTGCGGATGTTCGTTGGAATGATGGTTTTGGGAAACACTGACTCGTTGAACTACGCTTATTATGGACGGAACTTGCGAACATAGTTGGCTAATGCTGCTTTTGGGAAACACACCCCTGGTTGTTAGTCAATTCTCTTATGCTTTTCACAAAATAACATAAAAATAGCACTACACATATTATGTAGTGCTATTTTTATAAAAAAAAAAAAAAAAAAAAAAAAAAAATCAGTCATTTGCAAGGTTGTGCATGATTTTATCCTAGATTTTTTGCTCCAACAAAAGCCCAAAAACGCAACAATTGCTATGTTTGAATGATCAAAAATGCAATCTGAGAAAAAGCCAATGTGTAGCCAATACTGTGAGATATTTAGCAGGTTAAATATCTATACCAGTTCACGACCCAAGTCCTGAAAAGTGAAATGTGTTTTGACTGGAACTTAACTGACATTGGCGATGACAGACAGTTGTCTAGTGTGAAAAGAACAACAATTCAATGACTTTAAAAGTTGTGTAGTGCATGGGCTTCATTAGTTGGTATTAGACAACACGGCAATGCACTGGGATTTGGAACAGAGATCTAGACTATGACGAATCTCCTAAAATCAAGCCTCAATCTGACTGAAGTCATGAAGTCAGCCAACAAACTTCTCAACTTTCCGGCGCTAGTGCTTCTTCTGGTCTGTTTTTTTTTTTTTTTTTTTTTTTTTTTTTTTTTTTCTGTGCGAACTGCACAGGACAAACACAATAACAATCAGGGGATAGAAATAAATGAGAGAAATCAATAAAAATGCACTTTGGCTGACAGTTTTCAATGGCAGTGCGAGGACTCACTGAAGACCGGCAGCATTTTGTGATCGGGTTGAGTTTTGATTGACAAGTAATGGCCCCGTAGACATTTGCCGCTCACCGCCAGGGGAGGTAATGGACAGGCATCTCACAGGTGCGGTGCAAGAGGGAATAATTAGGCTCAGACGCCTGCGGTGAGCCCCGGCAGAGTGACTTCGTTAGCAGGGAAAGAACAGGGGAAGTGAGGGAGGGGAAAATAGAGAGCGCTGAGTGCCGGAGAGACTGTGGTAGAGACATTTACGAGGGAAGCTGTGGGGAAGAGGAATCACAGGGGGAGACGGGGCTCCCAGATGATCCAAAATGGCTGCTCATAGCAGCTAGTTGACTGGACTTACCTGGCAATAAAAGTAACTGCAACGAGCAGGAAAAGGAGCAAGGGATGGCTCTCTCCTCGGGCTGTCAGTCCTTGAAAAATAAGACACCATGTAGGCAAATTGCTTGTTTGAGAATTTTGATCTCATTGAAAAAGAATGGAAGAATTATAGGGCCTGTTTACACCTGGTCATTTAACACGTTTTTGCTGATCGGATAGCTATCTAATTTGTTAAAACGGTTCCATTTACACTTCACATCAATGTTCACATTAATGAAAGCAACAGATACACTGCATTTTATTTATCATCAGCTAATTTCAAGATCAAAGAGCGCAATAGGAGAGAGAGCGGCATCAGCATTGGCAAGGTCATTTAGTCTCAAAACTTTTAATGAAGATTGTGTGTTGAGTGTCTGCGACTTTCAGTTTTATTTTCTTCAGTTTGCACGTTGGCTTGGTGAAGAGATGCTCAGCTACTCATCTGCGGTGTTGCATTAGTGCTGTCATATCTGGCTTTAACATGTTGTATAGCCTATAACACACTCTCACACGTTTATTTTTTAACAATTTGGGAGGAGTAAAATGTAGTTTCAATAACCAGACGCATTTACACTTTCGCCTGGAATGCGTCTCAGACCACCTCTTGAAGTGGTTTGAGTGATCAGATTTAAATCCATCTCGAAAGCGATTCGGAGGGCACTTCTGGCTTTTTCACGATCTGAGCTATCTGATCAGAGAAAACGCATGAAGTGACCAGGTGCAAATAGGCCCATAAGACCTAAAATATTGTCTCTAGGAATTGAAGTTCAGTATTTGTTTCTGTTTTTACAGAGGCATCATTTGTTTTCTTCATCTGTGATTCTCAACCTTTTTGACTTCAAGGTCCCCCATTGTCCACAACGATATTTGAAGGCCCTCCAATTGTTTGTGGATTTGTACAATTTTAAATGAATTATAAAAAAAAAAAAAAATGTTATTATTATTTTTTAATCAAAAATTCTAATTAACATTTTACAACCTGGCAAAAAAAAACAAAAACAAACAAACATAAAAATGCCCATGGAGTTTTAAGGAGTTTAATAATAATCCTTAAAATCTGCATTGCTGATAGTACTCTCATTGTGTTTACATAGAACAATGAATTAGCAATTGCAATTGTTGTGACAGCTGTGTTGCGACTCTCCAACCTGCAGGTATCCAAATATTTTTCGAATAAAGGAAACTAGGTGCAAGAATAACTGACATTGCTTTATCATTGAACAGAACACAAAGCTCAAGACATCTATCCTTAATGTTGATGTGCTCTGAGATTCATACTCTATATAACCGTGTCTTGTTCTCTGCTCCACAGTGTGGTGTAGCCCAGCTGTGAATCCTGTAGATGAGCGTATTTAGGGAATTAGCGTTAGGTAGAGCAGACCTCCATGAGCGTCCTGAAACAGAGGTCCAGGATCAAAGCCGGAGCGTCAAACAGCTGAAAGCCGGGATCCGCCAGGCTTAGAAGCTCATTAGGACTGTTATTATCCGTGCCTGGGAATTAACTACCTGGGAATTTTCATTGAGCCAGATCTTACAAATCCCAAGAATGATTTAGCTCTTAGTCTTTGCTTTCCACACTACAGAAACATGGAACTTTTTTTTTTTAAATCCTCTTAGCTCTCCCTTTATACTATACCTGCGCTACCATTAGCATATTTTCAGTTTTGTCTGTTCACTTAGAGGCTAAAGGATTTGCCTCTTCATCCTGGTGAATGTGAATATTATTTACTGTAGAGGAAGAATTGCTTTCCTTTGAATTACTGCAGTTGATTATATCAAGTCAACCAGTCATACCCAACATACCTTGCCCTTTTCATTTATTATGGCCGACTTGACCCTTGAACACATGCGGTTTCTGAATAACAGTCCTCTGTAAACTCACAGTGCACCGCTGTTTGAGACCGGTCACTGATGAGCTGATTCGATTCTATTTTTGAGTTCCTCAAGCTCAGGGGTTTACCAATAAAGCATAAAGTGCTCCATATCTTTCCTGGAAATTTCCTTCTTAAGGTCTGGGGTCAAATACAGTGTGGTGGATTTTATCTCTCCATTAAACAATACTGCATATTTTGCATAAAATGATAGTCAACTTTCATGCCATATGGTTTTCCATGAGTAGATGCATTAACACAAATTCAGAATGATTACTACCTAAGAATAATTACGTTTAGATTTTTGGAAAAACTTAACAGACAAATTCCAATATCCCCAATTAGGTACTCAAAGGTACTCAAAAGGCTTTACATGGAAGGGGAAATCTCCTCAACCACCACTAATTTGCAGCATCCACTTGGATGATTCGACAGCAGCCAGAGCGTGCACCACACATCAGCTTACTGGTGGAGAGGAGACGGTGATGAAGGCAATCAGTATATGGGGATGATTAGGAGGCCATGATGGGCAGAGGTCAAGGGGCAAATTTGGCCAGGATGCCAGGGTTACACCCCTACTATTTTTCGAAGGACCTCCAGGGATTTTTTTTTTTTTTTTTAATGACCACAGAGAGTCAGGACCTCGGTTTAACGTCTCACCCGAAGGATGGTGCTCTTTGACAGTATAGTGTCCCCATCACTATACTGGGGCGTTAGGACCTACACAGACCACAGGATGAGCACCCCCTGCTGGACTCACTAACACCTCTTCCAACAGCAACCTAGTTTTCTCAGGAGGTCTCCTAACCAGGCTCAGTCCTGCTTAGCTTCAGTGGGCAACCAGTCTTGGGCTACAGGGTGATATGGCTGCTGGCTGTATTTTAAGTATTAGTTTAAACATTTACTTATTCTCTTTGACAAAAAATACCATTTATTGTGACACACACACACAGACACAGACACACGCACGCACGCACGCACGCACACACACACACACACACACACACACACACACACACATATTGCAGGGCTCTGTGGAATGCTTGATTCTGATTGGTCAATCGCGTCATCTAGCTGTATGTTATTCCTCAACTATTCCTTGATAACAACCGCTGAAAACACATAACACAGGCTCATCAGGGTTACTGAAGTCAGCAACACTATACGCTTGCTAGCAACGGGTTTTCCTCGTGGAAGTTTTACATTTGGTAAGCTAATAAAATATTAAAACTATTATTAAAACAAAATATTCAAATCAATATTTTGTGTACAGTTATTTAATTAATGTCATCAGGTATCACAGACTCACTCTCTCTTGTTTCGTTCAAACGCAGTTGTTGCCATTTTGTGACGATTTTTGGGATTAGAAGATAACAAACAGGTACGATTTTAAAAGTTTAATCTCAGATCAATATCTCTTAACCTCATGATTATCATCCTGATCACCCTGTCGGGGTTTATTCTATGATAACAGCCGGCTGGACATACATTATCCCTTACATATATAAAACCATTAAATTATAGTTTGTCTCTCAAAGTCCATTCACATTGGTGCTACTTAAAGACCTTTAAAATCTTAAGCTTATGCACTAAATCACAACATTGGCTAGAAGTGACATCATCAACAGTTCCAAGAACAAAGTAGTCATAAACATTCCTCTCTTTTTCTCAATGTTTATAAGATTTATCTTAGAGTAAAACATAACATGTCCACCCTGTTGTCAGTTTATACTGGACATGAAAATGTTTGTTTAATTTTCTAAATAGATTTTAAATATAATAAAATTCTTTCTAAATGTTAATCTTCTGCTTGTCCCGATTATGGACGGTTATGTTTTTTTTTAGTTCCTGTTTCCATGCTCTGTTTAGTTTGGAGTTACTGATTGTGTCCTTGATTGTTTCTATGATTACTTATGATTTGCACCTGTCTTTCATTATGTTCGCCTTGTATTTAGGGGCCATTTACACCACATCGTTTTCAACTAAAAATGGAAAACGTTTCATGCATTTTGGTCATTCAGTTAAACGACAACAGCATTTTGGTGGCCTTTTCAAGTTCTGAAAATGCATAGAGTGCAAGAGTGTATATATTTTGAAAATATATTGTTTCTCTCTCTGTGTAAACTTCAAAAATGTGAACTTGTGAAAACGTCGACATCATGCGCATACGAATGTTCAGTCTATAGGCGCATAGTGTTTCTTTACAAAGTGATATCGCCAACTATTGGCCTGGCAGCATAACAGGGGTTTATAATATTTTTTGCGGATCTGTGTGAACACGGATTGTTTTGACAACATTGTCCATATGCGAAAAACGCAAAGGAAAAACTTTTCAGTTTTTAGTACATCATTGTCATGTAAATGTACCCTTATCCCTCTTATTTTCAGTCCCTTGTCTGTTCTCGTTTATCAGTTTAGTGGTTAGCGTTTACTTGAGTCCTGCGTTTTCTATAAAAGTTGGTCCCTCACATCCATTCTCTGTCTGATCACTGTTGTAAATAGTGTGTGTTGCTGCCTGTTCTGCTGTCCTGTATTTTGATCATCATTAAACCTTCGTGTTGAAAAGATACCTTCATCTTGTTCTGTCTTCCTGCAACCACCCGTGACACCGTTACACATTGCATTGTAAAAAAACGTCACAGGGTGGACAAATTTCCTGGACCATATGTGAAATTTTTGGTCAAGATTAGATTATACTAGCCTGAGATTGACCAGTGTGTTTTTCTGATATATTTTTTCTCCCTCTAATAAGATGATTTTTTTTATATATATATATATATATATATATATATATATATATATATATATACAGTGAGGAAAATAAGTATTTGAACACCCTGCTATTTTGCAAGTTCTCCCACTTGGAAATCATGGAGGGGTCTGAAATTGTCATCGTAGGTGCATGTCCACTGTGAGAGACATAATCTAAAAAAAAAAAATCCAGAAATCACAATATATGATTTTTTAACTATTTATTTGTATGATACAGCTGCAAATAAGTATTTGAACACCTGTCTATCAGCTAGAATTCTGACCCTCAAAGACCTGTTAGTCTGCCTTTAAAATGTCCACCTCCACTCCATTTATTATCCTAAATTAGATGCACCTGTTTGAGGTCATTAGCTGCATAAAGACACCTGTCCACCCCATACAATCAGTAAGAATCCAACTACTAACATGGCCAAGACCAAAGAGCTCTCCAAAGACACTAGAGACAAAATTGTACACCTCCACAAGGCTGGAAAGGGCTACGGGGAAATTGCCAAGCAGCTTGGTGAAAAAAGGTCCACTGTTGGAGCAATCATTAGAAAATGGAAGAAGCTAAACATGACTGTCAATCTCCCTCGGACTGGGGCTCCATGCAAGATCTCACCTCGTGGGGTCTCAATGATCATAAGAAAGGTGAGAAATCAGCCCAGAACTACACGGGAGGAGCTGGTCAATGACCCGAAAAGAGCTGGGACCACCGTTTCCAAGGTTACCGTTGGTAATACACTAAGATGTCATGGTTTGAAATCATGCATGGCACGGAAGGTTCCCCTGCTTAAACCAGCACATGTCAAGGCCCGTCTTAAGTTTGCCAATGACCATTTGGATTATCCAGAGGAGTCATGGGAGAAAGTCATGTGGTCAGATGAGACCAAAATATAACTTTTTGGTCATAATTCCACTAAACGTGTTTGGAGGAAGAAGAATGATGAGTACCATCCCAAGAACACCATCCCTACTGTGAAGCATGGGGGTGGTAGCATCATGCTTTGGGGGTGTTTTTCTGCACATGGGACAGGGCGACTGCACTGTATTAAGGAGAGGATGACCAGGGCCATGTATTGTGAGATTTTGGGGAACAACCTCCTTCCCTCAGTTAGAGCATTGAAGATGGGTCGAGGCTGGGTCTTCCAACATGACAATGACCCGAAGCACACAGCCAGGATAACCAAGGAGTGGCTCTGTAAGAAGCATATCAAGGTTCTGGTGTGGCCTAGCCAGTCTCCAGACCTAAACCCAATAGAGAATATTTGGAGGGAGCTCAAACTCTGTGTTTCTCAGCGACAGGCCAGAAACCTGACTGATCTAGAGAAGATCTGTGTGGAGGAGTGGGCCAAAATCCCTCCTGCAGTGTGTGCAAACCTGGTGAAAAACTACAGGAAACGTTTGACCTCTGTAATTGCAAACAAAGGCTACTGTACCAAATATTAACATTGATTTTCTCAGGTGTTCAAATACAGCTGTATCATACAAATAAATAGTTAAAAAATCATACATTGTGATTTCTGGATTTTTTTTTTTTTAGATTATGTCTCTCACAGTGAACATGCACCTACGATGACAATTTCAGACCCCTCCATGATTTCTAAGTGGGAGAACTTGCAAAATAGCAGGGTGTTCAAATACTTATTTTCCTCACTGTATATATAAAGGCATCATTTGTTTTCTAATCTGTGATTCTCAACCTTTTTTACTTCAAGGCCCCCCATTGTCCACAACAATATTTGAAGGCCCTTCAATTGTTTGTGGATTTTTATAATTATTTTTATGAATTATTTAAAAAAATGTTATTGCTATTTTTTAATCAAATTCTAATTAACATTTTACAACCTGGCAAAAAACAAAAACAAAAAACAAAAACATATTCCTTATAAAAATGCCCATGGAGTTTTAAGGAGTTTAATAATAACTCCTTAAAATCTGCATTGCTGACAGTACTCTCATAGTGTTGACATAGAACAATGAATTAGTAATTGCAATTGATTTGCAATTGAATTTCAGAATGTGTGCGTTAGAATATTTGCTATTCAATGTGATTTAAGTAGTTGAGTGTGTGTCTGAAGTGGTCACATGCAGGCTAAGAAATAACTGCTATCATACAAATATTCCCATAATGATATTTCTGATCTGACTCTTTTACTGGTATGTAATGTAGTTATTTATTCGGTAACTAAATAGTGTTTTTGACTTGACTCAAACCAGTTAATTTACTTTTTTACGCCTGACAAAACTTTTTACAGTGTAATATCTTATGGATAATTTCAGATTTGCATTGTATTTTCTCATGTTTATTTTAATTTAATAGCATACTAATACACGATTTGTTGTATAATGTAAGCTCCTTATGACACCCTCATTAAAACAAGCTTAAAATGGATCACTGAAATGATAAACTGTTCATTCAGAAATGTCATATTACAATTCAGGGCCTAATAAATAAACATAAATGTATTATAGTATAAATATATTCACATACATTATACAATCCAAGCTGTGACTTTCAGCCAGGCATTACATTTATTTGGATTTTGAATTCTCATTTTCAAAGTTTCATCTTCAAAGAGCAAAGTGCAATAGAATGTCATTTCTAATATTATAAAACCTAGCACGGTATAGTTAAAATATAAGAAAACAGAACACATTATAACCAAAAGTATTAGGAAAAAGCAATACCCACATCTGACTTTAAATAGAACACAGAATTGATGTAAAAAGAAGGGTGATGACAGAAAAGCATAAAGCAGTAATCATCCAAAATATTTAAGCTATCAAAGAGCCATTATCATTATGATTAGGATGGGCATTATGCTCCTAAATTTGTCTGTTGCAAAAATAAATGCATTTGTTGGAATGATGCAATAAAAACCTATTTAATATCTCACTCTCACATTAAACTGAACAACATCAGAATCATGAGTTTTTATTAATGCTTTTCTCATTCATTGAAATCGCATTTCATAAAATGCACTCAGATTGGATTTGCACATTTTTGGGCTATCACTTTTTAATCATCCTCATTTGGATTGTTCATAATTGCCTTAAATGGCTTCCAGAACAACATAACCGAACTATGATAAATATCTGTTATTTTCAGACAGAGCAGGACCTTCTAACTTGGAAAGATTAATTGGGCTAAAACAGACAAAATAATGGCTTTATACTTCCTCTGCTGTAAGGCCAAATTTAAAAGGAATAGTTCATCCAAAATAAATATTCAGTTTAATATATTATATTAAATTATATTATATTATATTATATTATATTATATTATATTATATTATATTATATTATATTATATTATATTATATTCCCCTAGTATCAGCACTAGAACCGTTTCACCGTTTGTATCACTCTGCTTGCAGTGACTGTCACTGCAAATACTACTGCTGTTGTGTCACAGTGTAGTTTTAAGAGTTTTTTAGCCGAGAATGTTTAGACCTCAAATATGTAACTCATATACAGTATAAACATAGTGCCTATTTTACAATTTGTTTAGACACTTTCGCAGATGTGAGCTCCAGAACGTCAGCGGCCGTTCATCGCTCATGTACCCGTGAGAACAGCTTCATCTCTGCCAGTCCTTTGGGAATTTGCTACTTATGTAGACAGTGGTGAAACATGAGAGATATTTCATCTTTGGTCTTATTAATCTATTACTTGGTCCAGATCAACCCATTTGATTCCGAGCTTAAATCATGTAGTGTAGGGCCTACTAGAGCGCTGCTTTTGTACGTTTGTTTGCTTGTGTTTATTTCCTATTGTCTTTCATAATGGCTATTGTTGTTCATTTAAATATTATTGTTCGATAAATATTATTTTATATGAATTATATGCCATATTTGCTATTGAGAAAGGGTCCATTAGTGATTGTGATTTCGATTTCAGTGACAGTTACTTTATTACGCCAAATAGATAGCGGCAAAGAATGTCTTTATGAGTGACTGGTTGTAAACAAGGAAGTTGTTTTAGCACTGTCATGGGAAATCTTTGAGAAGGACAAAGTTATTGCTTTCCACAGCAAACATTCAAACTGATTTTGTGATTATGAATATAACATTTAACAGAAGAATATCAGCTAGATGCAGGTAATGGACTCGCTTAGTCGATCTCACTCTCATAATACTCTACATAATATAATAAGCTTCAATGAAGCGACTCATCATTACTTTGTTGCTTGTTCTAAATTTACGTTTTAGAATTAGTAACGGAGGCTTGGGCTCAATTGTTAAACTGTCAACTTGAGATTTGAATCCGTGGCGGAAGGAAGTAGTTCTGCACAAAAGAGTGTTTTTAAAGAAAGTTGTTTCTTATTTATTTACTCACGTGTGCTGTCAATCTGTTGTATAAAGACAGTATCACACTCGCAGCCGTGCGATATGGCTGTATATCAGCACACTGTGATTACCGATGGCAGAATCACAGCCATGCTGAAATACAACCATATTGCACTTCTACTCGTGTGATATTGCACATATAATATAATATAATATAATACAATATAATATAATATAATATAATATAATATAATATAATATAATATAATATAATATAATATAATATAATATAATTGTTTTTAACCATTTGTTTTTAATTGTTCATTCCGAGCACAAGAAGACTGTGTTCTATGTGTTCCATGTCTGCCTTGCTCTCCTTGTTAACACGTATCCCAAGGTGCCTGCTCATGCACTGAGATACGATTCAATGTAGCGGTCAGGTCAGGTGATCTCTCTTTAGAGATTTATTGCGCACGGACCAAAAGCACAAAAGGCACAGCCGCTGTGTTACAGCAGCTGGCGTAATTCTGCCTCCTAATAATCACTCTCCAACAGTCCATACCCCATTCTAAACCATCTTTTTCCACGATGCTCAGGGAAGTCAGGTTCAATAAAAATCGTTAGATGTAAAATAATAAACAAGAAACAACAACCTTTGATGACTGTCATCGGTACTTATCATTACTGGAGTGTTAAGTTGTACTGAGTATGTGTGGCTCCGGGGATTGAACAACTGGCAATTTCATTCTCAGAGGCTGTTGTTGTTGTTGTTATTTTTACTCAAGATCTTGTTCCTCACACTCACCCAATAGTGAGAGAACTAGATGTACAGCATGCTTTGCATTGCATGCTGTAATGTAGGAGAACATGATTACTTTAAGAACTGTTCACTGAAAGGTTCTTTTGGAAACCAAAATGGTTCTTCTATGGCATCACTGTGAAAAACCCCTTTGGGGTTCTATATAGAACCCTAGGGCTCTTGACTCAATTATAAAAAACCGTTTATGCCAAAAAAGGTTCTATGTGAAATGTCTTAAATGATTGCATAATTCTTTCGATTATTATTAGGGGTTCAAGCATGAAATGCTGAAACCCTATTGTAATTGTAAGGATTTGTAAAACTGATCGTGCAGGCCAAACCGTAAGGCCTAGAGACTTGAAACCTGACCAGATGGTAGGCCTCATTTTGGGGACAACCTATCAGAGTATGACCCCGATTGGCCCATAGATGGCGCTACAGCAACCAAAAGTACAAAATTGCTCATAACTCTTAGATTGTTTGTCCTAGAGTCTCTTACACTCAAGTGTCTTACACCACTGTGATCCCTGGCTCAAGGCGGACAAAAATGGGTATCTCCAATTTCGATTTAGGCAGGAAAAAATTTCTGCTATATCGAATTTTGTCCGAAACCTACTTTTGCGAACTAGAGTATGGTTTTTGGCCCGATCGGAACCAAACCAGTCTAGGACGATTCTCTGGACTCTCTAGATCAATAATTATCGAAAAAAAGTTGAACTTTTGCATTTGGGTGGCTGTAACAGGGTCATTTAGAAAAGGGGCGTGGCAAAATACACTCAAAAGCCTATAAATCCTAAAGGAAAACTCAGAACTTCACAAAAATTGACGAGCATATGTGTCATAACGTGGTGAGGAAGCATGCATAGTTTCATGGAGATCAGACCATAGGTGGCGCTATAACTGGCAAAAAGCTTTCATTCTTATTAGGGGTTCAAGCATGAAATGCATATTCAAGCATATGTGACATAACATTCTAAATAAGCATGCAAAATTTCATGGAGATCGGACCATATGTATAGATGGCGCTATAACTGTCAAAAAGCTTTGAAAAACATATTTTTCCTATGGTAAATTGCCTGTATTGTCTGTAAGTTGACTTTTCCATCTATGATGTCAGTGGTTAAAAGTTTGCTAAATAAAACTTAATGTCTTTTGATGCTTGTGTGCTTAAAGGCTTTAAATGTTTGAACCCCGATAAATGCTGCTTGCAGCTTTAATTATTATTATTATTTTATGTATTGTTAAAGTGTGTTTACGAGCTGTTTAACGGACATAATTCAATTACTATCAAAAATTTATTAAAAAGCGAAGGAAACTAGAAATATATTGTTAAAAACATTGAAAACCCAATTGTACTTCTGAAGAAAGTAAGTGTGTTATAGTCCTCCTAATTGGCGTCCTGCAGGTACCCGACTTTCTCATATGGTGAAATAATTAGGTATGTTCTCACTTATATTTCTCCAGAGATGATCTGAGACTTTATTTATGTTCAAACTCGATCTTTATTACCTTAAAACATCTCTTAATAAACCTTTAATGCACACCAAGAGGGGTCCTGTCCATAAAATGAGGATTTACTTCCTCATGGCAAGTTTCTGTGTAATATAAGCCGGCTCTCACATTTAGTACCAATCAATGCTGTTATAGCAAAAAGATTAACCCTCCTTTGGCTAACTACTGGCAATGGGCCTATTCAGAGGATGATTGTCAGAGTGTTAAATTATGGTTCTTTTATATTCAATCTTGGGTCAGGCTGCCCAATCATTTTACATACTAAGCCAGCAAAAACTCTAGTCTAAAATAAAATATCGGACACATTACATGTTGGTTTTTATTAGTTAACATTATTGATTAAAAACAAGTCAATGCATCTTAAAATCACTTCATGCCTTCTAAACACTGGTTGTAAATCAATAGATTAATTTTTTGTTGTTGTTTTGTTTTAAATAAGTTAATACTTTTATTCAGCAAAGATCAAAAGTTACAGTAAAGAATCCTGAAAAAATGATAGACAAATGTATCTTGGTTTCCACAAACATATTAAACAATGCAACTGTTGTGTAACGGTTGCTGAAAAAAATCATATTTGCCATCACAGGGATACATTACTTTTAAAATATATTAAAATAGAAAACAGTTATTCTAAATTCTAATAATATTCCACAGTATTGCTGTTTTTACAGTATTTTTGATCAAATAAATGTAGAATTGTTGAACTTCTTGGCATCAGGCTATAAAGCTAGTTGCTAGTTTCTTGGAACTATTATAAGAAGGTAAAATAGCCATAAAAGAGGATAGTTCTCTGACCTGTATGAAAGATCAAAGTCATTTAAAAGTTTTTTTTCTTTATTTATTTCTGTCACACAGAACCATAAATGTTGTCTTGCATCTCTAAAACAGTGTTTACCCACTATAAATCCTCTGCCAGCCATTGTTAAAAAACAATTATGAAGACAAATTGGCCACTGACAGGACTTTGGGTTGGATATAGACTTGGACCAGGATTAATTGGGGAGATTTTAATATACAACAATAACCCCCCCCATTAAACAACAAGGACAGTAGTGTTTCTCGTATGCTCTTTATCATTTTGATGGCAAAGAGAAATAGCCAAAGAAGTTCGTGTGTCCATAATGCATCATTTTGCTGTTAATTAGTCATGTGAAGCTCATTTACAAGTGTTTGAAAGCGAACACAATTAGTAAGCCAAGCCGAAAATTTTCTATGGCAAGAATTGTGAGGGTAAAAATGATGGCAGCCGTCTTCTCATGACTGAATGTGAGACTCTGCGTTTGTGTGCATGTTCAAATTTTCAGCATCTGTCATTTTAATACAACTGAGATAAGTAAAATCTGCAAAAAATAAAGGATTACAGGGAAATTCAAAATACATCTCCATCCATCCATCCATCCATCCATCCATCAATCATACAACATTTCTTATGGTGATTGTAGCAATCAGTCAAAACTAAATCACTCCCAGTTTAGAGCAGGCAAAAGTTTTCATCTTGGTGTTAGACTCTTTAAATCAGGGATTTGTAAATTAAAGACTGACATGAAAACCGAAAGAAAAAAGAGTGACACCTGTGAATGTTACATTTAGGCTCTCTGAATGACCCATTTACCTCACCGGTCACAATAGTGACCGTAAAAAAATGTTTAATTTCTAAAGCTATAAAAATGTTACTGAATGATCTATCAATGCATTTCCAGCAGATATTGAAATAATTAAGGGTCTCAATGAAATATGTGCAGTGTCGCATGTTTACTGTAAATTGTCACATGACCAGAGCTGTTTACTTCCTGTTTGCACCAAGAGAAGAGGATGGCAGCAAGAAAGCTCCCAAAGAAAAGGGTGGTAAAGTATGTTAACATAAAGATAGGACATAGATTTTTGGTACACATCATGTTTAAGGTGTCTAGTATTGATATATGCATTTGCAATTACTCAAATTTGTTTAATGTGGTCATAGAACTTACAAACATGTCAACGGCAACAATAGTGACCGGTGGGATAACCCATTGTATCTACATACTAATACACATAGGCTAACTGTTCTACCTTACTTTCTACCTAATTTTACACACAGACACACACACACACACACACACACACACACACACACACACACACACACACACACACACACACACACACACACACACACACACACACACACACACACACGTCTCTTCTGATGTCTGATCTCCACACACACACACACACACACACACACACACACACACACACACACACACACACACACACACACACACACACACACACACACACACACGTCTCTTCTGACGTCTGATCTCCACACACACACACACACACACACACACACACACACACAGAAACACACACACACACACACACACACACACACACACACACACGGTCACGTCTTCTCTGATGTCTGATCTCCACACACACACACACACACACACACACACAGTCACGTACACACACACACACACACACACACACACGGTCACGTCTTCTCTGATGTCTGATCTCCACACACACACACAGACACACACAGAGAAACACACACAGAAGCACACACATACACAAACACACACACACACACACACACACACACACACACACACACACACACACACACACACACACACACACACACACACACACACGTCTCCTCTGATGTCTGATCTCCACACACACACACACACACACACACACACACACACACACACACACACACACACACACACACACACACACACACATCTCCTCTGATGTCTGATCTCCACACACACACACACACACACACACACACACACACACACACACACACACACACACACACACACACACACACACACACACACACACACACACAAGACACACAAAAACACACACAAACACACTGCACAGGTCAAATAGACCTATATTCAATCTGTACAATGGTTGATACAACACAGTATCCGACCGATCATAAAACACACTTTTTCACACACTTTTCCATGAAAATTTCTAAAAAAATATGATTGATTGTTTCAAAGGGATACTAATGACACATGATTTGGATATTTTTGTGTCTGGGAAAAATTTGGGATTAAATGGGTAGAGACCTCAGCTAAAAGCTGTAATTGGTCTGAGGTCTTATATATGCCACATGCAATTTGCTGTAGAACTTCGAAAGCACGTTCATATATGAAGGATGTTAAACACCTGAGTAAAATAAAAATCAAGCTCTTTTTATTATTATATATAAAAAAAAAAAAACACACACACACAAACACTCATAGTTTGAAGCATTAGTTGAAGGGGTTTTGAAGGGCAAGTTGATCTTAAAGCTCACAGAACATGAGCTGAGTGGAAATTAAACATTGATTTTTCTCGTTCTAAAAGCAGGTTCCATGTTGCCTCGCAGTTAAGCATAGCATGATGATTGGTGTTACAGTTGTAGTGTTATTGTTAGTGGTTTCTTTATGGAATTTCTTTGGCTGGTGTAATTTCACAGTCCAATATCAAAAGATTCCATTTAAAATGAATTACTATATGATAGAAAGAGGGAAAGAAAACACTTGTTTTTACAAAAGTAAAGAGAAACATTCTGAAAATGTCTATTCATTTTGCAAAACTCAACTGGTTTGGTCATGAGACCCAATTTTTCCCATGGTCATTAGGCCGCAATCCAATTTTTTTTTTTTTTTTTTTTTTTTTAGGAATTTAATTCCTAAAAAAAAAATATATATATATATATATATATATATATATATATATATATATATATATATATATATATATATATAATGTTTCCTTGAGGGACTACCACAACAGAGAGAAGAAAGATAAACGCTGGCGAACATTAGCAGAGGCGATTCAGTAACCCGGTAAATACTGGAATTAGCATTAAGCTTACACGCCGCTTCGGTAGCCATTGTTTGTTTACGCTCTTGTTTCTCAATGACATCACACACGTTGTTAAAGATGGCAAGCAATGATTGGCTGGGAAGCAACGTGTAGTCTGACATGTTTCTTGTCCATGACACAACAAAAATATTCAAATCAAAACCACATAATCTGACACAGTGACTAACCAGACAAAAATATTGTGTAGTCGGCATTACGCATTAAAACAACGTACCTGACCTATGGGGCATGTTGTCACATTTCACTTCCATTCTTTCGGGGTAAAGAAAGAAAGAAAAAAGTATAAACTGTAATAACAAAACAGAACCACATAATTGAACTAGACGTGTGAATTTAATGAGGGAAATAATAAATGCTCTGAACCACAAGTGTATTTACACAAACTGAGAAAGTCAAAAGTGTTAGGCTGTGCCCCACTCTCCACTTTCAGAGTCATACGTTTTATATTCCTATGATTCCGACCATGAAGGTGTTTCTTTGCCAGATGCAAGTGTACTAATGCTTGTCAGATGTTAACAAAGACGTCTCATAGGAACCAATCTATGGAGGATAAATTATGCTATACAATACTACCATTTATTCTGCAGGTGTATGATTATGAACAGAGGATTATCATGTTTCACACACCTGTCTCTGCAGAAATGAACTAAAGAGGTTTTGTCATACTAATGTACTAAGAACTTTGACTCTTTTAATGCTTTTTAACTTTTCCAAACTGAATGTCTATCACTAAATCTGTATGGTTCTCCAGCTGCCGCTATGTGCGTGGGACATTATCCAGTATCGAAATCAGAGTTTTTCGAGAACAAGATTACAAGTCGGACATATGATTTCAAGTGCCATCCTGTTGCACTTTTTTTTTTAAGTAAGCATTCTGAGTTGAATTGAATACAACATCAACAAACATCTTCATTGGAGACTCGATTAGGTAAGTGTATTGGACAACAAACTTTTGCAAACTTAAAGTATTTAGTTTGCTAATAAAATATGGAGCCTATATGGGTTTCCTGGCAGCCACATCCATTTCCTTTTCCCTTAACATACTATACTGTAGGATTCTTGACAGATTTTTAACTCATGCAGATTTTATAAGTAGCTTTTATCAACTCCTCAGTAAACTGGCGTAGGCCTGCATGCATCACTCAGCTCTGTAGATGTGGAAAGCTTTCTGAAGTTTTCAGGGCTTTCTATAGCAGTGACTGATTGGAAATGTCAACAAAGCTTCTGTGAAACATACCATTATTGAATGAATATTTAAATAAATGTGGCAGAGCTGGATTCAGTAGACCCATAGGGAATATCTCAGAGATCACCGTTCTCATAAATCATGACACTGAAACGAATAAATACAAATATGAAAAATCCAATTCCTCAAGCAATCAATAAATAGAGCTTTTCCTCATGGCATCGCTTTAGTTCTGGGTTGCTAACAGATACGGTACAACTGAACCCATAGTGAGCTATTATTTATTTGCACTTTTAAAAAAATCAAGCATTGGTAAATCTCTTGCAGCGGCAGAACTGAAACTGCTTCTTTACTAAAATACTTCAAAATTGGTAAAAGAAAATATCTTGGATATATTAGTACATGCTTTTGTTTTATCACCAGTGTTGCCCTGGGGGAAAGAATTCAAGCACAGACATTATTATGAATACATAATCCATTCCATATTATTATGAATTATGGAGTATTATAAAATGTTAAAAAATGTTACAAGAGTTGATAACTTCAATGGGCTGGGAATCGGTTTGCTTTCTCACCAGCAACCTTGCAGTTGAAAACGGAGTTATGCTGGTTATAAGAAGCAGATGAATGAACACTTTATGAGCTTTTTTCCTGAAAACAGACTCTGAAAATTATAATTATACAATCATAATTAATAGCTAATGTGGCATAAACTCTTTCAACTTTTGTGAGGAAGTAGAAAAAGAATTGAGATGGTATGTGCAAGAATTAACATAATTATACTTTTTACTTTTTCACTTTTCATCACTTCACAACACTTTATGAGAGGTAAAACTCTAACATGTTAGGCAAATTACCCTTTACTTTGATTGATATTTAATTTGCTTTATTATAAAAGTAACAACAGTAATGTGTAATTAAAGCTTCTGTCACAGCATAAGTAAATGATAAATGATTAATTCTTCTAACATGAAAATTCTACTGTTATTAACTCACACTTAAGTCATTTTAAACTGTATGTTGTTTTTTGGTCACTCAAAGCTTTCATGGCTTCAGAAGTTTTGGAATATAGCGCACACCTCATATGGACAACTTTTATAATGTTTTTTTGGAGTTTTACATAATGTGTGTGAACTTGACGTATGGAAACAAAGCGGTGTGACTTTTTTTTTTTTTTTTTTTTTTACACATTTAAAGAAAATACAAAAAATTGACAAAAAAAAAAAAAAAAAAAAAAATATATATATATATATATATATATATATATATATATATATATATATATATATATTTTTTTTTTTTTTTTTTTTTTTTTTTTTTTTTTTTGGAGAAACATCTTATATACAGACGTTTTTACTGACATTTTATTGAGTTAGACAAAAGTACATTATCAAAATCAGAATGAAGCATTTGATTCATTTTAATTTAACAAAAGTATTATAAAACCCATAAAGCATCTCATTGTTTTCCTCCACATGCCACTAAACGTCCTTAACTAAAGACACGACACCCAGAAAGAAGGACAGACAAGTCTAGCAGACTCTCCGTCTCCTTCCAGGGGAAAAAGACAATAAATACCCATCTTTTTAATATTTAATCTGCTAAAAGCTGGGATTTAGGGGGTAAAAGGCTCAGATCTCCAAATTAAAGGCTTCTAGAGGTTGTTTATATGCCGCCCTTGGAGACCAATTCATTTCACGAGACAGAGTCCACTGCAGGGTCCCAACAGGCAGTGCACCGGGGCCCACAGTGGCGTCTCCCTTACTGGAGTGGGATTACAACAAGGTCGGAGTCTGCTCTGTGATTGGATTGAGTGTCAGCGAGAGATCCCAATGCATCACTAATGGATCTGAACAGGGCAGCCAAAGAGGTTCTCCTTGCTCCTGTGAGACGATGGTGGCAAATTGCCTCACCGAGCTGAGAAAAGAGCAGAGAGAGAGAGAGAGAGAGAGAGAGAGAGAGAGAGAGAGAGAAGGACAGTGAGAGAGAGAGAGAGAGAGAGAGAGAGAGAGAGAGAGAGAGAGAGAGAGAGAGAGAGAGAGAGAGAGAGAGAGAGAGAGAGAGAGAGAGAGAGAGAGAGAGAAGGACAGTGAGAGAAAGAAAGAAAAGACAGTGGTGGGGAAGTGAGCATCCAAGAATACACCCTATTAGGGCTCTATTTATGTTTTGTGGCCCAATGAATTATGTGATAATTTTCCCGTTAAAAAAATAAAAATCTAAACAAATATGACTCTTCACAGGACTTCAATATGACAAGGACTCTTCTAATGTGGTTAGTACTTTTTTTTTTTTAATAAATACTTTTATTTATTGTTGATGCCTTGTTACAGTAAAGACATTTGTAAAGTTATAATATTTCTGCTTCGGATAAATGCTGTTCTTTTGAACTTAAAGAATTTGAAAAAGGCATCATGTTTTACATAAAAAATATTGAGCAGCAACAACTGTTTTGAACATTGATAATAATTATATGATATCTATATTAGAATAATTTCTGAAGGATCATGTGACACTGAAGACTGGAGTAGAAATGCAAAAAAATAAAAAATAAATAAATCAGCTTTACATCACAGAAATAAATTACATTTTAAAATGTATTCAAATAGAAAACGGTTATTTTGGTAACAATTTATTTCGATGGTACACTTTAGATATTCTACTAACTATAAATAACTTGTCAACTACATGTCAACTAACAGTCATTATAGTATTAGTAGACTGTACTAGACCATATGTTAGCTTAACATTGGGTGTTAGGGTTAGTAGAATAAGTTGTAATGCAGTTGCAAAGTTACTTATAGTCAATAGAATGTCTGTTGGGGAGCATCACAATAAAGAGTTAGCAGATATTTAGCAGACAGACTACTAATACTCTAATGAAAGTTATGACGTAGTTGCAAAGATAATTATAGTTAGAATGTATAAAGTGGACCGTGAATAAAGTGTTAATATTATTTTAAATTGTAATAATATTTCACAATAACACTGTTTTTCTGTATATTTGATCAAATAAAATATCCTGCTCATTAAATAGTGTGTTTGAATCAGGAGTCATGTTTAACACTTGATGAGTTTTATATTTACTTTCTGCCACACAAAGACTGTAAATGACTTTCCATTCGGATTTGATTTACAAAAAAAAAAAAAAAAATATATATATATATATATATATATATATATATATATATATATATATATATATATATATATATATATATATATATCTCTTTTTCTATCTTTTACTAGAAATCAAAACATGGACACGTGCTGATTGCGACCTTTTTTGTGTAAAAATGACAGCAGAATTAATTATGTTTAACTATGATGTTTTTAAGTTTGCAAACTTTGTTTCAAAGGCCTGGAAAAGAAGGCAAGCCAGTTTATTTAATTAGATTTAATTTTGTTCTGTGTAGGCTTATGGGCTTATATGGGTGGTAATGTGAATAAATGAGAATACATGTATGTATGATTACATATGCATGTATTTGAATATATATGTACTATTATTATTATTAATTATATTATTATTATTTGGGGAGCAATGTATTCTATGTACTTTGAATCTGTCTATTTTGTACATTTTGTACATTTATTTTGTATATTAATCCTGGTAACACTTTACGGTAAGGGTACATGAATTATCATGAATTCATGTATAAATTCATGCATGAAATATGCATTCATTCATGCAATAATATCTCATGAATCATCAGGAACTAACACAAGTTCAACGTTTTTCATTCATGACTTCATGGATGAACAACACCTTAATTAAAACATTAACTAAGATGAGTACATCATCATGAATTATGATTTATTACGCATGATCATGATGTTTTCTTTGTTCACACAAAAAATTGGTCTTTACCACCCATTGTGGATACAGCTATGATTATGGTACATGAATCATCATGAATTCATGCATAAAAAAGTATTAATTCATGCATGCAAGACTACTCTTCGAATTATTAAAGGAATGTACAAAAATCCACATTATCTAATGCATGCATACAGGCTAGAACAGTATTAATGTGAGAACTTTTTTTCTCAATTATGATCTGAGTTTCCAAGCATGTTCATGTCTTCTTCTTAGCCTGCAGGTAAATGGACAGACCCCAAAATTGGCCAATCACAGCTCATATTATACGAATTCTGTTGGCGTTCAAATACAGTAGTCATCATTAACTAAGCATTATTTATCTGACTTCATCATGTGTGTGGCCCCTCAACTAAAGTGGTGACTTGGTGCTTTGAAACACTGATGAACAATGTGTTTTCATTATGATCTGAGTTATCCATCATGTTCATGTCTTCTTCATAGCCTGCAGGTAAATGGACAGACCCCAAAATTGGCCAATCACAGCACAGAACATACGAATTCTGTTGGCATTCAAATACAGTAGTCATCATTAACTAAGCATTATTTATCAATGACTTGATCATGTGTGTGGCCCCTCAACTAAAGTGGTGACTTGGTGCTTTGAAACACTGATGAACAATGTGGCATAACTGTGAAATGACCAATATGCAGCCTCCGGCTCTGCAGGCAGACCCTACTCGAAATGACATGAATATGAACATGAAAGTTCAAGCCTTTGCAAACAATGTAACGTTACTGTGGACACAAATGGACTTTGATCTTAACTTTACTGCTTTATAAACCAGTTAAAAACCATAAAGCTGTTTTTAAAAAAAATGTTTCACAAACAGCTTGATCTCTTTTGGGGTAAAGAGTCACCTTTTAATGTATGCTACTGATGTGATTTCTTAAAACTACGTAGGAAATTATAAATTAAAACAACAGACAGACAATCACAATCATTTATTTATTGAGAAATTGTCAAAACCGGTACCAAAAGTCGTTCACATGACGATGTGTCCTCTCTGGCAGTAACGTTATATAATAGTTTTGTATGAGGTAACGTTACAGAGCAGAATTTAAGTTATTAATCCATGAAAATGTTGATTCGGTTTCGGTTCGCTGTTCGCTTCGCTCTGTGAAGGCGCGCGCGCTTCTCCATTTCAAATGTAGTACACAACTTAAACACGGCATGTCGCAATCTGTGACGAAGCATGCGAGAGCCAATGAGCGTTTGATATCACTGCCGTAAAACATGTCGTAACGCTTCGGGCGCAATTTTTGAATTTGAATTCACCACGAGCGCGGGATTTGACGTTGACGGTCTCCGCTGAGAATGAGAAATGGAGATGAAGATCACTGGATAAAGGGCTGCATTTGGATCTTGCAAACAACGTATGGATTCTAAAGATTTGGATGACATTAAGCTAATAAAATTTATTTCTTTTGTAAATTTATGTTGTGTTTTAGTTTATTATGAGTCTAGGAGAAAACGCCTTTTGTGTCTCACGGTAAATAAACCAAATATTACAAAATGGTTAAACGATTAAAGGAGTTTTTTTTTTTTTTTTATCATATCATATATGTATTATGTGTATTCTTGTTTAACACCATGTAGGCTAATCCTCCGAAACGAGTTTGCAGCAGAAGGCACTAACAGAACGAAATGTTATTATTTATGAGTAGCCTAACGTTATTATAACGTTAAACTGTATTAATAAATGCGACTGATGTAATCGATGTAATTGATAAGACAATTGAATGCAGTAGAGTCAAAACATTAATGCCACGATTTTAATATGCATAAGTTAAATAGGAATACGCACAAATTTGTACGTCGTTGTTTGTAACGTTATAAGTTGTTTTTATACGTAAATAAATTAGCCTACGTTATTGTGCTGTCAAATTCAATACGTAAATGTTATATGTTTTAGTGCTGTAAATACGTCAGTATTATACGTTTCTGTGTATAAAACGTAAATAAATGTACGTATGGTAGAACTACACTTTAACAAACACGTATTCTCATGAGATCAGGTTGCAAGTTAAGATCAAAGTCCATTTGTGTCCACACAGTAACGTTACATTGGCTTGAACTTTCATGTTCATATTCATGTCATTTCACAGTTATGCCACATTGTTCATCAGTGTTTCAAAGCACCAAGTCACCACTTTAGTTGAGGGGCCACACACATGATGAAGTCATTGATAAATAATGCTTAGTTAATGATGACTACTGTATTTGAATGCCAACAGAATTCGTATGTTATGTGCTGTGATTGGCCAATTTTGGGGTCTGTCCATTTACCTGCAGGCTAAGAAGAAGACATAAACATGATGGATAACTCAGATCATAATGAAAACACATTGTTCATCAGTGTTTCAAAGCACCAAGTCACCACTTTAGTTGAGGGGCCACACACATGATGAAGTCATAGATAAATAACGCTTAGTTAATGATGACTACTGTATTTGAACGCCAACAGAATTCGTATAATATGTGCTGTGATTGGCCAATTTTGGGGTCTGTCCATTTACCTGCAGGCTATGAAGAAGACATGAACATGCTGGATAACTCAGATCATAATTCATAAAAAAAGTTCTCACATTAATTGATATACTGTTCTAGCCTGTATGCATGCATTAGATAATGTGGATTTTTGTACATTCCTTTAATAATTCGAAGAGTAGTCTTGCATGCATGAATTAATACTTTTTTATGCATGAATTCATGATGATTCATGTACCATAACCATAGCTGTATCCACAATGGGTGGTAAAGACCAATTTTTTTGTGTGAACAAAGAAAACATCATGATCATGCGTAATAAATCATAATTCATGATGATGTACTCATCTTAGTTAATGTATTAATTAAGGTGTTGTTCATCCATGAAGTCATGAATGAAAAACGTTGAACTTGTGTTAGTTCCTGATGATTCATGAGATATTAATGCATGAATGAATGCATATTTCATGCATGAATTTATACATGAATTCATGATAATTCATGTACCCTTACCGTAAAGTGTTACCTTAATCCTCTTACTTATACTTATTAATGTTGGTATCTTGTAAGTCCATGCGGGCTGGGCGTAATCGTACGCAGGACACAATAATAAAATTTCATTCATTCATTCATTCATTCATTTGTTTTAATGTCATATTTGGTATTGTTTTGTTTCTTCTCTCTGAGGCCAAAGTCCACGCTAATTATCCCTGTTGTCAATTAACAAATAGCGGAGACATCTGTGAGAGCGTCGCATTATGGGTATGACCCATCTGATTCATGTGGAGAACAGCTTTGGGGCTTTTCAACAGCCAGTGACATGAGCGTAAGCTCAGAGGAATTTATGATAAACAGAGCGAGCTGTCAATCAAATGCAATCATTGATGCAAACAATACCGCAGGGATCCTGCTCTGCGCCATTATCAGAAAAAAATAAAAATAAAAGTAAGAATCCAAATCCATTCAACTGGTTCATTTCACTTACAAAACTCTGATTGCGCTATTATGGTACTTGGCTTAGACTGGCAGAACGGCTCTTACCATAAGTGATGCCCTTTTACTCTGATGGAACTTTGCCCTGAAAAGACCAAATCTCCTGAATAGACTCTTGTCGATTTGTTGTATTCTTTTTTATGATCTGATCCGATTTTTGTACATGTAGTCATTTTTTTTTTTTTTTTGTGCTTTGGCGTTGTCTATGCTCAGTACGGATCATGGGATTAATGCTGAACAGAAAATATATCTTTAATTAAAAAGGACTAAGCAGTTGGCGTAGCAATCAAACTAAATACACAAATACACAATAGCTTTAGTAATTATCCGCCATAGATTGTGTTGAGTACAAAAGTTTACAATATACACTGAATAAAATTATAATCGCAACACTTTTGTTTTTGCCCCCATTTTTCATGAGCTGAACTCAAATATCTAAGACTTTTTCTATGTACACAAAAGGCCTATTTCTCTCAAATATTGTTCACAAATCTATCTAAATCTCTGTTGGTGAGCACTTCTCCTTTGCTGAGATAATTCATCCACCTCACAGGTGTGGCATATCAAGATGCTGATTAGACAGCATGATTATTGCACAGGTGTGCCTTAGGCTGGCCACAATAAAAGGCCACTCTAAAATGTGCAGTTTTATCACACAGCACAATGCCACAGATGTCGCAAGTTTTGAAGGAGCGTACAATTGGTATGCGGACTGCAGGAATGTCCACCAGAGCTGTTGCCCGTGAATTGAATGTCCATTTCTCTACCATAAGCCGTCTCCAAAGGCGTTTCAGAGAATTTGGCAGTACATCCAACGGGTCTCACAACCGCAGACCACGTGTAACCACACCAGCATCTTCACCTCCAAGATCATCTGAGACCAGCCACCCGGACAGCTGCTGCAACAATTGGTTTGCATAACCAAAGAATTTCTGCACAAACTGTCAGAAACCGTCTCAGGGAAGCTCATCTGCATGCCCGTCATCCTCATCGGGGTCTCGACCTGACTGCAGTTCGTCGTCGTAACCGACTTGGGTGGGCAAATGCTCACGTTTGGCGTCTGGCACTTTGGAGAGGTGTTCTCTTCATGGATGAATCCCGGTTTTCACTGTAAAGGGCAGATGGCACATTGTGTAGGCGTTGTGTGGGTGAGCGGTTTGCTGATGTCAACGTTGTGGATCGAGTGGCCCATGGTGGCGGTGGGGTTATGGTATGGGCAGGCGTATGTTATGGACAACAAACACAGGTGCATTTTATTGGTGGCATTTTGAATGTACAGAGATACCGTGACAAGATCCTGATGCCCATTGTTGTGCCATTCATCCACGACCATCACCATCCACAATGCATGGCCTCATGTTGCAAGGATTTGTACACAATTCCTGGAGGCTGAAAACATCCCAGTTCTTGCATGGCCAGCATACTCACTGGACATGTCACCCATTGAGCATGTTTGGGATGCTCTGGATCGGCGTATACGCCAGCGTGTTCCAGGTCATGCCAATATCCACCAACTTCGCACAGCCAATGAAGAGGAGTGGACCAACATTCCACAGGCCACAGTCAACGACCTGATCAACTCTATGCGAAGGAGATGTGTTGCACTGCACGAGGCAAATGGTGGTCACACCAGATACTGACCCCCCCACCCCCAACATTTTTTGTTAATACTGGTGTGACCGGTCCTACTTGACCCGCTCTGAGTGCGACTCGAACTGGCACTAACAAGGACGCTGAAGACCGCAGCTGCTAGCGCGCCTCTTGAGGCCAAGGGAGTGAGATTTACATGCACAGCTCTTACTGCCCTTTTGTCAGTTACACTCATCCACCTAAACCTAACTCCCATCCAGGTCACGGTACCAAATGTAACCGGACCCACTCCGAGCGGGACTCTAACCGGGGTCTCTGGTGTGGGAGGCGGGCGCGATAAAAAGGATGCTAAAGACTGCAGCCGCTACCATGCCTCTTGAGGCCAGGGAAGTGAGGTTTACACTCGCAGTTCTTACTGGCCTACGTCCATTACACTGGAACAACATTCCTGTCCAAATCAGAGGGAAACGATAGGTGAATAACACTGATGTAGAAGCACCTAACCATGGTTGTAAACTTAAACTTGACATAATCTGTAAACTTGTCCCTCAAATCTGATTGATTGATTGGAATGTTGTTCCAGGAACATGTGGTACTTGGTGAAATCAGGTTCTGTGCATAGGAGTGTCTGGGTCAAAACATTTATCAATGCATACTGCATAAACTTTTCCATAAGCAATGTGTATGAAATAATATATAGTATACAGTGTAACGTATGCTAGTATTTTTTATAGGGTTGTCTGGGTCAACACAAACAACTCTCTCTCCTGAAAATAGCTAAATTGCTAGCTTTAACACTGAACATGCTACAAAGTTTCACAGTATCAAAGAGAGAGCCGTATCTCTGCTGGTCTTACATTCAAAACATCAAAGTCTTCAGCAAAAGCTGATGTTGGCAGAACTCACAGCGTAAGTGAGGAATACATTACATTAATATTCACGAGTGCTATTTGAATAGGGCAGTTCTTGCTAACAGGGGCATTTCCTTCTATGAAATATAAAAGGTTTTTTTTTTTTTTTTTTTCTAAAGTTCAACATTTTTACTTTGCTCTCTCACCTGTTACACAGTGATGGTAAGATGATGCAATGCTCACTTTTTACATCTTTTATTGAGAAAATAAATTCATTGTTCGCTTCAGAAATGTTCTTAGTAAATCTGTTTGAATCTCTTTGCTCTGCTTTTACGTCATACACTGTTGTGTCTGTTTCAATAGCACAAGTGTCTTCAAAGCTTTCAACTTTTGTGTCCTAAAAAAAAAAGAAAAAAGGAAGAGAAAACAAAATACAAAACAAAAGAAGGTGAGATGAATTTGCAGTCCACGTCATGATCTCCTGGAGGCTTGTGAGTCAAACTCCAGTAATATCAAAACACTTGGCCTTGTTCCCTTGCGTATGAGTGTGTACATGGTGAAATGTGTGAGAAAGAAAGTGTCTTCAAGATCCATATTGTGTCAAGCTCCATTGAGAGTCGCTTCCATCCTCATGCATTACAATGCATTTACAATTTTAAGAAGACAATGATGAATTGGAAGCAAACTATTTGTCCTTAGTGCATTTATCACAAGCTTTATCTCTTTGAACTAAGCCAATATGGTCATGTTAAATGACTTTAATAGCTGCTTCAGTCGCTTTGTCCTCTGTAGGCCAAATCTGAATAGAGCAATCAAGGTGCTTCTTCAGCTTGATGTGACACTAGGAAACGATCCACGCCTCAATAGAAATGACCTGCTGAATACTTGACCTGCTTCTCTTAAAAATTGATTTAAGGTATAATGTTGAGGGGATGTATAATCAGTGTTGGGTAGTTTCTCAAACTGCAAGCTATACTCATAATTTAAAGTTCAGTTAAAGTACAGTCAACTACAGTTAAAAAGAGAGTGCTTTCATTTTAGTCTATCTATGTATCTATGTATCTATGTATCTATCTATCTATCTATCTATCTATCTATCTATCTATCTATCTATCTATCTATCTATCTATCTATCTATCTATCTATCGTCCAGTTTTCAGCCATTTTACTGTTGCTTCCAAGACAAAATCATTCTCATTTCACATTTTCGCTATTTCGACAAACCATGTCAGACAGCTAAAATACATTATAAATACAATTCATAAAAAAGTAGCAAGGCATAAAAATACATCAATGCAGGTTTTCACTCTACTGAAAAATATAGCAAAGTTAGTAGAGCCGTGACTTCTTAAAGGTCCCATTGCATGCAAATTTCACTTTATGAGGTTTTTTAACCTTAATATGAGTTTCCCTAGCCTGCCTATGGTCCCCCAGTGGCTAGACGTTTTGATGGGTGTAAACCAAGCCCTGGGTATTTTTGAGAAAATGAAAGCTCAGATGGGCGAATCTAGAAATCTTCCCCTTATGTCGTCATAAGGGGAAAGGTTACCTCCCCTTTCTCCTTTGCCGGCAAAAAGAATTTGGCCCGCCCATGAGAAAATGAGCTGCGCGAGCGCGATATTGGTTTTTCCTTGAGAGACATCATGGCTTGCAAACGAGCGAAGCATGGCAGTTGCTCAGTGTTTGGATGTACAAATGAACACAAAAGTATTTTTTTAGTTCCTTCATCCGAGCCTCTGAAGAACCAGTGGGTTATGTGAATTTCTGATGTGTAATTGTTCAAGTTCAGACAGATAATCTTTCTCTCAAAGTCGTTCAATACTGTTTATGCATCAGTAAATCAAGCCAGTGACTAAACGATCAACTTCACGTTGTTTCTCTTAGTAGGATGAAAATAATCTTACTTAAACTGTGATTAATATATATACAGAAAGCGATCAAAGAGCAATCTCTTTCCAAAAGCTGTCAATCACACAGCGCGAGTTTATCTGGACACTTGCCAAAACTCATTATGAAATCAATGACGCTGTTACGCTGCACAACGAAGCTCTTACTGTACTTACCTCATGTTTGCATTGGTGAAATCATTAGTGAGAGTGCAGAAACTGCGTTGCAATGATAAGATCTTCATTAACGCGATCAACAGGCTGTCATCTGCTCATCACTGCAACCTTTTATGTGATCGGAATAGATCTAAATACTTAAAAAAACTTCTCACGATTCGTTAATCCCGATAGCTGTAATAGTAAAAAGGTATAATAGCTGTAATAGTAAAAGTTTTCGAGAGAGTTCCACATGTAATGCTAGATATTTCATATGCAAGTGTAACAGTTTTACTCTGGTTGTGTTTGTTTTCTATTCAGTGAAGACGACGCTGATGAAAGAGGTCTCAGGATCTTTATTCTGCAGAAATACAGAGCACAATTAATTTTTTTGGGATACACGTCTCTCCCCTTCAGTCTACTCATACAGCACGGAGAAAGCAGCACGCTCGTCCGATGAGCGAGAGAGAGCACACCCGACCCCGTCAGTGGCAAATGTGCTTCTCAAGATCTTAATTTAATCAATTAATAGTTACAAAACACAGTGCAAATAATAAAATAAATTAAATCACAAAATATAGTAAGCCACAAAACACAGGTCACCATTAAATGGCATACAAAATAATATACAAATGAAAATATAATTTCTTCACCACTTACTTGTATCAATAAATACATTAGATGGGGGGAAAATGTCAAAAGTTACAGGTTAATTACGCAAATAAACTGTCACTTTCAATATGACATCACTTTTGCATACAGACCTCACTCTTTTTTGTATGTATCAAACTCATATAAACTTGATATTAAACATTTCAAACATTTCTCAACATATAACACAAACAATTGAACATACCTGCAGAAATACAGAGCACAATTAATTTTTTTGGGATACAAATCTCTCCCCTTCAGTCTGCTCATACAGCACAGACAAAGCTAGTAAGCAAAACCAGTCTCGGTAAAACACTCAAAAAGCAATTAACATTCAATTTCATGACATCACAACTTTTCATTTCACTTAACCATCGTTTATCTCATGAAACAAATCGATTAAATTGTTTAATACACTTCAAAATGTCCTTACCAGCACGCTCGTCAGATGAGCGAGAGAGAGCACAGCCGACCCCATCAGCGGCAAATGTGCTTCTAAATATGGCGCTGTTCGCACATCGCAGAGGTATCATTTGCGATGTGCGAACGTATCATTTATATGAGGCACCAATATGTGCCTCATATAAAACAATATTCTGCATGAATGGTTCCCACTAGAATTATGTACATTGTACCGGATTACAACTCAGCACACAAATATGAAAACACAAAAAAATAATAAAGTTTTGATGAAGTTCACTAACAATCTTCATTACATTTTACATTTTTTTTTAAACCAGCTACACAAGCATGTCAGCCAATCACAGCAGTGGGCGTTTACACTGAAGTCTCACAGCAGACACGCCCCTTCAAACAGAGTGTTCAAATCAGAGGCTAAAATCAGGCTAGGAAATTTAGACAACTTTTGATCTAAAAAACATACTAACATTTTAAGGGCACCCCAGGAAACTTTCTAAAATAATAAAATAATCCATGCAATGGGACCTTTAAGTTATAACCCTTCATTTAATTAATGCATGACATGTTGACTATAGAGCATCAAACGGCTGTATGCCTCACACTTTTGGGTGAAAGAGGGATTTATAGTCTTTTGTATAGTAAGTGATATTCTGAGCAGATGTTTTCCTTCTACATGGTTCAGCTGGAAGTCACTATTGTTAATTTTTACAAGGCAAATACAACAGTGCAACACCTGGAGTTCCAAAACAGCAGCTCAATTCCCAAAAGAGCCGTGCCAAGTGCAAAACAACAGAATTATGCGTTTGCATGACTTCAGCATCACTGGGGGATTGAACAGTAAACTGTCTATACTTGGAGGGTGGGAGGACTGATGGTTTTGTTAAGGTAGACGCCATGACATAAGCAGCATGTTTCCTGCCATAACTTTTTTTATATAGAACAGTCAAATAAGGCCTTGAAACAGCTAATGTTGCGGAGTGTTCTTCGTTCTATTGCTGCTTCTTGAGTATCGTTGATGCATTAAATGTCCTTGGTTGCTTTTGAAGTAAAAAATTGGCTCCCAAATGGCTATTGAATCGATACAGTCAATGCCGTTTCAAACCACACGTACACCTTGTTCATTTCCTAACTGGATCTTGACTGCATAATGACTCACAGGACTACAGATCTCCTCAACTTTGCAGCACCAGCAGCTGAGCGGGCGATACCGCAGCTGCAGCCTTGAGAAGAATTTATGTTTAATGCAGCGTCAGGTAGCTGATTTGTTTTGAAAAGGTGTGAGTAGGAACGCAAAAACGTATCCACACTTCATGTTCAGACGCTTAAAACTATGGTATAACCCGAGCTGTGCAACTATTTTTAGCTTGAAACCTCGGATGGCAATGATGGCGTGATTATTTTATCCTGCTTTGATACAAAAATATATTTTTGCTTTTATACAAAAATCTTCAGGAATATACCTTAAAAAAAAAAAAAAAAAATTCTGGATATTTTCGGCAATTCAGTATTCTTGTCTTTAATATACTGTACAAAATAAATGACATATTGATGATGATAAAGGTTAGCAGAATAGTTTAAGAGTTTCGACCATGAGATCTGTGCCGAGTTGAGTGGCTTCTCCCCTCGCTGGAATCTCGGAGAACACAGTGCAAATCAAACAGACAGAGAGCGAAAGGATGGAGGAGACATCCCAGGTGTACCGAGCTGCTGGAAATGTCATTTTAGAAAGAGTTGAGGAAGAGACATGATGGAGAGGATGGGTGTGAGATAGAAATACAACACATTGTTATGTAGATAGAAAGACAACATAAAGACAAAAGGGCTTAGTGTCAAAATATAGTATTAATAATTTTGTTTGTGTGGATGAAAGTCAAATGACCTGTGGGTGATATTTCATACTTGTTGAGCTTGGATGGTTATTAAATTCCACTATAGAGTTTTTACTTTTGTCAAATGTACGACATGGAAGTCATTTATCAATAAACTCCCTGTTAGCTCTTTTTAGCGCAATTTTCCACCGGACAAAATTGCGATTGTTAACTCATGATTTCTGTTCTGTCTGTGCGCACCAATCTTGCACTTCTATCTACTCCTCAACCAGACCACCTAGAGACTTCGGGTTTACGGCATTATGTTAAGGAAGGTCTAATCTCGGGAACGCACCAAAAAAAAAAAAAAAATAAAAAAAATAATCCAGGAAAAGATTTACTATCTCTTAGTGTTGTGATCCCATGAGGTCAGAAAATTGCGCTAAAACACTCACCGAGTTTTTATTACTTGTTTAGGTTAAGTGTCTAGTTGGATCCAGAACTGTCAAAACATGTGATTAAACAAACAAGCTCAGCTGTCTTATTTAAGAGAGAGGAAGGTTATTTTTCTTTTTCTTTCTTTTTTACAGATAAAGGTTCATCTCATGGATATATTATTAAGCATTAAATATTATACCAACCTTATACCTACTGTGTACTAACATCCACTGAATTCTCCTGAAAGGGTAATGTGGTACAGTTGCAAGCCAGCAGGTAAGTGAGAAAGATGAAGTATACATATTTATGCATATATAAAACAATATGAAAGTGTATGAATGTGGATGATTTTGTCAGTGTAATCTCAGAGCTGTATGAATCTGTGCGCTGAAGCGTGCAGTCACTGTCTACGCTTCATTAGAGCTTCATTTTACTCGCTTTCTGTTTGGAGCCATCATCCGTGGCCTAAAATCTGTTTATAAACTGGAAAACATGATATGATGTTTGCTGGGCAATAAAATTGACATGAAATTTAGGCAATTCTCAGACATTGACCTAGATAGATGAAAGCTTGTCTATAAAGAAAGACATCTGGACAAACTGCTGTGTTAATTTACCAGCTACATAATCCAATGAACAAACCTAAACAGTCATTAATAATTCCTTATACACTTTAACAAAAATGACATTTTGATCATGAACAAAAATCGTTGTGTGAACAATATTTTTGAACCATTTTTTCAAGGCTTTCCCCTTCCTTCTGGACTGATCTTAGCAGAAGCACGTAGTTACACTGACTGGACAAGTTAAGTGTGAATGAAGGTCTGCTGTTTTACAATGGCTGAATTAATGGGAGCATGTCATTTGTTCATTTCAGCATGTAAGGATAAGAACCGGAGGTGAAAAGGGGTGGAAGCAAATGCAATGAATTGAGTGTATTAAGACAGGATTTATAGGTGTCTGCAGATAATTATGCCCAGTTTATGAATGTGTTAAAATGACCGATGACCATACAATTATTAATTACAAGGAGCCTATTGGGCATGCATATTGTGCAATTTGGGACTTAATAGTTCAACTTAACTAGAAAACACTTTATTCTAAGGTGATGCAGTTACACATTACATATACTTAATATAATAACAGTAAACATATCATATATAATGTCTTAACCTTTATCAGTCCAGTAATAGTCCAGTCAAATAATAAGTCAGAAGGAATGTCATGTCATGTCTGTTTCATAAGGAAGCTTCAGCTTGGTTCCACCACAGAATGAATGAATGAATGAGACTTGATCTTTTTCAGACATTTTTCCTCAGAATTGCGAAAAATAAAGTCGGAATTGTGTGTTAAAAAGTTGGTATTACCTTTTTTTATTCTATGGAAGAAACACGCTTCTACAGTTTTACTTACGGTTTATATCATATATAATGTCTTAACCTTTATCAGTCCAGTAATAGTCCAGTCAAATAATGAGTCAGAAGGAATGTCATGTCATGTCTGTTTCATATAAGCTTCAGCTTGGTTCCACCACAGAATGAATGAATGAATGAGACTTGATCTTTTTCAGACATTTTTCCTCAGAATTGCGAAAAATAAAGTCGGAATTGTGTGTTAAAAAGTTGGTATTACCTTTTTTTATTCTATGGAAGAAACACGCTTCTACAGTTTTACTTACGGTTTATCCATTACAGTAGAAATGAAGTACTCTGTTGTTGTACTCTGTGAATTCTGTAGCCATGCAAACACAAAATGTGCTCAATGTGCACATTACTGCAAACATAGTAAGAGTAGCAGTGAACATGCCTGAATCTGAAGCCCTCATGATGCTTATCATTTCCAAAGAAATTTAAAGCTTGTTGTCCAATGAATGTCATCTTTTGCTTCACTGAAATGCATTTCAGTGACTTCCATGAACATATCAATGCTAAAATATTGCAAAGTACAAAACATGATGTTTATAACCCAGAAGAGCGTTGGAAGAGCATGTCACATTTCATTCTTGTCTCTTTACCTTTCTATTCATTGAATGCCCACCTCTTCTGCGGGGTCTTCAGGAACGGCTGACACCATGCTGATGAACCCAGGCTCTCGTCTGCTGACTGTGTGCTTTCCTGATTGCCTCTCTGACTTTGACCCGATAAGGACAACGCAGGCAGAGAAAGCCGGCGTTCAGGGTCACACGACCTCCACTTCTTCTCTCACCTTGCCTCCGGCTATACAACAAACTCACCCAATCTGCCATTCTAGATCAGAGGTCCTCTCTATCCCCCAACAATCTCCACAGATCCGTCAGCCGAGACCCTGGATCTTAAACCTTGTTTCGACTGTGGTTCCGGCTCACAGGCCTCACCTCTGCTCGAACCCGGATAGGACAGTTTCTCACATTTAATAATGCAGTTCCCCAAGGCGTCTGTTTGTGCTAGATTTTGCACAATGCTGTTTGCCTTAATGAATTAATTAGCAGCATCATTAGCTCTGCAAAACTCAATGGTCTGAATCGTGTCTGACTTAGAAATCAAAAGCAAACATGTAATCAGCGCCCCCTATACTGTAATTACTGTTAGTGTTATTCACTCAAGCAATTGAGAAAACAAACTGAGTGAGAAAGTCAGTGATACACAGAGTAGATAGCATAAATGTTCTTTGCACATACATTCACAGATTAAGCATGATGGCATACCTATACTGCAAAAAAGGGCACGCTTGCATTCTAAACGAAACAGTTTTGTCTTTCCGATCATTAGTGTCTAAAAATAAATCATTGATTCAGCAATTCGAGTCTCACTATTATACATAGTTACATACTTGCGTAACAATGTAACGAATTTGCATAATGCCAGCCTATAGTTTTCATTGGTTGCCAGCGAACAATGTCTACTTTGACCAGCCCTCAAACACTGTAGTTTGTAGCTGAAGCCAGGAAGAGTTTGGTTTGTGCTGTTGACATGTCGAGAAGGCGCTGTTTTCAGTGCTGCAAATACACTTGCATGCACTTCCAAAGGATGAGGACTTGAACTGGAATAGAAACGGAAAATCTCATCGGAAAATCTTCAGAATCTCATCGGAAGTAGTAGGTCAACCAGGGACTTTTCGCCTACTGTTTTTCAAATCCAATGTACCTGGAAATATTACTCTGTTGGTGTAATGTTTTTTTGCATACTATATAGTAGGACGCAGCATGAATCTTTTCAGAATCTTAGAGAAGAACATTGTCCATGATCTTCATGTTTTATTTATTTATTTATTTCAACTGACATCACACGGCCTAGTGAAAGAGCTAAAATGTTGCCCAGGTTTTATGCTTCAGCACACCAGCACTGAGAAAGAGCAGAAGACCTATCAAATGGCACGAATGTCGACACATGGAGTGGCAAGGATGAAGAACCATTCATTACCATCCAAGGACCCCAGAGAAAGGCAGCACTAACTAATCGCCAGACCTGGGCCAGCCATGAAGAGCAGTGACCCACTTCACACATCCAGTGTATCTAAATACATATTTTTCACACTTGAGCAGCAGTGAGCGGACAATTCCATGCTTAACCTTCACTGTAGAGCCAGAAAGTCAAGAAGGACACAACCCAAATGTAGATATTTTTAAACATACTATCTATGGTTGCTGCTTTGTTGTGACCATGGGCTGTGTTCAGAATGGAATACTAGCTTGCTTCCTGCACAGTATACGCTGTATATCAACAGTTGGGTGATACATTTTTTAAATATTTCTCTTTCATCTGATAGCTGTTGCTCAATTGCAGCAACATATTGTGGTGGCATTTATCATTAGTTCATCTTCAGGTATAAATCAGCTGGGTTTAAGTAATGTCCTGCTGAAATGAGACAGAGATTATGTATTTACATACAAGGATACAGGCTGATGTTACTGATACGAATTAGCTTCTAACCTGGAACAGACACTGAGAACAAACAGAAGAGCAACTGGAAATGATCTATTTGAGCAAATTGAAGCTGGTATATATGCAAATGACTCTATTTCTGAACACATAAAGAAGTTGATTGAGTTATCCATGACGAATGGTGATGCTCCAATATTGCTATTACAGGCCACTGTCAAAATGTTAATCAGGCTTATTACCAACTTTATTCCCATTCCTCTATTTTCAAATTCATAATTACACTCTGATTAGGTCATAAGGGCCAGATAAATGGAAAAAGAATTGTTAGATATAGGAGGAAGATCACATTTGTGGAACTGCAAGATGAACTTGGAGATGGATTTAATGATATGCTGATAGGTTCTCCTCTCTGGATGAATGATATTTTATGTATTATTATTATTATTATTATTATTAATAATAATTTTGAGGGGAATAAGTGGAGATGGGAATCATAAGCATGGTTTCCATATTAGTTTTATGTTTTTCAGTTCTGAATGTAAAAATTGCCAAGAGCTCAACAGAACAGAGCATAACGATCTGAATAATGTGATCGATTGAATGAAGGAATGGCTGGGTGGTTGACAAAACGAAGAAAAAAGTCCACAAAATACATGTCCTATAAAAAAAGTATGGTTCACCTGAGTGATTGAGTGCATTAATTAATGCCTTAGGTCTGTCTATATTTTATTTTGAAACATTTTGAGAGAAGACAGTATCTCTTAATTGGATTCCCACACCCACTGACATTCCAGGATACAAAAGTAACAGTTATTTTACTCATATTTGTACCAGAAAAGATACAAACATGCTCTGTCACCATTCTGCTGGTATTCACAGAATATATATTAAGCATTCTGTGACACTAGAGAGGACAAGCGTTTTGGAGAATGGATGGATGGATGGACGGACGGACATTTACCATGCCATTCAAAAGAAAATATCCTATACACTGCCAACAAAATTTTCTTACCCAGTATTTTTGTGTTCTCCAGCATCTCCAACATGATTAAAACAAGATACATTTACTTGAGAAGAAAGTGCCATAAAATATTAAGTCTTGTTTTTATGCCTCAAACAAGAACAGACTATTTGCCAATGGCTTAAGAAAAGTAAACTTGTTTTTCCTTTGAATTAAGATGATTTTTCCTGACCACAGGCAAATAAGTTCTTCTTGTTTTAAGTATTCACTAAACTTCATTGGATTTCTTTGAAATCACGAATTAATATCTTATGTCATTTTCCATCCTTCTGCTGTCGGACAGAACTGTAAAAAAAAATCTGTCTCAGCAAAGACTCACTCCAAGCATCACTCGACATCAAAGAATTTCTGTCATTAACGTGCCACGCAGAAAGTGTATCAAATTAAATGTTGAGTTTTCAAAATCTCCATCTGTCTAGTTGAAATTGTAGCATATAGTCTTGGCCTGTGCTTTTACCAAACTCCAGAACAGTGAACTATAACTTCTTTGACTTGTGTGTTGTTACTGGCTTCAGACGCTTAGCCCAAGGACATCCTTGCAGATTCTCTCTCTCTCTCTCTCTCTCTCTCTCTCTCTCTCTCTCTCTCTCTCTCTCTCTCTCTCTCTCTCTCTCTCTCTCTCTCTCTCTCTCTCTAATATTCCTAATATATTATATATAATAACATATTCACTGAGATTCCTCCATAGAGACATTTTTAATGTCTGGTAACTTCAGACAATCATTTGTTGTCACTCAATAATGTGATTTCAATACACCAGTTGTTCAATCCTTTGCTTTATCTCAACGTGCTTCATCTCGACGTCTCGAGTGACAGTGATGTGAATAAGATCCTGCTTGAAGCTTAATTCTGAAAATGTGTTTATTGCCACTGTATACTGTAGTTAAAAGACTGTAAAAGCTATGTCTGTTTACACTAAGTGTATGACTACTTCTTGCACTTTTTCTACAATATGGCATATATTTTTTTTTGCACTTGCATGCTATTTATTGCTATATATATACACAGTATTGCGAAAACAGCATCTACTTTAGCTAGGCCAATCATTTAATTTTCTATTTTTAAAGTAATAACTTGGCAACCATTCAAATTAATTTAGCATATCGTCGCAATTTGCTTCAAATGTGCTCTGCTCTGCTCTGACATTGAGGTATCCTAAAAACAAATTAAAGTCATTAAAGTCTCTCTTCTGCTTGTACCTTGGGTGTTTGATATGACATCAAACAAATAAAAAAAAATCATAAATAAATAAACTCACAAATAACTTGCTTATTGCAGTATTCCAGAGAGTTAAAATCTTGAGAATTCAGCAGCATGCAAACAATAATAATGTGATGTGGTGCACAACTTTACAAAAATGCTAAAAAGGCTTGAGCATCTCTGACCAGCGCTGGAATCTCTGTAGTATTAATTAAGCAAACACACATAAATGCACTCTCACGCTCACACACATTGGTTGCTAATGATTTTGCTAGGGTGGCATTTTTTCAAGCTTTCAAAGTAAACAGGAGGATATTTGCTTATGCATGGCCATGCTAATGTGTGTAAAATTGAACTAAAAATCTCCTGACATAGCAGAGGGGAGCACAAACATTTTAACATTTACTTATAGGATCTTGTAAATCAATATTAAAATAAATTTGAATTTGAATTAACAGACTCTTTCTGTTGCCTAAATCGTCATATATTTAAGTAGGTGGCAGCAAGTGACTGTCTTTATAAGTGAGTCATTGACTCATTGAGTCAACCAATTCGTTCAAAAGCGCTGATTATTTCAGGAACAAAATTGTATTTGTAAATGAGTCATCAAATCATTCCCACAATCCATTCAAAAGCACGATTCACTGAAAAATGTAAACAAAGTCATCCAAAAAGCGATGAGTTATTCAGAAAACTAAACTAATATATTTAGTAAGTCAATGAATGATTTGTTCAACCGGTTAAGAACCGCTGATTTATTCAGGAACGATTCATTCTTTCTCAATCGATTAATTCAAAAACACTGATGCATGCACAACAAGTGACTGCATTTATGAATGATTCATTTATTGAATCATGAACTTATATTTGTTCAAAACCGCCGAATCATTCAGGAACATCACCTGTGCTTTTTTGAACTATTTCGGAACTATTTTGGGTTTCCTGGTGTAAAATGTAAGTTATACAGTTTTAATTTCTTGTTTATTGAACTATATGTTTATTGTATCAGGGCTCCAAACTGCGACTAAAATGCGACCAAAAATATTTATTTGCGAGTGAAATTTCTGCCAAGGTCGCCATTGGCGACAATACAAATTTACTCGCTTTGATTGTAAAATTTGCATCCTATGTGCATGTTTTATAACCAGTAGCCTATCATAGGGGTGTGCGATATGACGATTTTTGATCATGGACGATTAAAGGCGGGCATACACTGTGCGATTTTCGTCCGATTTTGAGCCGAATTCTGACTCGTGCGACTCTTTGTCGGGTCGGGCCGATTTTCAGCTTTGTCGTGCGTCGTTTGTCGTGCAGTGTTCGTGCAGTGTACAGGGGGAAACGAGAGGCGAGTACCTCTCACGACCGGCAATCGGATGGTCGGATGAATTTCTGGCATGTTAGAAATTTTGGTCGCTCCTCGTGACTATATCGCACAGTTGAAGCAGAGCTACGAACCGATTGCCCTGAACTCAGTGTTTTTCCCTCACTGCGCCTGCGCGAAAACAGAAGTTTAACCATTTCATCTGCAGCAAAAAAAAAAAAAAAAACGAAAAGAGGTTGCTCTTTAAGTTCTGTAGTTCAAACTAGCTACAAAATACTGTTGCTTACCTCAAGTTTGTGTTGCAAAATGGATTAACCATTTCCCACTTCTTCCAAGCCACCTGCGATGTACACTTTGCCTCTTTTATTTAATTTGTTAAACAATGTTTTTAAAATAAAGCTGTTTTTAATTTTCATTGGTTCATTATTGCAGTGTTTGGACATATTATAGACGGTTAATAATTAATTATATGCCTATAATTCATTGTAATCGACCTAAATGTTTTAGACAATTTTCAATGAGTAAGCTTCTGTGTATTTTATTATCCTCACAGCGCGTTGGTTTTGCGGTGATACGCTATGAATTGCGTGGCAATTTAACAGCCTATCACTTTAATAATAAAAGTAGCCCAGGCCTTCCCTAATAATAATAATAATATACAATAATACTAATAATAATTTAATACATAAATTGGAAATGCTAAATACATGATATCATCTATAGGCGCAACCCGGCACGAGGGTTTAGCGCGCTGATTCGCCCATATTTCACACGCATAGTGTGAGCAGTGAAGTCGCAGCTCGACGTTCGGACCGTACAGTGTGAGCACAGAAATCCTGAGCTTTGGCTTTATATCGCATGCGATCTACTCGTTCAGTGTGAGTAGGTACCTTGCTGAAATCGCACAGACATCGCACAGTGTATGCCCGCCTTAAAATGTCTCCACGATCTGCTTTTGAAGAAATATCGTAGAATCGTGCATTCTAGTTGCTGTTCTGGGGCCTCTGTCCCAACATACTGAACAACGCGACGTATATTCACATAAAATGTTAAGGCAGCGGAACGGGACACTGCAGTTCACAAAAGTTAATAATTTGCATGTGCTTTAATGCCTTGTCGGTTAAACATTTAATTCGCGTGCTGATGCGCTGTTCTAACGTGTGCGTTGCTCAGCGTGTACATGTGAAGCTCACATGCACTACCAGCCTGTCTACCAGCGCCTGGATACTGGACTAAGTTATCTTTCGAGTCTTATTGTGCTAATATTGTTAAATACACACAAGGTTTACATAAACAAAGTCGGTTATGTCTAAAGTGAAAGCAAACTTGAGAAAATTGAGAGAAAATCTGCTTGTCAAATGCGTGTACATTAGACGTGTCGCGCTCAGCTCTTAAAGAGACAGTAGTAATTGTAAACACGCTGCCGCTTGTCCTTAAAGGGATAGTTCACCCAAAAATAAAAATCATTATTTACACACTCTAATGTTGTTCCAAAACTGTATTAATTTCCTTCTAATATTTCTAATATTAATAATTTGAAGAATGTGGGTAACCAAACAGTAGCTGGTCCCCATTGACTTCCAAAGGAGAAAAATATACTATGGAAGTCACTGGGGTACATCAACTGTTTGGTTACCCACATTCGTCCAAATAACTTTTATTTTCAACAGAAGAAAAAAAAAAAAAAATTCAAGTTTAAAACAACTTGAGAGAGTAAATTATGACAATTTGAATTTTTAGGAGAACTATCCCTTTGATGTTAATGAAACAACAAAATGCAAAGAGAAAATTACTCACTGCTCTTGACTGATAACTTTAATAGTAGCTTTAATAAGTATCAATTTATAATTTATACAGTGAAGTCTATGTTTTGTTTTATTTTCATATTTGTTAATTTAATTACTTTCTTCAATGCTACTGTTAAATACACCTACTGTAGCTGAAAACAAAACACTCTTTATTTCATTTGTATATTAAGTTGTGTATGTGTAATGTTTATCTTTGATCTTAATATTTAATAACAAAGAAAATAATGACTACATTTTTTATCTTCGCCCCTTTATGCCATTCTTTTTTATTTTATATTTTGTTACCTAAGGCTTTGTTTTTAAAATATGGACATTAGTTTGGCTGTAATGCTCAGTCACAAAATAGTAAAACCAACATAAAAAAGAATCGTGATAAAATCGTGAATTGTGATTTTCCTGAAAAAAATCGTGATATGATATTTTTGCCATATCGCCCACCCCTAGCCTATGCTTCATTTGTTTTGTTAACGTCATGAAATGAGATGCTTTGCGTGAACGTTTCACTGAGTGAAAGCGCCAAAATATGAACTTATGAAATAGTTCATAAGTCGGAAGTGACATTCAGTTACCAAATAAGCTCCAGTTCCCAGAACATTCACAAGATGAAAATGCTGAAACTGTAAGAAGAGGAGAGACATGCACACAACAGGGTGACTAAAAGTAAGTGCATTGTTATGTGGCTCTTAAAAAAAATATTTGGCGCCTGTTTTTTTCCCCCTATAGGAGCCATTGGCTCCTTAATTGATTTTTTTGTTTGGAGCCCTGTGTATAAAAGCAGTGTAACATAGGCCTAATCATGCTGAATTGTTACTCGATTTCTTAAAAACTTTTCATAAGTCATAATTTCTAGTTATAACCTGACAATTTAGAACTTTAACCTTTAACACACCTTTAATTTTAACCAGGACATCATGAATCCATAGCCCAAGAAAGTAGTTCCTCCACACACAAAGGTTTCTTTGAGAGGCAGTTTTCTTGTCCTCAACTAGACTGAAATGAACAAATACAATTGTTATTTTAACTCAATATATGTTTAAACAACTGCACTAGATTTTCTGTTGAATTAACAAGTATAATTGTTATTTTAACTTATACATGTAAGTTGAAACAACTGCACAAAATTTTCTGCAGGTTTTACTTCAATTATACTCTAATGCTTTAATGGCAGTAAACTAAACTTAATTTACTGTGTAAACTAAACTTAGTAAACTAAACTTAATTTATTTATCTTTCTTGCTGTCTGGCAGACTGCATGGTCTTAAAACATAAACTTCAAGCTTTTAAAACAGCTTCAAACAAGGTGTTAAATCTATTTCAAACTTTCTGCTCAGGTTTTCTCATGCCAACGTCAATGGTTGTCTTGTAGTTATCACTAACTGTCTGGCTGCTTCAGTTTTTATTCATGGTCAGATTCAATCCATCATGGGTGGATTTGAACGATTCATGAAAATGTTATGAATATATATTTTTTTTCTCTGAGAATTTTCGAGAGAAGCCAGCAGAAACCGGATGATTTTCCTACACGTGTCTTCAGAAGAAATAGAGTGATACAGAGTAAGTGTGACATTTTATATTGTGAAAGTGGATTGTTGCTAAGTTTTTAGTTTGTAATAAACGTTTTATAGTCTTGTGTTTTTCGAATATTAAAGATTTGTAAAGCACACAATTAAATGTTTTTTTAAAGTCATGTAAATATTGTTCACAAATCCATCATTTCTGACAATAAATCATACATTAAATTCATAAGTGCAAATGACCATAAAAGCAGATTCTCAGAATTATATTATCCATTTCGAGTCAGAGTGTTTTGCACTTCGAAGATTCGCTGATTTTACTTCCTTGAGTTGACTTAGAGCTTCAGTCAAGTTGATTAAAAGCTGCTCGTTCACCAACCGGACCAAATCGGATTTTTTTACCTCAGTCACTTCATCTCAGTTGCTGAGCGCCAGATATAAGTTTTCAGCACAATCTTTGAATTAAAAAAGTAACTGTCAAAATGAATTGATATGTGTGATAGAAATAACAATTACGTCTAAGGTTTGAAATGTCACGGTTTTCATTATTACCATTTGGAGTCTGGATCTTGCCTGCCTCGCGCCATTTCGTCGCGCTTTTGTTCATGTTTTAAGAAAGCTTGATAATAGGGTGAATTACACACGATGTTGTCGCGAATGTAAGATATAGTGTATTTATGCACATAGAAGATTCGCTCATTGTAGGCTACTTCCTCGTGTTGACTCACATGTTGTCAAGTTGACTTGTTCACCAACCGGATTTTTTAGCGCAATTTTCCACCGGTCAAAATTGCGATTGTTAACTCATGATTTCTGTTCTGTCTGTGCGCACCAATCTTGCACTTCTATCTACTCCTCAACCAGACCACCTAGAGACTTCGGGTTTTCGGCATTATGTTAAGGAAGGTCTAATCTCGGGAACGCACAAAAAAAAATCCAGGAAAAGATTTACTATCTCTTAGTGTTGTGATCCCATGACGTCAGAAAATTGTGCTAAAACACTCACTGAGTTTTTATTACTTGTTTTTTACCTCAGTCAATTCACTTAATCTCAGTTGCAGAGCGCCAGATACAGTATAGGTAAGTTTTCACCAGAATCTTTTAATTAAAAAGTAAATGTCAAATTGACTCGATATGGGTGAAAGAAATAACAATTAATAAGTATGTGGTTTGGATGAGTTTGGATTTTGCGCCATGTCGTCGCGCAATTATGTTCATGTTTTAAGAAATCTTGATAATAGGGTGATTTACACGATGTTGTCACGAATTTAAGATTATTGTGTGTATTTCGAACCTTGCACATAGAAGATTTGCTCATTGTACTTCCTCATGTTAACTCACAGGTTCTGTCAATTGTTTTTTTGTTTTTTTAAGTTGACTAAAAGCTTGTTCACCAACCGGATTTTTTTTATTTATTTTTTTACCTCAGTCACTACATCTCGGTTGCAGAGCACCAGATACAGGTGAGTTTTCGTAGCAATCTTTGGAAATTCTTAAAATTATCTATCAATTTGAATTGATGTGGGTAAAATAAGTAACTTAATATACCTGTACTTTTAAATGTTACTGTTTTTAGTAATATTGGAAATGGTTGTGATTGACACACTGCATGTTTCAGTGATGCGTGTTTGAGTCACTTGTAATTTGAGAACACATTTCAACCATCTAACTAAATTCATCATGTGAATCGTTTATAAACCTGTTGTCTGAAGTTTTAGGGTCTCCCAGCATTTGAAAGGGTTTACCAAAAAATGAAAATTTTGTCAGTAATTACTCACCCTCATGTTGTTCCAACCCCGTAAGATCTTCGGAAACACAATTAAAGATATTTTTGATGAAATCTGAGAGCTGTCTCACTCCTTAATAGGCTTCTCTCTCTCTCTCTCTCTCTCTCTCTCTCTCTCTCTCTCTCTCTCTCTCTCTCTCTCTCTCTCTCCAGCCGACTGACAGTGAGATTGATGTTGTTCAGAATGTTAAGATGGGCATCTTGTCAGTGAGCGAGGACACCAGACAAGATTGTGCCTTCCCAGACAATGTCGTGAATATGGCTGTGATACCGGAGGGGGAGATTGTCATTGTGGATCTCCAGGACATTCCAAATGCCTTCGTCACATTGTTTGGATAAACATCAACTATCCCAAAGAGCTGCGATACCTTTGAGGTGATCCAGCGGATCTTCATGAAGATTGATGGAGAAAGCTGCTCCGCAAAAGTTCATGGACTGAAATACAAACTAATGCGGTGAAGTGGATGCAACCTTTGGTATAATTCCTTTTTTTTTTAAGAGTGATGTTCAATTTAATTTATGAATTTGTTAAAACATCACAGCTTAGTTGAGATTAAAGTGGTATGAAACCAATTCATAGGTCTTTTAATGTGGTGTTAGTACACTCCTCCATAGGCTTCTATGTAATTTCATTCTGCCGGCCCAGAAAAGTTAGTAAATACATTGTTAAAATAGTCCAAGTGATTACAGTGGCTCAACCTTAAGTTCAAGCGACAAGAATACTTTTTGTGTGCAAAACCCCCAAAAATAGCGACTTTATTCAACTATTAATTTTCTTCCGTGTGGGCCTCTGAAGTGAGTTCACGAGAGTGCCATGACACATGCACGAGAACTGAGAAGATGACGCAGATGGGTCTCGATGTAGTGTTTAAAATGGTTCTAAAGTGTGCATTTCCTGGATGTCCGAATCGTGAGAAACCAACGAGAAAATGTAAAAGTGCTGCAAAATGAATGGCTTACCTTTCACACTTTCCCATCAAATGATCGTGAGTGTCATCTTCGCAGTTCTCGTGCATGCGTCGTGGCGCTCTTGTGAACTCACTCAGAGGCCCACACGGAAGAAAATTAATAGTTGAATAAAGTCGTTATTTATTTACTTTTGCGCACAAAAAGTATTCTCGTCGTTTGATAAACTTAAGGTTGAGCCACTGTAGTCACTTAGACTATTTTAACAATGTTTTTACTAACTTTTCTTGACCGGCAGAATGAAATTGCCTAGAAGCCTACACTGTAAAAAAATTTCTAACCCTCCCAAATCAAAAATTTCAAGTGACCGATAACATCTACATTTTTCAATTGGCCCAAGTGAAATTCTGTAAATTATAAAATTAAATTTACAGATTTTCACTTGGGCCAATTGAAATTTACAGAATTTCACTTGGGCCAATTGAAAAATTTAGATGTTATCGGTCACTTGAAATTTTTGATTTGGGAGGGTTAGAAATTTTTTACAGTGTATGAAGGAGTGAGGCAGCTCTCAGATTTCATCAAAAATATCTTAATTTGTGTTCCTAAGATGAACGAAAGTCACAAGTCTTACATGAGGGTGAGTAATTACTGACAGAATTTTCATTTTTGGGTGAACTAACCCTTTAATGCTTTTCAGAGTTTCTTTTTGAAAGAAATGTTGTGAACAGGATGTTTAATTTGTTGGTATGTTGTGGGAGTGGCATTTTAGAGTGTTTAGTTTAATTGATGAATTTGTTGAAGCTTGAGAGCATAAATAATTGATAACTTAGTTGATATTAAAATGGAATTTAAGCCAATTCATAGGTCTTTAATGTGTTTAACAATGTTTTAATGGTTTCTTTTTTAGCAAAGGGTGTTTCTATATTGAACGCTGTGGGGTGATCTTGTTTAATGTTATGTAACAGATTAATCCACAAGACATGCATTGAGTTTAGTTAAAAAAAAAAAAAAAAAACATGCAGAAAGATAACAGAAAATGAGTTAAGTCAACATAAGATTTTTTACAGTGTGGTTAATATTAATTAGCCTAAAATCAATGTTTCACAAAACCACTTTTTCTAAGAGATAGATATGGAAATTGAGTGCATATCAAACACATTTCTAAGTAATTTTCAGTATTCTTTTTTATAAGCAAAACTCGTTTGCAAAACATTTAACTTCAAAAAAGTAAAGAAAAAAAAAAGCTTAAAAAGTGGTTTCAAATTGCTGAAGCCACTACAGTGTCAGTATTCTCTTTCTACTGGAGTGAAAGCATTTCTCCTAAATGTAGAAACATTAACGCTACTGATTGAGTGACTGACTGACCAAGAAACATTTATTTCATTTAATTTCTGTCATAGCAAAGCAACTTGTGAGAAAGTGCATGTATTGTGTACTTGTGATTGCCTCAGCAGGTGGATAATGAATATGTTTACATCTTTTTTGTTACAACAGAAACTCATTTGTCTGGGCTACAACACACCAGCTATAGCAAGCTTAACTTCATATCCAGAGAAAGGTACAGTTTTCTTGATATATAGCTTTGTAATGTTTTGTATGACATCTGAAACTAGCTGTTGTTCCAAACCTGTCTGACAGAAATTGTGAAGATGGGAATTTTTCAGGCGGGCTTCTAAATTGACAGATTGTTTGTGAGGCCCTCGGTCCATAACAATAAAAAGATTGCAATGATATTGCAGAAAGAGGTGTATTAATTATATTTGATGCGGCGCAGAGTGGCCTCTCGCTATGAAAGGCAAGATTTATTGTTTTACCAATAGGTCAATAGCCTATTCACATCAAGGAACAGTGAGTCTGGGCAAGCTGTTACTCGAAATAGTCTAATTCATCATAATTAAGAGAGGCTTTACAAATCCGAAGGAATAGCATTGAAAGTTCTATTGAACATTACATTGAGCTATTCACAGTGGCTGCCACTGGGTTAATACTTAATAAAGTAGGACAGGTTTGTTACTGTGCCGATTTTGGCAGCAGTTTTCCAACTTTTAAACCATCAGAAAGCATTATATCTTTGATTTTTGGCTCTTGTATAAGAACAGTGATGGTTTTCATGCACCATGCTTTGAGCCAGTCTGCTTCAGATTCAGTTATTAAATTAGTGCCAGATGAAAAATCGTATAATGAGGCATTTTTTGTTCTGGCTTTTGAAATTTTGTCTGTCTAGTAGCTTCAAACCTCTGCCGTTCAAGCATAAATTCATTGCAGTCGTTCTACATGTTGCCAGTTCTGGTCAGCCACACTGGTTGGCAGTGATCGTATGACAAAGACAACAAAACCTCTGTAATGCTGTTGAGCCTTAGACATGGCATTTAGAAAATTGCTTTAAAACAAGTAGTTAATGGGTCCACACTCAAGGTGTAATACACATCGCCAGTTTGTTAGAAATTGGAGGATCAGAAATGTCTCATTTATAGGGGTGGTATAATGCCCTTTTCACAAGATGTAAAATAAGTCTTTGATGTCCCCAGTGTGTATGTGAAGTTTTAGCTCAAAATACCCCAAATATATTTTTATATAGCATGTTAAAATTGTCAATTTGTGAGGATGTGCAAAAACGCACCGTTTTGTGTCTGTTCCTTTAAATGCAAATGAGCTGCTGCTCCCGGCAAAGAGGGCGGAGCTTCAACAGTTTGCACTCACACAGACAGGCACTGAAAATTTCTAAAAGTTTTAGCCTTTTATGTTCAAACCGGATTCAGACAATGATGGAGAGACTCAAGAAAAAGTGACAACATGTAGAATGCAACAGGACGTTTCTGAATGGTTAGTTGATGAATTTGTGTAGCTTATGTGAAGTTATCTTCTAGTCATTGATTAGCATATTCTGTCTTGATAATCTATAAATCGTGTTCCGGGGGCGGGGTTTATGTAAATTTTAGGGTTGGTGATGTCACTAACCCGGGAGGAATATTGTCTTGTCCCTACCAGCCATTTGTTGTAGTCCTTAAAAAGCGATTTATTTAAAAGCAAATATCTCCCTTTGCTTTGAACTTTGAGCGTTGTAACTTTGCAGATGTTGTTTATGCTCAAACAGCAACATTACACACTAACTAAAGTTAGAAATGTGAAATCTTATTCAACCACCCCTTTAAAGAGCAGAGTTCAGCTATCAATGTCTCACTTCAACTGGGTGCCGATATACACATGACAGCAAACATAAACAAAAACAGGCTTTGCCAGCGAATTGCCATGTTTTGCATGCAAATTGATCTCAGAAGTCTCTCTAGAAGTCAGGTTCAAGCTTTTTGTAAACCAAAACTTGACATAAACTGTAAACTTGTTTCTCAGATTTGATTGGTTGATTCATTGGAATGTTGATCCAGCAACATGTTGCACTTGGCCCGCACTCCCAAAGACATAAGCTCATGATTATGGTAGGTGGTGTTACACTGAGGTGTTTGGCCAATCTCAACGCACCGTCAGCTGGCCAATCAGAGCCCGCTGGGCTTTTTGGAAGGAGGGGCTTTGTACTCAATCACAGCATTTCAGACGGACTGGGAATAGAGGAATGTAAAAAATATATATTTTCTGAACATTAAAACATGTTACCCTATTCTATTACACACAATTAACTAAATAATGCACTTTTAAAATAGCATCATATGACCCCTTTAAGCTAGTTGCATTCGGATATGCCTCCATTCCAATTTTCACTTTTCGTCCTGTCCTATGTGTTTCTTTTCTTGTTCGATAAACCGTTTCACTCAGAAAAACAACACAGTAGTAGTAAAGTCAGTTGAAACTTTTGATTTATTATGACTTTAACACCCTTTTAGAGGCCTTTTATTTTGTAAATGCATTTTCGATTGCTGTGCATGGCTGTTAAGATGCAGGTTTAGAGACAGCTCTTAGGTTTAGGTTTATGCGAATGACAATTTAAAAAAAAAACTTTAACATGGACTAGATTAACACCTCTAAATCTTTATTAGAAGTTTTAACCGGATTAATGGAGCTGTGTGTTCTTACAAGCAAGGGTCTGTTGTGCTTTCATCAAACACATCCTAAAACCATCATAGTATTTTTCATAACACATTTATAATATTATAATTTTTATCTGATTTACTAAGTTCAGTCAGCTTTTCTTAAAAAAAATAAATAAATAAAAAATGCTATACTAATCACTAGCCTGCGGCTGCTAGTTGACACACGGCTCTGTAAACAGACAGTGATTAGACAGACTGTGATCGTATGCTGTTTAATCTGTCAGTACTGATCACTGTCAGATTGATTCATTTACGATTGGACGTATGTGTGATTTTACCATTGAAATTACATGTACACAAGCAAGCAAGCAGTCAAAATATTGCTTTCCTACAGCACAGATATGAAGTTGCATTGACTACTAAGACATCCAAAAAGAGTAATATGTCGCCAGAGGCTACTCTGATGCCTGGCAGCTCTCCATCATTTCAGACGATATTTCAATAGCTCAAATTGTACCTAGTTTACCTTATTTCCCCCTCACATATATTTTCTCCCTTATTTGTTAACACCCTCCTTCAGCACCATTTAAGACCTGATAGTCTCAATATTTTAGATCTGACAGTCTCACTTCAAAGGTAAATTTTTATGTTGTGGTATAATATCAAAAATGTATGATTCATCTTCCTATCATTCCATCATCATTGTAAAATATAAATAGTAAAATGGAAAGAATATAACAAGTAATTTCTTTGAAAAGATCATAATTTTTCTGTAATTTGTTTGTAGATTTATGCTTGGACTCAGCTGATTGTGAATTCTGCCAAAGTTCTGACTGATGCAGCTGAAAGCAGAGCTGGCAGACATCTGAAGTCCTGCTTTATAATTTACACCACACAAGCTAGCAAATATGTTTATGTGGGCATGCTGATGCAACAGGAGCCAATTTGAGAGAAAACAAAGACGTTGTGGTATAAGAAATACAGATTTTAAATAAAAATTATGGGAATAAATGTACATACATTAATGCAGTGGGAATAATCGGCAGTGTAAAACACAAGGCATTTGCAAACTTGTTAATGCCAATGACATAAAAATATGTTGCTCCCCCTAAATAGACCACTTTTCTAAATATCCGAATAACGTTTACTGAAAATAGTGGCATACAACTAGTGAGCAAGCTTAAGAAAACTAACAAACAAAACCTATTGTTGAAAAGTACAATACCGTTCAAAAGTGTTTTGTTTTTAAAATATATTAAAATATAATTTATTCCTGTCTTCAGTGTCATATGATCCTTCAGAAATCACTCTAACATGCTGATTTGCTTCCCAATAAACATTTTGTTGTGTTGTGCTATTTCAAAAGAGCAACAACAACAAAAAATAATAATAATAGAAATATGTTGTGAGTAACATTATAAATGCATTTACTGGTCAAAGTGTTAATTTAAAAAAAAAAAAAAAAATCTTTCCATTTGTGCATGGTTTGTTAAGATAGGACAATATTTGGCCGAGATACAACTATTTGAAAATCTGGAATCTGAGGGTGCAAACACATCTAAACATTGAGAAAATTGCCTTTAAAGTTGTCAATTTATGCTGTGTTATTATTTTTTATTTTTTTATGCGCAATTGTGCTGCATTCACTCACAAAAATAAATGTTTTATATATTTACGGTATGAAATTTACAAAATATCTTCATGGAACATGAATACTTAATATCCTAATGATTTTTGGCATAAAAAAATCGATAAATTTGACCCACACAATGTATTGTTGGCTAGTGCCACAAATATACCCGTGCGATTTGTGACTGGTTTTGTAATCCAGGGTCACATATGCTTATTTGGTTTAATAGCTTACTATTGAAATACATTTTGTATTTTATTATTATTATTATTTTGTTCTTTAATTTTTATTCTACCTATTAGAACCACTTTGTGGACCACACTTTAAAAAACCCTGACATGTAAGCAGGTGAAATGGCTAAAGTGGACTTAAAGGTCTTTACGTTAAGCAGAGCTGTAAATGTGCAGCTTGAGATTGGGTTATTTACTGTGCAATAGTGGTCATATGAGGAGAATGGAAGATGTCATTTGAGATCTTGCTTGGCCGATTTTCTTCCTTCAGCCACCATCTCTGTGGGACTCTGGGTCGAATCTGTTGGACCGTATCTCAACAAGTGAGACAGCATGTCTGATGAGATTGCATGTATTGGCATCCCCCTGTCTTATTTCCCCATGAAGTACAGAAGGTCACTCGTACTGTATATACCTAAAGGGACCTGGAAAATAGAGTTAGCTCTGGTCTTCTTGGACATTAGCATCCACCCCATGTCTGTAGACTTTCTTGATCTAGTTGAGCTGACACCACTTAACACAAATTGAAAACCAAACCCTTTTATTCCTCCTCCTTTCCCTCAGAGTGATTGCAGAGCCATCCGGAAGCTTCTACAGATTGTATTTCTCAGACTTATACTTGGAAATCAGGTGTGGAGATTGTACACAGGAGCAACAGTAATGCTTACAAGTAGCTCAGCAACACAGTTCTGCAGCTGAACAAATTGTGGGCTCCAGGTTAGATGTTGTCCACCTGTCAGAAGTGTCCACCTGTGCTGTCCTTTCCTTGTTTTGGGTTGTATTAAAGGGCTCATACAGTGTCCACCTTTTCCAAATTTAGTATCCAGCAGTAGAAGATGTGTGACTCATAGATTAACCATATATGGGGTACAAGGAATGATAGAGAACAGGGTCAGGTCTTGGCAATGTAGTTTTCACATTTCACGTACTTCACACTGCCTGTTCTACATGGTCCTCCTGTAGGCAACCTTACCCCCATCACCCTCAGCTACCTCTATTTGTGTCTTAGTTCCTCGTCATTGTGTGCCCTTAAGGCACCTCTTCCTCTCATTCAGAAGTGCTTCCAGGTCACAGGTTGCCCCAGGCATTTAAACCCCAGCTGATCATCCCTTCACTGCTCTCTGTGGTCACTGACTGCTTGCACGAAGGTGAATAAGGTTGTTGGGAGGTGAACACATCCTTGACTCCCATACAGCATGATCTGCAGCCAGAATATGGGAAATCTAAAGTGGTATTGCACCAAGAAGGCCACTTAATGAGCCGATGGTGGTTAAAATAGAGTTTGTATGTGCAACCTGTTGTGAGTGACATGACACGTTGAAAGTGTATCAGCAGTGGGAGTGACATTTACCACTGTGAGAGTAACATTCGAAAACTTCGGCGTGCGCAATATTGCTGCAGGCTAGGCTCAATGGCAGCTCAGTGTCTGGTGTGAGTAGTTGTTCTTTGGCTGTTTTTACCTCTCTTTTTCTGCTGTTCTTATTAGAAAACCCTCAATGATATCAGTATCAGTGGGAATATGTCTCTCGCCGACCAAGGCTCATTGGAAAAATGTACCTGTTGTGATATTTGTGCAAAATTATATTACATTGCTTTATTCATATTTTGCTGCATTTCAAAGTGAAATGTCTCGTGAGAGGCGCTAAAAGCGCATTCAGTTTTCTAAACTGATCAATGTGAACGTGGCGATGTTTTATAACGGTTGTTGTATACCTATCACAGCAGTTCGGAAATGAAATGTCCGGTGAGTGGCGCTAAAAGGTTAATGCTCTCTCATTTGAAAATAATCTACCACCGGCTACACTTTATTTCGATGGTCCACTTTAGACATTCTTATAACTATAAGTAACCTTGCATCTACATGTTGACTAACTTTCATTAGTAGACTGGTAGGGTTAGGTTTAGAATAGTTGAATGTAGTTGAAAAGTTACTTATTGTCAGTATAATGTCTGTTGAGGAGCATCACAATAAAGAGTTTGCAGATATTAAGCAGACAGTCTACTAATACTCTAATGAAAGTTAGTCGACATGTAGGTGCAACGTTACTTATACCATCTAAAGTGGACCATCAAAATAAATTGTAACCCTACCACCTACACTAAATCCGACCCTAAACCTATCCGATAGTGTTAACAAAAGTAAATGTTTGAAACACATTTACTGAAGCAACCAAACAATCATGCACTATGTTAGAAGTGTTTTGAGGTCATAACACATAGCATTGCAAGGAAACGTGTGTAGAGGGCACTATTATGCATCTACTGAACGAGTACGGTATCTCCAGATCAAAACACAGGCAAAGAAGAAGCAGAAACAAGCAATCTCATTTGTAAGCAGATGCATATGAAAAATATGCCATCATCATCAACAATAAACAGCATACAAATCAAACTCTGCCTAATGTTACCGAGTGAAATGTCGGCCCAGGAAGTGGTTAGGACTGCGCAAGCTTTGAGGGTGTTGATGGACTCGATCTAGTCATCTTCGTTTTGATCATCGTACTGAATCTGATCGTAGTCTTTGGCAAAAACATGATTTTCTCAGCTTTTTGCTCAAAATGTTGCTTTTTTATGAAACTTACCCACATTCAAGTGTTGCTAAATAAAAGAATGCATGAACCTAGAATAAAACATTTTTTGTTTAAAAGCAGAGGGTCTGTTCTTTCTTTTGATATATTGCATGTTCAGATATTCATACAATACAATATTCTAGGGGCCATGAAATGTTTGTGAAAATGACTAAAAACACAGACGGTGGCTGGCAACTTTTTTTAAAGAAACGCTGGTGGGGATAGAGTTAATCAGTAATCTGCCCCTGTAATCCTAATTTGTGTGAAATGGAATACAAGTTGTTGGTGTTTTATTGCCACTGGTGTTCAACTGGAACCTGCAGTGAATTGTATGTATAGGTACGTCTTGGGAGTTTTGCAAAAATGTTGGCAGAGGCATGTTTTTCCAATAAGCCTATTGTAGCACTCGCAGTACTCCCACTGGTTCCTCATTAGCATCATTAGCTCCTCTATCTTGTTGGCAAGGGATCTAACATTTCTGACCATGAGAGAGGTTGTAAAGGTTGTAGTGCCTTTGAATTGTGGTTATGACATTAACAATGTGAATATTATGCACTTATTATGAAATACAGTATTTCTTAATATGAGGGTCTGGAGCAATGCCAGAATGAACTTATGCCATTGGCAGTTTTTCAAATTTGAGTTATTATGAAGTTGTTGTTGTAATGGCATTCCATTTTGGCTAAATCTCTCTTAAGTTAAACTGCTATATCACATCACCTTTTTGTCTTGAAAGAAAGACTGATCCTTTACCCACAACATCAATATGGATGAACTGTGTGTAACAAATGCAAACAGAAGGGTGAATGATTCAATCTCATGCCATGTCCTCTGTGTCCTCCCAAGGAGGAGAATAGCTTTGTGAAGATAATCACTTAAAATAAAATTAACCATCCTTTGCTCAGCTGCTTGTTGCTTAGTAACTTTATACCATCTGGGATACATATATTTCCAACAAGGGAGAGGGAGAGAGAGAGGGAGAGAGGGAGAGAGGGAGAGAGGGAGAGAGGGAGAGAGGGAGAGAGGGAGAGAGAGAGAGAGAGAGAGAGAGAGAGAGAGAGAGAGAGAGAGAGAGACTATCATGTGCATGTATTAATTATCTGTTTTATACACTATTTAAGCAGAGAATGAAATGCCTTTCCCATTAGATTAATTTTCCCTCCTGCCCTTCCACATTGTGCTAGGAACAGTGGCATACTGCATTTCTTTTGGCCCATTGTCTAGGAACCATGAGATAAGGCTTCTTCCACATGCAGTGATGTCATGCATGGAAGTTTGTGGCAAGATAAATAGTGCTGGGTTTGACAAGAGATAGTATAGTCCACTGATGAAAAAAAAAAAAAAAAGGGAAATATTGTAACAATATTTGTCCGCTGGAAGAAGGGACATTTTCAGCTAATAGAGCTTGATATACAATCCCGTCTTTAATCTACAGAGACACCTATAAGCAAGCCATTCATAGGCTGATTTCTCAAAAATCAAAGTGTAAAATCTATGGAGCTTTCACCGTTTTATTGTCCATTTTGAAAGTAGTCACCATTTTTGCAATTCTGTGTGATGCCGGTAAGGGTGGAGAAATAACACACTTGACTATTAATTGTATTAACATCTGAGTTATTTTTTATACAGTTATCTATTATTCTTGACTCAAACCGTGTCTTGACATCATGAACACAATGCCAAAAGATGGAGGTTCTAAAGCAATCAGTAAACATTTAACAGTGACATAAATCAATGCTTTTCAAATGGTTTTGCTTCAGGATGGAAATATGGGACGCATTCTCCAGTTTATTTTTGTCTTCCAACCACATATGATTATATGCAGCACGGTTGAGAACCACTGATGTAAATGGCAAGTGTTTTTCCCCTCATGGAAAATTAATTACACATAGGAGGTTTTTTTTTTACCCTAAAAGTATTTTTATAAGTAATGGCCATAATTATTTTCTTATGTTCTCTCATTTTAATGCTCAGGTTTTTTGTCCTTTGAAGAGCGTGATCATTCAATTCAAATCGAGACATTTGAAAAAAGAATCATGTTTTTTTACAAGCATCTTACTGCACACATCTGTCATAAAGACATTGATACATTCTTGCATATAGTGCTGTCACTAAAAAAAAAAAAAACAATGCATATTAATCAAACTTAATAGTCATAGCTTTAGGGCCCACCCATGAGAGTTTATGAGGCATCGACAGAGTCGGCATTATAGGGGGACCATACTGAATACCCCTTCTGATGAAGTGATAAATTATGTCATAATTTTCTCAACGCATGCCGTTCCAAACCTACATTACCATTTTTTTTTTTTTTTTAATGAATTAATACTTTTATTCAGGAAGATAATATTAATTAGGTTGTTCCCCCCAATTTTGTTTTTAAATAAATGCTTTTCTTTTTAAAGGGGTGGTATAATTCCCTTTTCACAAGATGAAAAATAAGTTTCTGATGTCCCCAGAGTGTGTATGTGAAGTTTTAGCTCAAAATACCCCACAGATATTTTTATATAGCATGTTAAAATTGTCACTTTTTGAGAGTGAGCAAAAACGCACCGTTTTTGTGTCTGTCCCTTTAAATGCAAATGAGCTGCTGCTCCCGTCACAGAGGGCAGAGTTTCAAAAGCTTGTGTGTGTGTGTGTGTGTGTGTGTGTTAGCAGTTACGATTACCTCACACAGACACACTAAAAATTTCAAAATCTTTTAACTTTTTTATGTTCAAACCGGAGTCAGACAATGACGGAGAGACTCAAGAAGAAGTGACAACATGTAGAATGCAACAGGACGTTTCTGAATGGTTAGTTGATGAATTTATATTGCTGATGTGGAGTTAACTATCTTCTAGTCATTGATTAGCATATTCTGTCATGATAATCTATAAATCTTGTTCCCGGGGGTGGGGTTTATGGGAATTCTAGGGTTGGTGATGTCACTAACCCGGGAGGAATGTGGTGTAGTCCCTACCAGCCTTTTGTTGTAGTCCTTAACCCTCAGGGGACCAAGAACGCGCCGGCGCGTTTTGCTCGTTTTTTTTTTTAGCAATGAAAAATAAACACAAAATGCTCTGTTAATTTTGATCTTTAATTTTCGTGTTCTACATCAATCGATCCTGTTCAGTTTCTTTTTTTTTTCTGTATACTCACAATAAAGATAAAGTGTTTTGCTTTTTGACAAATAAAGAAACTTTAACATGATGCGATGTCTGCCTTCTCTCTGTATGCAAACTCCCATTTGAAACGCGTTCGAAAATGATCTATAACTCCGCGGAAATTCAGTCAAACAGGCAAACAGACCCACGGGCATAAAGCTTGAGATCGCAGCTTTTAAATGAAGTCATTTATATAAAAAACAAATATTATCAGCTTCTGTAATCTGTATAAAAAGAGAGCGATTCCAGTCGAGCTTATTACGAGCTCATTGACTTTAATTCGTTCACGCCTACTCACGGAGCGCGTTATTCACAAGATAATGTGCTAAGCCATCTATGCAAAACAGGTAAACGCCCCCAAGCAAATGTATTAAACGCTTCAAGTTTCATCATTTCGTCACCTGCGCGTTGGGAAGATGACACGGTACACCGGTGCGGAAGCCCTTCAGTTCGTCCTGGATACTAGCGACGAAGAGTCCAGATTTTCATCAGAAGAGGAGCGCGACTACTCTGATGACGACCGTATGTATTTTGAAGAGCGAATTGATCCAGCCGTGGATAGAATTTCGGATGAGTAAGTATGTATTCTTACTTGCATTAGTTGACAAGTTATTCAAAACATGAGCTTACATATTATACAGGCTGGACTTGCCATCCAGAGTATTGACATTTGATATCTACCTTTATTCAACACGATCTAATGAAAGTGCATATCAATACCATGAATTTAATATCTTGTACCATTTCAACATCAAAAATGTTTTGTTTTGTTTTTTTTGTGTACATATGCTACACCCCTTGGTTAGGAAATTTGTATTTGTATGTGTAGCCTAAATGATATGTTTAGATCATTATGTATGAAAGATAGAATTTAGAAATTATTTTAGAAAGTAGGCCTAGTAGGCCCTAGGTGTTTAGATTATATTTTGACTATATAAATGCTGCCTCATTATCATTAACGATGCATACTCGCAAATATCAGTTTTAAATGTGTGTAAATGTGCTGAAATGTGTAAATATACCCAGTTAATGAAGTGCACAAATGTGTTAGGCTAATGTTTGCGGTGTGCCTCTCCGTTAATGGCCCATTGACACGCATATAGGCTTATTGCACACGTCTAAAATTATTTACATCAGTTATTCATTATAGACTAATGCTACTATAGTTATATTTATGTCATAATATTCTTCAACTTTTTTAAAAGGAATGTAGCTTCATCACTACCTCCGCCTGCAACTCGGAGTGCGCTTAGCAACACAGTCAGAAATCAGAAAGAGTAAGTACATATTTACCCACTATTTTACAGATGTTAGTTCAATTTTGTTTATACTTAGTGTTAATATTATAAGCCTGTATGACTTTATTATTTATTTTTGGAGATTGGTTGATGTTACATATGTTTTGTAACTTTTTTTAAAAGGAATGTAGCTTGTTCACTCTCGCCTTACACTGCAACGAGGACACGCAGCAACAAAAATCAAAAAGAGTAAGTACATATTTACCTACTATTTTACAGATGTTAGTTACATTTTGTTTATATACTTAGTGATGATACAAATGCAGCCTATATGTGCCTGTGTGGCTTTGCAACAAATGTGTTGTTATGCATGCACAATATAACAATTATTGATTGGTAATGTTAATATAAAAGAGCTTATATTGTGTTGCTTTATCAGCATTGCTAAATGTCCATCAGTTATGCATGTGCTGGAATAGTACTCTGTAAAATATATGATAAAAATAGTTCCCTTTCAAGGGAACTCGCGTTGCGTCGAGTTTGACGCTATGGGAACGCTTTGCGTGATGACGTCTTGAAGCACATGTAAAATCAGTCCAATGGTGTAGCGGGACGTCAGAGGCGGGTGACGTCACGTACCAGGAAGCTATAAAAGCCGGCCTGTAGCAGGAAACAACAGCTTTCTGAGTCTTCAGTTGCGCTCTGTGTGAAATCTGTCTGTATATTTGGTGTTGTCTGTCTATATCATATATATATATATATTCAGTATGGCGAGCGAGCAGCAGTTTAGAGTGTGTGTCCATCCCTGCCCGCGTTATTTAACGGGAGGTGACACACACACTCTTTGTGTTGTTTGTTTGGGAGAGGAGCACGCCCAGTCAGCACTCGAGGGTGGTGACTGTGTGCATTGCTGTGCGCTTCCATTGCGTACGCTCCGATCCCGCTTGGCTCGGTTCAATCCCGACCACGCTCCCCAGGGCTCGGGTCCCGCCGCTGCCGAGGCACGGCGTCGATCTCAGACCTGGGGTTCACAGATGGATTTATCAGTGGATGTTGAGACGGGCTCTGCCTTATCTCAGCATCCGTCTGATAGATCCAGTGCCTCTTATCAGGGTGTGGAAGCACGCGCTGCGGTTCCTTCCCCCCCGATAGAGGTACCAGTACTGCAACTATCCAGCTCTGAGGAGTTGGATGTTGTGAGTATTGTAGCTGAGTCTGAGGATTCGCCACCTCAGTCTCATGCGTTTGAGGAACTGCTCGATGTCATTACTAGAGCTGTTGACAGACTGTCTATTGAGTGGCCAGTAGATAGGCAGGACGTTCGTTCGAAAAGTAAGCTCGACGAACGCTTCCTGCCATCTCGTGCGCAGCCCCAGCGCAGGAGCCTGCCGTTTTTCCCCGATCTCCACACCGAGGTGTCGAGATCGTGGGCGAAACCAGTGTCATATTGAGTGTATACTGCACAAACATCACACTATTCATCCATTCACAATTATAAAGAGCATGGTTATGGGGAGATGCCGAAGGTGGAAGAGACGCTCGCGAGCTATCTCTCTCCAGCAACGGCATCTTCTCTGAAGGCTCCTGCACTTCCATAAAGCTTATGCCGCCGCCGGTCAAGCTGCAGCGTGTTTACATACAATGTCCATAATGCAGGCTTACCAGGCTGAGTTATTGGGTGATTTTTAGGAGGGCGGGGGTATTAGTGCTGATACGGTATCTGAACTGCGCATAAAGGACAAAGAAAAACATGTTCTTTTAGATGCACCCGTATCCACGCAAGGGTTATTTGGAGACGCAGTTAATAGTGCTGTAGCGAAGTCACAAGAAGCTTCAAAACAGGCAGCTGCACTTCAGAAACTTCTCCCCCGCCGTTCTTTCTATGAGGCTGCTGAGCGGGAGCAGCCTCACTCCTCTAAAAAGAGCGCTGAGCACCGCGCCACTCAGATACAGAGCGTTTCCTCCCGTGCTCCCCCACAAAAATCTCGGGGACACGGAGGGCGCTCTCAAACCCAGCAGTCCTCGAGGGGTAAAACGGATCTGCGGACCGTTATTACCGCCAAGAAGGCTGCTGGGGAAAAAGTCCTGATGTCTGAGGGCTCAGGACAAATGAGGGTAGTCCCCCCGAAGCAGAGCGGTTAACACCTCTTTTCACGGTGCCCGTCTCTCTTCGGTGCCCTCAGGGGACCGTTCTGCCAACCCTGCCGCCTCCGGCGTTACAGGGCGCAGCGGTCTCCGGCGAGCACATATCTCAAGGTCCACCCGGAAACGTAGTGGCCTCGGGATGCCCGCCCCCTCTGAGGAGGGTGCTAGAGCAGTCTGTTTGGTCGTTCCCTGCCGGTGCGCCGTTACAGGGCGACGAACCGACTGCTCAACAGCAGGAGAATAATACGGTGCCCGTCTCTCTTCGGTGCCCTCAGGGGACCGTTCTGCCAACCCTGCCGCCTCCGGCGTTACAGGGCGCAGCGGTCTCCGGCGAGCACATATCTCAAGGTCCACCCGGAAACGTAGTGGCCTCGGGATGCCCGCCCCCTCTGAGGAGGGTGCTAGAGCAGTCTGTTTGGTCGTTCCCTGCCGGTGCGCCGTTACAGGGCGACGAACCGACTACTCAACAGCAACAAAATCCAGAAACCAGTCTCGAGAGACTGGTACCTCTAGTAGAATCTTTGACAGCGTGGAAGCTACTGTCAAATGTTTCTCGTTGGGTCCTGCAGACCGTGGAAAAAGGGTATTAGATACAATTCTAGTAACGCCCACCGCGGTTTATGGGGGTCCTGCCCACAGTGGTGGGCCCCGAGCAGGTTCTGGTTATGGAACAGGAAGTAAACACTCTGTTAGAGAAAGGGGCCATAGAATATGTACCTCCCTCCAACAGGGAAACCGGGTTTTACAGCCGGTACTTCATAGTTCCAAAGTAGGACGGGGGATTGCGTCCCATTTTAGGTCTTCGAGTTGTCATGCAGCTCAAGTTCAAAATGTTAACATTGAGACAGTCGTGCCACAGATTAGTCCGAGGACTGGTTTGTCACGATAGACCTCAAGGACGCATATTTCCATCCGTCCGTGACATTGGAAGTTCCTGAGGTTTGCTTTCGGGGGCAAAGCATACCAATATCGAGTTCTTCCATTCGGCCTGGCTTTATCACCCCGCACTTTCACCAAATGCGTGGATGCAGCTCTGGCGCCTCTGCGCCTCCGGGGTATTCGCATCACGAACTACATCGACGATTGGTTGATTTTAGCTCAGTCGCATTAGATGGCGGTTCAACATCGAGATGTTGTTCTCGCCCATATGAAAGAGTTGGGGTTACGGCTGAACGCCAAGAAGAGTGTGCTTTCTCCACTCCAGAGGACCACTTTTTTAGGCGTGGTTTGGGATTCAGTGTCGATGCAGGCGCGCCTGTCATCGCCACGCTTCGATCCTGGCAGCTGTGAGAAGTGTAAAGCTAGGCCAGCTACTCACTGTCAAACAGTTCCAGAGACTGTTGGGTCTCATGGCAGCAGCTTCCAACGGGATACCTTTTGGACTGCTGCACATGAGGCCCCTGCAGTGGTGGCTCAGGACCAGAGGGTTTTTCCCCGAGGGGCAACCCATTTCGCACAATCAAGGTCACGCGGTGATGCCTACGTGCCTTGGTTATGTGGAAGAAACCTTGGTTCCTGTCCCAGGGCCCAGTGCGGGGAGCTCCTTGTCGTCGCAAACTGCTAACGACGGATGCTTCCCTCACGGGTTGGGGAGCGATCCTGAGGGTCGCTCATCTCAAGGTCTGTGGGAAGACCATCATCGTTCCTGGCTATCAATCGCCTAGAGATGTTAGCTGTCTTCCGGGCTCTGAGGAGCTTTATCACAGGTCTCAGGGGACACCATGTGTAGTACATACGGACAACACGTCGGTAGTCGCCTATATCAAGGGGGTTTGCGCTGGCACGCCATATCCTCTTGTGGTCCCGGGGGAAGTTGCTGTCACTCAGGCAGCCTACATCCCCGGGGTCCAGAATTTAGGAGCAGACACTCTGTCGAGACAGGGGCCGAGGCCCGGGGAATGGTGGCTCCACCCCCGAGGTGGTGGAGCTGATATGGAATTTATAAGTGGGTCTGTTTGCGTCTCGAGAGACGTCTCACTGTCCACTTTGGTTCTCCCTCACGCATCCAGCTCCTTTGGACTGGATGCTATGGTGCAGACGTGGCCGAGGCTACGTCTTTACGCTTTTCCCCCAGTTGCTCTGCTCCCGGGAATTCTGGAGAGAGTTCGCAGGGACCGGGTTTGCCTGCTTCTTATAGCCCCGCGCTGGCCGGGCAGAGTATGGTTTCCCGATTTTGTGTCACTCCTCGACGGGCCTCCTCTGGAGCTACCCGTCAGGAGGGACCTTCTGTCCCAGGCGGAGGGCTCGATATTTCACCCCCGCCCAGAACTGTGGAACCTGTGGGCTTGGCCTCTGAGGGGGCCCAGCTCATAGAGTCAGGTCTCTCAACTGAGGTTGTTGAGACCATTCTACAGTCCAGAGCTCCCTCCACGAGGAAACTTTATGCCCTGAACTGGAGAGTATTCACCTCTTTGTGTAGTGACCGTCGGTTGGATCCAGTCAACTGCCCAATTGGTACAGTTCTGGAGTTCCTGCAGGACCGGTTCACTGCAGGTCTGACCCCGTCCACCTTAAAGGTTTATGTGGCGGCCATAGGTGCTTACCACATTCCTTTGGGTGGAATGTCTGTGGGGAAAGACCCCTTTGGTATCTCGTTTCCCTCGTGGCACTTGGAGGTCCTCCTCCCTTTCGAAATCGGACCAGGAGGCTAATAATTTGCTTTGCCCTGTTCGGGTGTTTAGACGCGTATGTCCACAGAGCTGCCCTGTGGCGTAAAAGTGACTTTTGCTCCCCTAACAAGGGAGGTCCAGTGTCTAAGCAAAGGATGAGCAGTGGGTGGTTGAGACTATCTCACTTGCTTATGAGGCGGCTGGACAGCCTTCTCCTTTGGCTGTCCGGTCGCACTCTACGAGGAGTATGGCGGCCTCTAAGGCCCTTATATCAGGAGTTTCGTTACAGGACGGTTGTGATGCGGCAGGCTGGTCCTCACCGCACACTTTCGTCAGGTTCTACTCTCTGGATCTAGACTCTGCTCCAGGGTCTCATGTTTTGTCATCCTAGTGCTGCTCTTTATGATTTCACACAGGACAGACATTTGTTGCTATGGAGGCGTTGGTATAGACGTTCCCATAGCGTCAAACTCGACGCAACGCGAGTTCCCTTGAAAGGGAACGCTCCGGTTACGACTGTAACCTCGGTTCCCTGAAGAGGGAACGAGCGTTGCGTCACCTTGCCATATCTCCTTCATGCCTGTCAGCACGACTTCAGACTTTACTAAGCTGTTGTTTCCTGCTACAGGCCGGCTTTTATAGCTTCCTGGTACGTGACGTCACCCGCCTCTGACGTCCCGCTACACCATTGGACTGATTTTACATGTGCTTCAAGACGTCATCACGCAAAGCGTTCCCATAGCGTCAAACTCGACGCAACGCTCGTTCCCTCTTCAGGGAACCGAGGTTACAGTCGTAACCGGAGCGTTTTCAACTTTTTTTTAAAAGGAATATAGCTTGTTCACTCTCGCCTTCCACTGCAACTCGCAGGACACGGAGCAACGGAAATCAAAAAGAGTAAGTACATATTTATCTACTATTTTTTTTAACTACTACTTTGCAAAAAATGTGTTATGCATGCACAATATTACAATTATTGTTTGGTAATGTTAATATAAAAGAGCTTATATATTTTTTGTTTTATCAACATGCTGATTGCCCTGCCCTGACATGCTGATAGTACTTTGATCAACGTTTATTAACCTTTATTAATATTATTATTTTTATAGGAATGTGGCAAAGAGGGCCAAGACAAACATTCAGACGAGCAACAAGGAGTCCACTCTGTCATGGAAAACAGAGACTGACATTGATATGGTTCCACAGACTCTGAGCTTCCTGCCTGCCCGGGAACTTGGACCACAGCTGAGTTCTGCTGACACACACACTCCCCAGACTCTCTTCAAAATGTTTTTTACTGTGAGATACCTGCCTTTACTTTTGTTTATTTATCGCTCACAATTGCTTTGTTTATAGCCGACTGATTATTTATTTTGGTCACATTTGATTTGCTTAGAGCCCGCATCAACGGGGCATAAGCATTTACTGTGAGATACCTGCCTTTACTTTTGTTTTTACAAAATTACATTAAAACAGATTGAAAAACAAAACATTTGAATCTCCTCATTCTTTGTTCAGGCTGCCTCACCTGATGGCCCATTAGCACTTGGGGGAGCGTCTATGTCACACCCCTGGTCTGAATCTCATTAATATTGATGACCCATTACCACTCCCACGCATAAACCTCTTCTGACAAAAAAACTGTTTTACAATGTTTAAATCAATGTAGTGTTTTATGTGAACAATTAGGCAGGATGATTTTCACATAATTTTGAAGCTAGAACTTAAAGGGAAAACATCAATTAGTCAAAAGTCTTGTGGACACATATTTAATATGTGTTTTGTGTTCTTAAATCAGCAACTTTCATTTTATTTTTTTCCAATAACCACGCATAAACATTATTCTCTTAAAAATACAAACATCTACATACACGTTTCTCGCATATTATGGTAGCCCTGTTTGTGCTATATAGAGTAAATTTACACCTTTGCCATTAACATGTTTATAAATAACTGAAAAAAGCACAAATATCAAGGCATGTCAGAACATCTCAAAGGCCCCAAAAACACCGTGGTCCCCTGAGGGTTAAAAAACGATTTCTTCAAAAGCAAATATCTTCCTTTGCTTTTAACTTTGAGCATTGTAACTTTGCAGATGTTGTTTATGCTCAAACACATTACACACTAACTAAAAAATCATCACAAAAAACCAAACCGATTTTCATCACAAAAAAACATTAGGCAGCACAACTGTTTTAAATATTGATAACAAGATGTTTCTTGATTTAAATAAGACATGTTTCTTGATCTTAAAATATATTAAAATACGAAACAGTTATTTTATTTTGTAGTAACATTTCACAATATTACTGTTGTACTGTATTTTTGATCAAATAAATGCTGCTTTGGAGAGCACGAGACTTTAAAAAACATCTCATCTTCCAAACATTTGAACGTAGTGTATATGACTTTCTTTCTTCGGAACACAAATAAAGATAAATTGAAGAATGTTGGTAACCAAACAGATTATTATATATAGCCAGTGTTGGGTAAGTTACTTTAAAAAAATAATTCGTTATAGTTACTAGTTACTTCTCACAAAAAGTAACTGCGTTAGTAACTGAATTACATCATTGCAAAAGTAACTAATTACCAGGGAAAGTAAATATTGCGTTACTTTAAAAAATAAATAAATAAATATAAGAAATGTATTGGATACCCCCAATGTGAAATGTTAAATGAATGAAATGGACACTAAATATAACATCTTATTATTATAAAACATTGCACACTATTAATGTTGCTGTGGGACAATGTGAGAGACACCTATTAACTTAAATATTAAAATATTCTCATTACTATAGTGGAACAACAAAACACAATAGATGGTTTAGAACTTTTAATATTTATTGCACAGACCACAACTGGCCAACAAATAAGTCTAAAAATAAAGGATGCTTCTTAAGAAAATAATTTATTCTTCCTCTAATAAATAGTAATAAAAAAAAATACATACACATACACTAGTGCATATAATTAAAATTATAAAACTCACATCTCTTTCTCGGACACACTCGGTCTCTCGTGCGCACTGTTGAGCGCGCTCGCGGCGTTCGCCTCGCTTTTGTCCAGTCTCATAAACACACACACCAGAGAAAAAACTTTGCAGCTCATGTGGCTGAGAGAGAGCCTACTCGGATGAAAACCGCTTCAGTGAGCTTATAGTAACGCCGCATTTTTATTGACAGTAACGGTAACGCCGTTGTAACGGAGGAAACAGTAATTAGTTTGATTACTCGTTACTGAAAAAATAACACCGTTAGTAACGCCGTTTATTTATAACGCCGTTATTCCCATCACTGTATATAGCATATATATTCCATGTATGAAATTCCAAATGCACCCTTAAGTAATTCATCCTTGTGTCGACACTGGTCTGAGAACGCTGTGACTTCACAAGCAAATCCAATTTGCTGTATTCCCACTTGATTTCAAACTGACCCGGCTGTTTCCACAACCTCACAGCTCGTCTTAAGCATCCCTATCCATCAGACTCTCAGTCAAAGCTTTCTCTAGTGTCTAAACACCCTAAGGGTGTGCAAGACAACAGAGAGGGAAATCGCTTAAATTAGTAGTGAGTGACGGATCAAGAAGTCTTGACCTGATTCTTTTTCATCACACCAGTTTCTCCTCTGAGCTCAGTCACAAATGTGACCTCAGAGGGCTAACTAGACTTGTGACTTTGTGTCCACCCACTAATCCGACACAATTTAGAGCATCCGTTTCAAAAGAAGTCAAACTTTTGATAAATGGGTGGACGTACAGATCATTTATGTTGACATTTTAAGTGCTTTGGTAGTATCTGTCAAAAATGAACTTACCAGAAACTATCTGCCAGAAAAGATGACACCAGATATCTGCAACGGACACCCGTATGGAATTAAAACACGACTTTCTCATTTATCACACCCATAAAATGTACATGAAGGGCTGTCGGATTGAATTGATATTTTCCACTGGCCGATATTTTTATTTTGCCCTACTTGGCTTTCTCTAGTGCAATTTGTTGCATTATTAATTGACTGAAACATTTGTGTTCACTGCCATCTTTCTGGCTGACATGCCCACTTTGTCACACAGAACTCAGGAAGTCTGGATAATGGGACAAGCGGATACAGACACACACACACACACACACACGGTAAATGGTTGAGCGAATCCGAAAACAAACACACTCGGCTCGGTTTGATATCCCACTGTCCGGCGCTCTGCCACAGTCTCTCCTGCTAATCAGTGCAGGAATATGTGGCGCATGGGTGTCAGGTGATTTATTTGCTCCTTCTAAGGTGCCGCTGAAATGGCTCATAAAAATGACTTCACAAACTGATTTCGGACCAGTTTTTACTCTCACAAGAAGGTTAGTCCAGGATATTTTTAGTCGAAGGAGTCGGGAATTGATTTTGTGTCGTGCACCGAGAGTTTGGGCCGCTTTCAGAATCAGAACTAGAGGTACTGTGTTTGGCAAGTATAATTATATGCTCCTCTTTATTTGGTTAAAGGATTAAAGGAATAGTTCACTCAATATTAAAATGCCATTTACTTACTAACGTAACTCCAGACTTGTATTACTTTCTTTCTTTTTTTTCTTTTTTTTCATGGAACCAAAAAGCTGGTGCTTTGCAATGATGTTTTACTCATGATTTTACATAATTTTGTAATCTACAGAATCATTTAAATAATAAATGGATTCAAACTAAATACATCTAAATATATAGCTATACGTTTTATTGTTTCTGAAATAATTATCTTATGCTCCCCTAGGCTGCAATTATTTGATCAAAAATACAGTAAAACAGTAATGTTGTAATGTTGTTACAATTTCAAATAACTGTTTTCTATTTTAAAGCAGAACTCAGCAACTCTAGCGAACTCTAGTCACTTCTTCGCTGATTTTCCCTTTTGTTGTCGCATGTTTTCCCCACAAGCTCCCCCTACAGCTGTGGGGCATATATTTCACAACACTATCGTAAAAAACTCACTTGCGGCTGCTTTCTTCCCCTCTCTACCGTTGCTCATGTGCGTTTGTTATGATCGGAGCAAGCCAACTGTATCGTGTGGAGCTATGTCTACTAGGGGTTGCACGACTACTGATTTCTGCTAGTCGACTTCTTATCAAAACAATACTCGAGTTACTCGACTACTCGTCGTTCATGCTACTGTAAATGAAAAGACATGAAATAGCTAGATCTTATCAATAAACATTTATTAATTCATAGCCTAATGCAACAATTACACAAGTAAACTCTCAAAACATTATAATTATGACATTTCATTTTAAAATTTGCATGTAACAGTCTAAAGCCAAATAAATAGCCGTTCTTGCCTTTCATTTCAGACGTCTGCTTCTAGGGGCCGTTCACATATCGCGTCTTTTCCGCGTTCAAGGTCGTTATTTCAAATGTAGGCGCGCGGCGAGCGCGCTCATAATGAAAGCTAGTTTTTCCAGGCGGGTTTTTCCTTCTCATCTCCAGAAATATATCTAGTAGTAAAGCTAATGCAAGGGCTAGAAATAAATGAATCCTTTGCTGAATGATACTTCGTCGTCATCATGGAGAGCACAGTTTGGTTGCATAGCAACGACAGACGCCACGGGAGCGCAAGCGCTTGTAGGAGACAGTGGCACGGCTGCGCGCTTTCCACACGTTTTTAGACGCAATATGTGAACGGCCTCTTTCAGAGTTGGCCAATTACAATATTTTTGTCATCCTTGATGAAATACTTCCACACATCTGACGTGTGGTGTCTGTTGGTGACGTTCGCCATTTTTAATTCATTTATGGTTAATGGACGCTCGAGTAGTCGATTGTTTCCGACAGCGTCGACTAGTGGTTGAAGTAGTCGATCTATCGACTACTCGACTAGTCTATGCAAGCCCTAATGTCTACCGAGGTGGGTAATACATCATACACATTGTCATACAACATTGACATGACGTAAAGCAATTCGTGTTTCGTGCTCGTTCTCGTTCTCGTTCTCGTTTCTCACGAGACTTCCAATTTCTATCTTGCCGGGAAAGTAGTCCCCAAGTTGCAAGGTTTGTTTTCCGCCTGGGAATGCTGGGGGGAGCGGGGAAAGTCACCAATATCACCAGAACAGGTTGTTTAACCATCCAAATGATTTCTAGACAGTTTTATTAAGTTAAAAAAGTTACCAAGTTCTGCTTTAATATAACAAAAAAAATGCATACCACCTGATCCTTCACAAATCATTATAATATGCTGATTTGTTGCTCAAAAAAACACTTTGTATTCATTTTTGATCAATTTAATGCATCCTTGCTGAATAAAAGTATTCATCTCTTTCTTTAATATATATATAAATATATATATATATATATATATATATATATATATATATATATATATATATATATATATATATATATATATAAAATATATACAGTATATATATATATATATATATATATATTAGTTTTGCTATCCTCTTCCTTACAGTGTAATATATGGAACCGAAGTACTGTAGTTGGGCAGGGCTGGAGGGGTGCAACTGAAAGACGGTTTGATGCTTGATTGAGAATTTAAGAACTTGCTACTAGAGGTGTGTGTGTGTGTGTGTGTGTGTGTGTGTGTGTGTGTGTGTGTGTGTGTGTGTGTGTGTGTGTGTGTGTGTGTGTGTGTGTGTGTGTGTGTGTGTGTGTGTGTGTGTGTGTGTTGACAGGTGGTGTGTGAAGAGCAGTATTTGTTCAGAACCATCAAAAGTTGTCTGTAGAAACCAACCAAGACAATCTGACAACCTATGATTTTGTCTGCAAGCTCAATACTTTGCTGTAGTTAGCCGTAGGCATACGCAATGAAAAGAGTCACAGTGGATGTATATAAATATATACAGTAATATTGGCAATATTATAAATTATATAATGGCAACATGGTTTGGAGTCATCTACTTTTGTCTGTTCGCCTGCCCAAGTTCACTTTTTCAACAACATGACCATTGTATTGCCTTTAAAGCTATGTTGGACTGATTTATATTTTGAAAAGCACTATACAAATTTGTTCGAATGCATGAATGTTTACGATTCTATTCTGGACAGATCAACAGTGTCTGAGAGACTATTTTGAATATTTAGGATGTTTTTATTTTTTTTTATTATTTTTTTTTTTATGTTGAGCACAGGTATTATAACTGCCAACCTGAAAATTCACAATCCATTTTCCAGGAATCAAAATTAGATACATTTTGTAGCCATACTACATAATCAGACCTGAAAGTAGTTGAATTGTTCTGACCTTACTCATATGGAACGGTCAGTTTTGATATGCATAATGAGACTATTCACATGGCAATCTACCTTTCAATGAGCGAAATGTATTGAACAGTGTATGTCATTAATCCATACCACCTTTTATAGAAACCTGAGTCATTGCTGCTGTACGTGGCGCAGCCTCTCTCTCCGTTTTGGCATGCTGGACAATGATGCCGAGTTTTGCTGCTAAAACCCATTAGGGCACTCACCGTCGTAAAACTTGCATGATCCTGTAAATCTTTTAGCAATGCTAGTTTGAATTTCTGCTTGTGAAGGAGAAAGGGGAAAAAAGGTTAGGTACTGGTAAGCAAGTGTTAGTGTTCTAAAAGGTGTAGATGTGATAGGACCTAACGTTATTAAAGCCGAAGAACATGAGCAAAACATCATCCTCAGAGGCCTTGTTATTCAATCCTCTGCTCACTTCAAAAACTCCCTGAATGAATCCATTTTTTAACACGGAGAGAAGATAATCCGATGTCAATGTTGAAATATTTAGAGCTGTTCACCTCTGTATTTGCATGGAATAGGAGTCCATGTCTTCCCAAGTGGCATTGTAAGCTAAATTTGCTTTAGAAGTGGAGATGTGTTGGAGAAGCATGTTGTCCTCAGCCAAATATGTTACAATCACTGCCCACATGTTGCTTGGATTCAATTTACAAGGATGTATACATGTCCTTCATGATGCATTTAACATGAGCCATGTATTGCTTTTTTTCCCCCTACACTTTTATAAAAGTATGGAAGCCCGTTTCCGCCACGTTGAGTAAAAAAAAAAAAAAATTCTTTAAGTCATAATAATGAGAAACTTTCTCATAATAATGACTTAACATCTCATAATAATGAGAAACTTTCTCATAATAATGAGAAACTTTCTCGTAATAATGACTTAAACATCTCGTAATAATGAGAAACTTTCTCGAAATAATGACTTAACATCTCGTAATAATGAGAAACTCTCGAAATAATGACTTAACATCTCGTAATAATGAAAAACTTTCTCGAAATAATGACTTAACATCTCATAATAATGAGAAACTTTCTCGTAATAATGACTTATTTTCTCGCACTTCTACGCATGCGCAAAGCAGCGGAGCAGAAGGGCGTGCCAAACTAGCGACATCCGCTGGTCAAAGCTGTGTAAATGCATTACAGCAAACATGGCACGCTCTGCAAAACAGTTGTTTTCATTAAAGTCAGTGTGATCTACTAAGTGCAATCTGTAGTATCATTAAATAACATCATCAGTAGGCCTATATCTTCCATACTTTTCCATGCGCACGAGGTGTGAAAGGTGTGAAAGTGGAATGCAGAAGTAGGACGGTTACCATGGTAACGAAGGACGCCTGCTTGTGCACACCGATGGAAATTGTTACATGAATTTACAAAACTATCAGATTAAAGTTGGAATATTACATTTATTCGTCAAGTTTAAGTGTAACATCTTCATAAAATATATGGGTATGTGTGTTAATATATAACACGTATTTTGCAGATGCTTCTAGGATATTTGATGAGCAGGTTCATCTGGAAGATATCAATACAGAAATCACCTTTAAGATGTTTATGACTTTGGGGACATTTAAACATAAGTGGGCAGTGGAATGGGGGAAAACGCCATAAAAAGGTCGAGACGTGTTTTTAAAAGCTGAACTTCTTTTCAATTGAGCGCTGCATTTTTAGAACGCGTGTCATGCGCGAGACGCTACAGAAGAGCGAGCGCAACATCCGTCTAGTGCGCATATGCCTAAAAAAGCAATGAAAAAGCGCGTTCTGTATGAACGGACCCTTACACAGATTTCCAGATGAAGTGTTCTTAAACAGATTTGGAAAGGTGTGCTGTCTTATCATTCCTCCATCTATTTGAAATCCATGGATCACCCTTCTATGGTTGCTGCTTGTTCATACACAAAAATACAAATGAATATTACAAATGAATAAAAGACTATCTAGCTATGGAAGCCCGTCTCATATACTGATCGATATACTGATTTATCATTAATGTTATTCACTGCAGAGCGTGCCATGTTTGCTGTGATGCATTTACACGGCTTTGACCAGGGGATGTCGCTGCATGGCACGCCCTTCTGCTCCGCTGCTTTGCGCATGCGTAGAAGTGCGAGAAAATAAGTCATTATTATGAGAAAGTTTCTCATTATTACGAGATGTTAAGTCATTATTATGAGAACGTTTCTCATTATTACGAGATGTTAAGTCATTATTATGAGAACGTTTCTCATTATTACGAGATGTTAAGTCATTATTATGAGAAATTTTCTCATTATTACGAGATGTTAAGTCATTATTTCGAGAAAGTTTCTCATTATTATGAGATGTTAAGTCATTATTTCAAGAAAGTTTCTCATTATTACGAGATGTTAAGTCATAATTACGAGAAAGTTTCTCATTATTTTGAGATGTTAAGTCATTATTACGAGAAAGTTTATCATTATTATGAGATGTTAAGTCATTATTATGAGAAACTTTCTCATTATTATGACTTAAAGAATCTTTTTTTTTTACTCAACGTGGCGGAAACGGGCTTCCATAGTGATGGTAGAGCTGGCAAATCATTTTTTATCACAATAACTTTTGTCTCGCTGGTTTCTTTTAAAACACGTAATTGTTACCAAGGATACAAATGGTTATAACTGAGAAGACTTTTTGCTTCTAGGGGCAAACAGGCTGACAGTATGTAGTCAAAGTTTAAAGTGAAGGGAGAATGAACAGAAATTTGGTATGAAATGATAGGGAAAGAAGGGGGGAAAGAGGCGATGAGAAACAGACAAAGGGCAAATCCAATCCCTCTCTGGTGGGATATTTTCTGCCCAAGGTGAAATGCATCAAGTGTCCTAAGCAGTTAATTGATAAGAACATTCTATCTTTAACTGAGGACAAAGCTGTGCTCCTGGGATCAAAACCATTCAATGCTGTAGAGATGCTGCAATTTGCCTTGTTAAATCAGGCAAGTTTTTTTTCATGTCTCTTATGACTAACTATATTAGCACCCACACCAGTGGATGATAACTCACGGTTTATTCTAAGCGTGTGCTGCAGTTTTGACGTCTGCCGCTTTAAATGATTGAGCTCTTTAAAGCAGGCTGGAATCTGATTAGCTGTCAACGTTTTTTATCATTCATCAGCTGGAAAAATAAAAATAAAAATCATTCTAAATATGATTCCAACAAAATTGTTCCTCTGTGTTGCTATAGTTGTGATGTGAACATTTGATTGATTTATTATTACAACTTTATAGTTCTCATTATATTTGTCATCCTTGATGTGAACAGCCCTTTAACCAGTTGACAAAATATTGCTATATGTACAAGTGCACTTTAATGTCTCTTACTCCAATTGCAACAAATAGATCATTGTTCAGATTCCAACCATGCATTGTTGCTAAACCCCATAGCAACTCTTAAATTAAAAAAGATTTTCAAAGGATTTTTTTTTTTTTTTTTTTTTTTTTTTTTTAATAAATGACTAAATAATTATTTTAATAACATTTTTATAAATTGACTTTTTGGCAAGGCTTCACAAATTATAGTGAAAAAAAGAAAGAAAAACAACCGTGCATTTAAGCTGCAAAATAAGGAGCAAATACAGAGATGAGGCATAAGCCAGAAACATAGAAACAACAGGTTTCATTTCATTTTATTTTGCAAACATACTAGGGGTGTAAAAATGTATCGTTTTTACGATGCATCGCGATGCAGACGAGGACGATTCGGTATCGGTTCATTAACAGACCATAACGATTATAATGTACTGACGCTTTTCTGGCGCCATTTGTCGCGTACGTGCTTTGTTGCAGTAGCAAACAATGGCAGAGGGAGGAGAGACGCGGGTCGAGAAAATAAAAAATGCTCCAGCTACTTTTAAAGCCTACATATGGGCACATTTCGGCTTTTATGAACAACCTGGTAAGCACGACCTGCAGAAGACGCGCGCTGTGTGCGCTCATGTCACGCACAAATAGAATATGCAGGCAGGAGGTAATACCACTAACTTGATAAACCACGTTAGCCGTTTTCACCCCGAGCTGTTAACGCCTGCAGAGTCTGACTGCTTTAGAGATGTGCGGATGAGCTCCAACGCCGAATCCGCAGCCAAAAATAAATCATCCATCCGCCCCAATAATTTTCTCTGATTTAAGTATCCGCGTCCGATGGTAAACAATGGTACAATTATTCTGTGTTACGCGTGATTATAAATGGATGATCGTCACCTTCAACAGCGGACTCATCGACGGTTGATGCGCGCATCTTTAATGGTAACGTAATACACTGATTAATGAGCACCGCTTTTAAATGGACATTTCTTTAAAACAAAATTTATTTGACAGATTTTCCTTTTCTTAATGGCATAAACAAGCTTTACTCCCTTGAAACTTAAACTGTCTGGAATGTCACTGTTTCTGTCACTGCGACTTCCCGAACAGGCGAGCACACGCACAGACATGCGCGCACACATCAATTTTGAAGTAAAATTTAAAATTGAGGATGCGGTGCATCGCGATATCGAATTGAACTGAATCGATGACATGATAATCGTGATCGGACCGAACCGTGAGATCAGTGTCGGTTCACACCCCTAATACATACGAATGGAATGCATTGATAGCAATAACAAATGTTTCCTAAAAAACTAATTCTGTATCATATTGACTGTATAGTAACCATATTTTATTGGTTAGATGGTTGGCAGATGTTTGTCACTGTGTGCAATTCATGCACATTCTTGCAAGTCCACATGTATAATTTGAGACGAGTCCACTTGTTTTGACAACTTTATAACTTGTATTGATTATTCATTCTAAAAATTACGTTTTATAAACTTATATAATTTGCAAAGCAGTCCTTTACACCTGACTTGGCCAACAGCCAGATATGTCTCCTTTGATTTGACATTAACCCAAACTTTTAATTTGATTAAAAGGGAATCAGGTGTTTGATGCATATCAAAGTGCTGACTTTCTGTTACTGCATACTTTGTTTGACCTCTCCTTTCAAAGTGCAGGTGGACATCACTTCTTCACCAGAAGTTGACACTCTCAGGCATCTCATTCAAAGATAAAACAATACCTGTTCTTTTTAAGCACTAGGTTTGAACTCTCTACACGCAGGAATCCCCCCCAACAAGTTTGATATGCTTAGACAACCCACTCATTATGTGTGAGGAGTTACAAAATGAGACAAGGCAGCCGAGAAGGTTTTCGCTGCACTTAGTGTACCATCTTCCAAATCCATTTTATACACTTCACCCAACATTCATGTCCTCTAATGCAATTGATGTCTGAAGACAGGGTGTCCTTATACGTTTTGGCCACTTCCATTTGTCAGGCTATGCAGAGAAAGCAGGCAGACACGTTCTGTAATGGCCGATGCATGTACTCGTCAGTGTGATCAGCGTGACTTGGGCAGAACGGCTCCAGATCATGAACTGTTATGATCTCCATCAACAACAGTTAGAGAGAAACAATGTCTCACAAGAATGGAACCAAATGGAAACAAGAGAGTCAATGCAGTGCCTCTTTAATTTTTTAAGCTCTTATGAAAGAACGCTGTGACTGCAGACGCAGCAGCAAATGATCAACATCCAAAGGGTCCATGGAGCTTTTAAGGATTCAAGCCTGAGCGTTGAGAGTTGCTAAAGTAATATTTTGCAAATCAAGAAGAAAAAGTCTTATTTGTATCAGTAATGTCTCACTGTTTCATTGTGCCGCTTAGGGACAGGTAACAAGAGGGCAGACAGCTGAGCTGAGAAATGCTTTCACTCCAATGGTTCATGAACACTACACATTTTACAGGCCTGCAGTATAATGTGCAGATCTAGTACACATGAAAGGAAACACTTTATAGGGAACTGCTTCCAGTTAATTGAAAGCATTTTGAAAAGTTAGCTACATAATGTTCAATTAGGTTCAAAAGTCCTAGACCACATTACAATTATTATTATTTATTTTTTTTGATTGTGGAAAAAAATGGGAAAAAGAGAGAGAAACTTGATTAAAAAAATAATAATAAATAAAACAAATATTTTAAATTCAGCTCTATTTCTTGGTCACTAAACAAAATTTGTGACGATGTAAATTAATGTTATTTTTTGACTCTTTGGAACATTCTAGAGAACATGACCACCAGGTTGTGTTTATTTCAGCTCAAGTGCTGAAGGTGGACATGCCAAATATTAAGAAAATCTGAAATTGTTGACCATTTCACTAAATTTGGTTTGGTGATCGTATCCACTGAAATGGAACATGTTTGTATTAAATTAGAAAAGAAAATGAGTGGTCTATAAACTAATCTTGGACTACATTGTTTTTCCACAATTTATAAAAGTTTTTTTTTTTTTATGTGAGCCAACAAAATGATCAAGTTTCAGCTATGCTTTATAATGTTTAGGCACATAGTAATGTATAATATTCCATGATATCACTTCAAATTGTTCAAATTTCACCCTTATTGTGAAAAGTTTCACATTAGAAAGGGAGTGATAATCTTAAAAGATATACAATTGGTTATTTTACTCCATAAATTATTAATTTATTTGTCTTTTAGGATTTGTCTTTTTTCATTCATATAGATTTAGAGAGATAGCTCCCCTGGAACCATCTGGGGTTAAATCAAGGTCATGCAAGGTCACAAAGGCCAGTCCCTTAATGGGAGACTAAACCTTCAATGTTCCACTTCTTTAATTACACACAACCACCACAATGTTAGGTAAAGGATAGCTGCCTTTTAATCAATGTTTTACACAACATGCTTGTAAGAGCATACATGCAGCCATGTGGGTAAAGCACCAGTGAGCAACATCTAAAGAAAAAAAAAAAAAAAGGGTCTTTATGGTGACACATAAATGAAAGAAAATATGGATGGATGGATGTATGATGGATGATAGATGCTCAAGCGTAGAGAAAGACAAACAATAGATAATGATACAATATAATTGTGAAATAATTGAATGGCCCACATGACTAAGAGGAAGGAACATTAACTATACAGCCATGCATGACAGCAGAGTGACAGAAAGACCCAAAATAACATGATCCAGGTCAGTTCCCCATAAAACGCCCTCTAAGCACAAATCCAAGGGGACTTTGAATAAATTACTACAGGAAGAGCTTAGCAGGAGATGAGATGTGTGTGTGTGTACATGTGTTTGTATGCGTGTCTCCTTATGATCCCTCAGCCAAACGACTGCAGATTTTCGGGAAGGGATTGGTCAAACAGGTTAATTCGTCGGTAGGCAAGTAATTCACATGAGACTGACAGTTTGAGGCCTCTAACCCTCTGATAGGCAGATTCCATAAACTGTCAGGTGGAGACGCACAGCCTCCAAGCTCATACTGCTGAGGAGCGAGAGATCACAAGGGAACAAGAGAGACAAAGATTGCCTCTGCCGAAAGTGAATTGAAAGAACAGAAAAAGGCTGAGGGAGGGAGAGGGAATTTCTGGGCCTCTTGAGACAAACAAAACACCCGGGTTGCCAATCAGAAGACGGTCCCCAAGTGATGCTCTAAATCTGGTAGAGAGCTCAGTGTGTGCTTGCGTGTGTCAGTGTGAGCAGTTGCATCTTATTGCATAGATGATGACTCAACTTCCAGGTCTGTAAACAATGTAAGAAACAACATCCTTGTATTTTCCTTTAGCGTTCATTCATGCAGAATGAAGTTGTGTCTTCTTTGGTGAATGATTTTACAGTAAGATCAGCATGATCATTCAACAGGTGTAAAATATTTGAAACATTATCTGTTTGGAAACAACTAAGTCAAGGCAGTGTGAATAGGTCTACAGTTTAAAAAGTTATATTTTTTATTGTAAAAAATAACAATATGAACAACATGGATAGTTTTACATTACAGTGGAAAAAAATTAAATAAATGAAAAAAAAAAGCATTTAGAAAAATATAGTAAAGTAAAAAATATTTTAATTAAATTTCAATTAAAAAATTAATTAAATTTATATATATATATATATATATATATATATATATATATATATATATATATATATATATATTTTTTTTTTTTTTATTATCTAGATATATTAGACTGCTGTCACTTTACCTGATGCACAGATCCATTATACTGTTACACATGCGTTTTCTTTCTCAACCGTTTACGTTCACTTTAAACATAACTGACTGTGTTTACGTGAATACTCACTCATGTGTGTATCTGACTGTTTAAGCGCAATAAGCAGAGAAAAATAACTCTATTTAGTGTTAAGAGGCGGCTTTATTTGCGTTTATGTGAGTAAGGAGAGGTGGGTTTGTGTGTCACTCGCTTTCGGAGAGATGAGAGAGAGAGAGCGAGAAAGTGTAGCTGGTATAGTGTATCTATTTCGATATGTATTGAAAAAGTATATTTTTGACAACACTTCATTGCAGTTAGTTTATTATTTCAGATGCCTTTTCAAAAGACTACATTTGAAAAATGCATATATTATATATGAAATTCAAACCGCCAAAATGGTCAGTAAGAGTGACTGCATTACACCCCACTGCTGAAATCCACCCGCATTTGGCGGGTTGGTGGGTGTTAACACTCAGGGGACCACGGTGTTTTGGGGGCCTTTGAGATGTTCTGACATGCCTTGACATTTGTGCTTTTTTCAGTTATTTATAAACATGTTAATGGCAAAGGTGTAAATTCACTCTATATAGCACAAACAGGGCTACCATAATATGCGAGCAACGTGTATGTAGATGTTTGTATTTTTAAGAGAATAATGTTTATGCGTGGTTATTGGAAAAAATTAAAATGAAAGTTGCTGAATTAAGACCACAAAACACATATTAAATATGTGTCCACAAGACTTTTGACTAATGGATGTTGTCCCTTTGTGTTCTAGCTTCAAAATTATGTGAAAATAGTTTTGCTTTATCGTTCAGAAAAAAAAATACATTGATTTAAATGGTGTAAAACAGGTTTTGCTTGGAAAGCCAATATGCAAGGGGGAGGAGTAGTTTACACCTTAGATTGCATAATCTCTGCATAATCTCCCCACCCACTCTGCATAATGACTCTGCCTAATGAGCCATTCATTCAGGTGTGACACTGACTGAGCCACAATGGAAGGACAAAAGATGTATTTAGAAGAAGACTTATATTGACCATTTAAGATTTCGCTTACATTTCTCTTGTAAATATGTTTTGCTATTTTATTAAAAATGTTACAATTACAACAATAATTACAATTTCAACAATATTTCAAGTGTACTCTTTCTTTGTAAAAAAAAAAAAAAAAAAAGAATATAGGCCTACATTTTATCATATGTATTCATTAGTTTGAATATAGCCAACATTGGAACATCTAACATCTTAGTCTATGAATTTATTTTTGACAAAAATAGTATTTTTTTTGCAGTTTAATACGTTGCTTATACAAATACATTTTTTTCAACATATTCCAGTGGATTTTTACTCATCTCAGTAGGCTATAGCAAAGCAGTTTATTCTTTCACACACAGACGCGCGATTCATATTTAGGCTAAACAGTCTTTACAAATATGTCCCCTACATTCATCTCACAGAAAGGCGAGTCATATTATAGAAATGCGATTCATCTTTTTGCGGTTTGCATAGGCCTACACTAACGTTATTCCATAACGTTATTCCACACGTGAGAAAAGAAAACAGCCTACCTCACTCCTCAGCGGGATCTGCTCCTCAAATCAGGAGATATTGCTCCTCATATCAGCACTGTTCTAAGGAATCTTTTCTCCATAAGGTAGGCTATATTATGCCTCACTCGATCGCGACGCGCTGTGTTTACAGCTGATGGGCGTTTCACAGATCTTCTTCTCAGAATTTGCGTTTGAATAGCACGCGCTCTCCGGGGAGTGGTTACATTACTGTGAATTAGCTCGTAATGAGCTCGACTGGAGTCGCTCTCTTTTTATACAGATTACAGAAGCTGAGAATATTTGTTTTTTATATAAGTTACTTCATTTAACAGATGCGATCTCAAGCTTTATGCCCGTGGGTCTGTTTGCCTGTTTGACTGAATTTTCGCGGAGTTATAGATCATTTTCGAACGCGTTTCAAATGGGAGTTCACGGACAGAGAGAAGGCAGAAATCGCATCATGTTAATTTTTCTTTATTTGTCAAAAAGCAAAACACTTTATTTTTATTGTGAGTATACAGAAAAAAAATAGAAACTGAACAGGATTGATTGATGTATTACACGAAAATGAAAGATCAAAATTAACAGAGCATTTGGTGTTTATTTTCATTGCTAAAAAAAAAAACCGAGCAAAACGCGCGGGCGCGTTTGTGGTCCCCTGAGGGTTAATGTCAAGCCCTGTTTATATTAATAAAAAAAAAAAAAAAAAATGTATATATATATATATATATATATATATATATATATATATATACAAATAAATAAAAAATGAGAACATGTCACCCTGAAGAGCATACCAAGTTCAATTACCCAAATATTATTACCAAAACTGTAATTAAACTTAGTTTTGTTTTTGTTTCGGTAATTTATTTGTTTATTTATTTTGGTTTATCATAGCATATAAATAGCACATATAGTAAAAGTCAGCATTAGCTATTTATTTTTAAAAGTCACCTGGTTGTAGAATCGCCCACCATATTTTATATATAAAAAAACAAAACAAAAAAAACACTGTTGTAAGCTGTGTTTCGTGCTCTAATTCAAGTGTCTTGCCATAACAACATGCTGCGCTTTACCCAGATGTCACTGTAGACCTGAGAGAGAAAGCAAAACGACCTTGTTTTGATATTTTCCTATTTCCATCTTTGTGAAAAAGCAAAGACAAATGTGCTTGCCTGCTTGTGCCTAATAGTTCTGCATATAATTTTTGGGAGATTTTGCATTTCTGCCCACAAAATAAGAGTACAATATGGCACAAACAAATGTGCTTTCCCTCTTTGCAAGCAAATTTGTTCTCCTCTCTCCCTCTCTATCTCTCGGTTGTTTATCCTGCCTGTCTGATGTAATACCCGAGAAGGTGCAGTGCAGTGCGAGCCTAGCATTACGGGACACAGGGGTGATTTCCTCTGGGTCATGGCATTGATTTGGAGCAACCCTGGAGGCCAGACGAGCAGCAGGTGGCACACTGACCTGAATTAGGTGATATGGAGCAGTGGTAATCAGACAAGTTCTACAACATTTCTCTCAGTCCTAAAACAGACACTGAGATGTGATCGTCACTTTGTAACCCTTGCTTTGCTGGCTGTTCACACCTGCTCAGGTAATAGAGACGACCTATTTGGAGGCTCCTTGTCAGGGTTATTAAAGTTAACTGTTAATAAAACTAAAACCATTTAAAAGGAAAAACAAAACATTACGAATGTTTAAAATATGCTTTAACTGAATTAAAATAAAATTATTAAAAAACTTAAAGGGGACCTATTATGCCCGTTTACAACATCTTGATTTTGGTGACTAGGTTTTAATGCTTGAATCTTGAATAATTGTCATTTTTGTTGCAGCACCTCTCCTCCAAGACTGTCAGTGACACTCTGTTTAGATAAAGGCTGCATCCTTTGAAGAATGCAAACTTTAAGGAAACACCTTCGAGGGTCAGAACGATCATTCTTAAATGGGAAGGTCTAGCCTATGGAGGATTGTCGTCTGGCAACTGTGACAGCTGCCACTGATGAGTGACAGTAACATTTGTACTAGTCTTTTTTGAAAGTTATATTAAACTGTCTTAAAGCCAAACAGGGTTCACAAACTGTCTAAATACGTTCACCATGGTCCATTTATGTATATAATAAAGACTATAAACTATAACTAATTGCATCTTAGTGAGATATGTCAACATTCTAACCGCTTTAAAGGTTTTTTTTTTATGTTTACATTTGTTTCATTAGGTATTTGAATAAGTTGAAACCCAACACTTGTGTTTAAAAGTGTAATTCGACAATGTCTCTCAACAAATCCTGTTGTCACTGGCGGGCAATGCATTCTTGGGTAGCTGCGAAGAATCTATCTGTTGCATCCTTCAAATGCGTCCTTTGTTTCCGGGGAAATGGATTCTGCATTTGCAGGAGCATTCGAATTGGGACAGCCTTCGTCACACAGCCATGACACAATCGCACTTCGAAGGATGCAGCGTTTGGATTGGGACACAGGAACTGTCTCTTTGAAGCCCCTCCTTCTGAAAGCGCAATGTGCTCTGATTGGTTGGCTGGACCAGTGGGTTTTGATTGGTCAACCACTTACAGCGTGTTTGGGAAATGACTGAAGTTTCTGAAGTTTACCATAACACAACCCCAACCGCACCCCTTCTTTTTTGTGACGTGTTCGTTCCCAGAAGAAAACTCCAACTACAATCGAGGCATTTCATTGAGTTTCAGAAACAGTGACACTAATATAGAGAATAACTCCCTTTGGAGTGACTTTGTGCTTTGTAACTTTACAGACCTTTTTATATGTTCAAACAGCATCATTACACAATGAAGAGAGTTGAAAAGCATACAAGATCCCTTTAAGAAATAGTTCACCCACAAATTACAATTCAGTCACCATTTACTCACCCTATGTCTTTAACTAGCGGGGAGAATTGCACAATGGACATGTTTTAGAATGAACGCCGTTACACTGAAGTATCACATCACCAAAGGCGTTTATGATTCTTAAGAATCAAGTGTGCACTTGAGCAGACCACACGCGGCAGGTCAAGCATTGATCACTTGCATAAAGAGCACTTGGCTTACTTTAAATTGGGTCTTACCTGAAGCAATCTGACTAACTCAAGTTAATGCACAAAACAATTATCCTTCTTAGCGCCCTGATTTAATCAGGTTTTGTGTGTACAGGGAAATAAAGGTATGCCTCTTGCTAAGAAAGACAATTTCACACGCATACGACCTCCCTCCCTTTAGAAAAATTAGAGCCAATGGAGATTACATAGAGAATTAAGCAGTTAGCTCTTACACGCAAGTGTGTTTCTGTGCTAATGCTGGTGCCATTGATGGCTCCCTGTGCAGAAATTAGATGCAAACACTTGTGATGTGAGATGTGAGCACAATATATTTTTGTCAGAAAATGACAATGTGTTGGAATTGCATAAAAATGTAAAATGCTGAGAAATGCTGAAAGAGTGCATTTCATGGATAAGCGTCCTATTTTAAAAACCAAAGGACAGGAGTTGGTGCAGAATAATATGTTTGTGTGTGTGTGGCATTATTTTGATGTATTTTTGAGACCGCGAAACTAATGCCGTTTATCATTTGTAGCCCTTTTTTGCAGCACAGTTACTTTTTTTGCATAATTTAATAGGCGGCATGAAAGCCGAAAACGATGTTCAAGACCAAGCAACATGGTAACAATGCATAATGCATAACATTGAATGCATATTTACACAGGCCTAATAAGGAATATTGTAACAGTCAAAAATGTTTACAGTCAGAACTGGGTTCAGTGAGGCTTCAGGCAATCCCAGGCAATCCATTTGAATGTTAACAGTTTCCTTCAAGTGGACCATCATCCACGGAAAAAATCCATTGAGTTTAATAATAAAGCATAAAAAAAGTCTCATGAGGCCTTAAAGCTAGATGGACCAAACCATATTTCTGTTTGAACATAGCCCTATTGAGTAACTCTGTGTCCATTACATATATGAACCCCTTCATTCACTGTTATCCCCACTTTTTTTTTAAAGTTTCTCTTCACTCTAGCCATTTTGAATCTATAGTCATAAACTTGCTGCGTGACTGAGATCAATTAGCATATTTCTCCTATAAGCAGTGGGGTTGTCTTCCTTGAGCTGTTTCCAATTTATGAGCTGTCCACAAGCTAGCTTTATTTTATTTGCATTCTAAACACTACTTGCTATAGATACATATTATGCCGTTGATATTTTTCTCTTTTTTTACCTCATAAACGAGAGACTTTTTTTTTTTTTTGTATGCAAACCCTGTTTAACTAGTGTTCACTGTGTGCCCAACATCAATCTTGCAAACAGCAACTCTCTATTCATCAAACACAGTTTCCACAAAATATTAAGTATATTAGAATGATTTCTGAAGGATCATGTGACACTGAAGATGGCTTTGCCATCACAGGAAAAAATGACATTTTAAATTACGTTCAAATATATTTAAGTTATTTTAATACCTTTTTAATATTTTGATATAGCTATTGTAACACTGTGACATTATTACAGTTTTTAATGTCTGACTGTTTTTTCAGTCAAATAAATTCAGAGATTTGAAGACTTTGATGGCAATATCCAAAATCCCCATGAGAAAAACAGCTTATACATCATACTAAGTGATATTTTTTGAAAATGTAAAAATGCAGAAAGTTTTCTGTGATGAGTAGGTTTAGGGGTAGGGTTAGTGTAAGGGGAGAGAATATACAGTTTGTACAGTATAAAAATCATTGTCTATGGAAAACACATGAAAATGCAACGTGTGTGTAAACAATTACATCATTTATAATAACTTTTTGGTTTGTATATATACCTAATATATGCAGTCCAAAAGTCTGACACCACTACTGATACTACTTTTTTGTTTTGTTTTTTTACATTTTATTATTATTATTTTAATTTAATACAAGAATTGAATCTTTTTGGACTGCATCTCAGTCTAAATGATCATATTAGATTTGAGGTTATTGTTTCATGTGTTCCATCTAGACCTCTATCATGTGGATATCCCTTGGATTGGTTTCCCATTCAAGATAAGTAATTCCAGCTGGTCCAGGTCAGGATGAGTTCAAGATCTCCCATGACCGTAAGCCCAGAGATCCCCAGCCGCAGAACTAACCACCACAATTGTCTAAAGGCTGCACAGATGAGTGTCAGCTCCCAGGTTAGCACCTTATCCCTTTTATCAAGGGGAAAAAAGTGTCCCACGCAAAACCCCCGCTCCCTTGTGAGCACGCAGCGTCTCTGTTACCGCACATTTGCAGAAAGAGAAAAATAAAGAGACATATTCAGCCTCTCCATCTTGTGCTCCAAAAGATCCATTAGTATTCTGAGCAAAGCTTAGCCAGTGACAAGCCATACATCACCGTCACAGCAAAACGCTCTCTCTCTTTCTCTCTCTCTCCCTCTCTCTTGCCGCCCTGCAAATATGGCGAGCGCATACTCTTTTGTTTGTATGCCACCCTCTGTCCTGCAAGTGTCCTCTAATCTGTGTCCGCAGACGGCACACGCACACGTACCGATTTTACAGCTCAGCCATTACAGAGGACGTGCTGTTGCTGGAGGAGAGAGAGGCATTCTGGGAAGGTCCGTAAGAAAGGGGCACTTTCACTGTCTCGCCAAACGTTCGTCCTTGACTAACCTTGTCCTTTTACGGAGCTATTAAAGAGCGCTGTAAATTACGTTGATGGGTCCCTCAAAAATGGCCTCCTGTTTTACTGTTTTCAGCCTGACCGACGAGGTCCAATAATGCAAATTATTGGAAAACTTGAGATGCTGAACTGCAAACACTACCGGTCCATTGCATTCTGAATAACGTCTGCATTGTTATGCTGCTTTGAATGGCCAGGTAATACAAAAATGCACCCAGCAGAAGCATTATGATGAATAACACAACATTTTTTGCCTCTAATATGTTTCCATGTGAACAAAACATATACATTATCATATTTATTACTCTACTCAGCTTTGTGGAGATTCATATCATGTAATTTACACTGTATGGGACACAAACAAAAGCAGCTGACACATTTTTTCCCCCCTCAGTCCCCTTCACTCTGAATAGACACGATGATTGAGCTCAGTATATTAGGGAAAATGTCCAGCATGACTCAGCTCAAAACTGAATTCACATTAATAGCTCCTCAGCATTGAGTTTTGAATCTTTCTTTCTTTCTTTTTTTTTTTGTGCTTGAGGGAAATGGTGAAATAGTAGATTTCGGATCTCGACTGCAGTTCATCTTGCAAGCATTATTGGAATTCCTGTTTGAGTTCTTCCTCTAGATATTTGAAAAAGATGAGAGAAATGCATTTCTCGGAAGTACTGAATAGGTTTTTGAAAATAAAAAGAGGTAGAGAATGCTTGGTTCAAAATAAAAGGGCTATTGTTCCTCTAAAAAAAAATCTCAAATGTGAACTTTGGTCTAGGAACAAGGCTAGGTGGGTTTATTTGCTTTGTTGCTTTGGATCAGGTGCTCCATTTGTGTCATGGAAAGGCGATGCATAAATCTGGGTTGCGTTTGCAGGTGTGTGTGTTTATGTGGTATGTCAGACAGTTCTGGTCTTGTTAATGCATCGCCCCTGAGAGTGTGTTTTTGGTCGGAAAGACTGATTAGGGATATACGAAAGGTGAATCAAGGCAGGTGTTAAATCTGGAGCAAGAGCAGGGGACAGGGACACACTCCTGTGCTTTAGCTGCCCTGATAGAAGCTGATTGGGTCAGGCATTGGCCCGGTGAAAGGTCAAGGTGACTAGACCAAACAAGTGTCTGTTTGACCTCTACTTCAGCTGTGAGGTCAGGAATTATGGTCTTTGAACAACCTCGGCATCACATGCTTGGATGTGACTGAACTGTATGCTGATCCCACTTGTCCTCTTTTTATAGAGTAACAAGTGCAATAAAGTACATTTATGTTCAGGTGTTTGTACACTATATATCTTTAGTCATAAGTAGTTCAGTCAAAAATGGAAATTCTGTCCTTTTGCTCACCCATGTCATTTTAAAACACCATGAGTGTCTTTCTCCTGAATAACACAAATGATGATGTTAGGTGCTCTTTTTCATAGAAAGGAAAATAAAAGGGACAGATTCTGTAGAGCTCTAAATTGGCACAAAACACCATGAAAAAAAGGTGTGAATGTCAGAGGTGTGAATTGTGGATGATAGCTTTGTGTGGAAAGCTATCATCCACACTTCTCAAAATTTAACTCGTTATTCAGTCATTGTTTCTTGTATAATATGATGAGGAAAAAAAATCTAAACTATCAATATACCATATATACCAATATAACAGCCAAACAGCATCCCCAAATATCATTTATACATGCAATACATTTATTTGGTATATATTGATATATCTGGTATTTTTTTACAAACACAAACCTGTATGTACTTAAGAAAACTTATAGCTTACAAGCTTTATGGACTGTTTTCTAATCATTATGGAGATTGCACATCATAGATATTCTTCATAGCATCTCATCGTGTTCCACTGCAGAGAGAAGGTCATATGGGTTTGGGATGACCTTTTTTATTTTATTTTATTTTTATTTTGGGAGAACTATTCCTTTAACTAGGCCACTGTGTTTTTGAACAACCCGAAATTCAGTAAATAATAGTGATATGAGGACTGAGAAATACACCTGCTGTTTTTACTGACATGTAAGATTGCAACATGAGCAAAACAAGAAGTCTTTTTTTCCTGCATATCATCTTGACTGCTTCCTCATTTGTCCACTAGTGGGCACTCACACTACACTGCCATTATGCAGAAACACCGCTGTTGTATCTCTCTTCTCCTGCATTAAAGCCCCAGGCACCGTTGCTACGCAGAGCCCTGTGGAGACCAAGCCGTAACCCGGCTCACTCATCAGAGCGACAGGGAGAGAAAATGTCAGCCCGCTGAAGGTTGGTGAGGTGGCGACGTAATTAATTAATGTTTTGATTTGGTGGCGTTTCATTTTGGCGCAGCGCGAGAGAGTGGCATTTAAAGGGGGAGATATTAATGAATGCAGCGCTGTCGTTAAAGCCATCATATTGTGGATATTAATGAAAGAAGAGGAGGAGGGCATGCTGACACCGAGGAGGAAGAGCGAAGAGATGAAATGACACAGAGAGTTTTGAGTGCAGGCGCACAGGTGAAGATAGCACACCCTTTCCCCCTCATTTCTGCAAAACCCAACAGCTCAAAGACATATTCAGTGCAAAATTTGCTGTGGAGTGTGTAAATATCAACGTCGGTAAAGTCTTTCATAGTTCCTCTGTCGGGTTCATCTGCTTGCTTGCGCCTCATGTATCTTTCTCAAGGCCATATCTGTGTGTTCAAGCCCCGGGCTGAATTCATCTCCTGATGTGCTCTTCACAAGCACTGACAGGCCTGTTTGAGGCATCATGGGATGGAAGAACCTCTTCAGCATTGACGTTTTTGTCTTCTTTTCTCACCACGTACGGACGCCCGGCCCTCACGTCTCTCATTCCGAGCTGCCTCTGCTATCTATTCCGATCCAGCATTTGCTGAAATGTCTCCGAGCTCTTCCGCAGTCTCAATTACCAGTGATGGCAATCTGCTCGTGCAACCAGAGGCTGCTGCAGGTGGCTCGCCCCCGGGGAACAATATGGAGGAGGCAGGCTGTGTGGCAGCAGCGATTCTGTGAGAGAGAAATGCCTACACAGGTCCAGAGATTCAAAATATGTGGAAAAAGTGTAATGCAGATGGAAGTTAGTTTTGTCATGAAAGATTTCTTGATTTTGCTCGTTTTCCACAGATATTTTCACATTGAAAACCCGATCCACCTGTTTGGCATTGTAAATTAGTGATGTACTGACATTTCTGCAACAGAAAAAATTCACATTTTAGGTGTCGGCCAAATCAGTTTTGGACGGCCGAAATGATGTTTAATTGTCGATTCTCCAATAGCGCATTTTGACCGTCAGTGACTATATTTACATGCACGCTCATAATGCGATAGTAATGATATTTAGGCAATATTGCGATTAAACTTTACCTCATGTTAACACAATACTTCGGTCAAACTGATGCTACTAAGTTCATTATCATAGTAGTCAAGTCAAGTCATCCTCATTTATATAGCGCTTTTAACAATGTAGATTGTTTCAAAGCAGCTTTACAGAGATAAACGTATAATTTATGGTAACAGAGATTGTTTTGGCTTTATAGCGATTCTTTAACCCTCTGAGGTCGCGGGTGCGTTTTGCTGGATTTTCTTCACATTGTAGCACAATAAACTTAAATTACTCCGTCATTTGTGGTCACACAGAAAAAAGAAATATGAAAAAGGAATCTGTGAGATGTCTACTTTTATATGTGTCCACTTACAATCAAATCAAAACTTTGTACTTTTGTAAAATAAAGAAAATAAACAGGGTATGCTTTCTGCAGGGTTCTCAAGTTTTATCAAAAGCTTGGAGTGAGATCGCATGCGGTTAGGGGAGGAGCCCTAATGGAGCCCCGACCCCACCCCCACCCCCCAATTTTACCCATTGTTCATAATTAACCAGCACAAATTGAAATTATAACAATTGGTAAATCTGATAAATGACAGAGCAATTCATCACATCAAATATACTATTTAATGTTATATTTCAAAATTACAAATATACAAAAATTACAAAAATATAACAAATTGCTCCAAACAGTTTGGAAAAAACAAATCTTTTTGCATTTTTAATGTGTCTAGTCGAAATGGTATAATGATTTATTGTGTGGTGGGACATTGTGAACAAATTACATATTAGAGTATTAAGGTGTGTGTTTGTGTTTGTGTGTGTACACAAGAGCAGGGCTGGACTGGGACAAAAAAATCGTCCCTGGCATTTTGGCCCAGACTGGCCCACTATATGATCATAAACACCACCCATCTTTGCACGCCCTTAAATATATGCATACTCCTATTCCTTAAAACCACTAATGCCAGGTAATGAGTGAGTATAGGAACGAGTGAGAGTTAACAGATGAAATAAGTAAAAATTTGACATTTATTAATACAGTTGAACTATACTCCACAGTGACAAATCCAAAAAACAAGCTATAAGCTGCATTGGCACAGCAATACCAGTGTTTCTTACAGGATTTTTGGTAAAACTGTGGTGGGTGGACCTCGATCCTTCTAGGGGGGTTTGGGGCATTTTGTGCATTTTAATGTTAAATTCATCAATCTGGTGCACTTTGAGAGTAAAAAAAAACAAAAAAACAAAATCTCCAACCCATATTCAGTGTGCCAATTAAACAAAGAAAAATTCAAACCTCTTTTAGTTACAGTGTCTATTTACATTACACCTACTACATAATAATAGTTATAATATTAATCCAATGACAGTAATATCCATATTTTGTAAACTTTCATAATTAGTTTTGTACCAATTTCTATACTTGAAAGAGATAAGCACATGATCTTTTATTTTGATGCAAACTGCATCAAGCTTTTATTTTGACGGAAAACATGGTTTACAAACGCCTCTCATTAAATTTCTAGTGAATTGCTGTAATCGTCAACTATGCAGATGTGGAAATAATATGTAACTGGGTTATTGGTTCCTACACTCATGACATGGCCTAAGTGTTTTGAAAGTAGTTCTGCTTACCGCGGACTCTACACTTTCTCATCTCTCTCCTGATCCTCCTCACTATCATCATCTGCCACTGAAGCTGATGAAGGTCAGAAAACATATATTTTGACACAGTTTACAGTGTCTGCTTTAACCCTCAGGGGACCACTGTGTTTTTGGGGCCTTTGAGATGTTCTGACATGCCTTGACATTTGTGCTTTTTTCAGTTATTTATAAACATGTTAATGGCAAAGGTGTAAATTCACTCTATATAGCACAAACAGGGCTACCATAATATGCGAGCAACGTGTATGCAGATGTTTGTATTTTTAAGAGAATAATGTTTATGCGTGGTTATTGGAAAAAATTAAAATGAAAGTTGCTGAATTAAGACCACAAAACACATATTAAATATGTGTCCACAAGACTTTTGACTAATGGATGTTCTCCCTTTGTGTTCTAGCTTCAAAATTATGTGAAAATAGTTTTGCTTTATCGTTCACAAAAAAAAAATACATTGATTTAAATGCTGTAAAACAGGTTTTGCTTGGAAAGCCAATATGCAAGGGGGAGGAGTAGTTTACACCTTAGATTGCATAATCTCTGCATAATCTCCCCACCCACTCTGCATAATGACTCTGCCTAATGAGCCATTCATTCAGGTGTGACACTGACTGAGCCACAAGGACAAAAGATGTATTTAGAAGAAGACTTATATTGACCATTTAAGATTTCGCTTACATTTCTCTTGTAAATATGTTTTGCTATTTTATTAAAAATGTTACAATTACAACAATAATTACAATTTCAACAATATTTCAAGTGTACTCTTTCTTTGTAAAAAAAAAAAGAAAAAAGATTATAGGCCTACATTTTATCATATGTATTCATTAGTTTGAATATAGCCAACATTGGAACATCTAACATCTTAGTCTATGAATTTATTTTTGAAAAAAATAGTATTTTTTTTGCAGTTTAATACGTTGCTTATACAAATACATTTTTTTCAACATATTCCAGTGGATTTTTACTCATCTCAGTAGGCTATAGCAAAGCAGTTTATTATTTCACACACAGACGCGCGATTCATATTTAGGCTAAACAGTCTTTACAAACATGTACCCTTCATTCATCTCACAGAAAGGCGAGTCATATTATAGAAATGCGATTCATCTTTTTGCGGTTTGCATAGGCCTACACTAACGTTATTCCATAACGTTATTCCACACGTGAGAAAAGAAAACAGCCTACCTCACTCCTCAGCGGAATCTGCTCCTCATATCAGGAGATATTGCTCCTCATATCAGCACTGTTCTGAGGAATCGTTTCTCCATAAGGTAGGCTATATTATGCCTCACTCGATCGCGACGCGCTGTGTTTACAGCTGATGGGCGTTTCACAGATCTTCAATAGTTCTCAGAATTTGCGTTTGAATAGCACGCGCTCTCCGGGGAGTGGTCACATTACTGTGAATGAGCTCTTAATGAGCTCGACTGGAGTCGCTCTCTTTTTATACAGATTACAGAAGCTGAGAATATTTGTTTTTTATATAAGTTACTTCATTTAACAGATGCGATCTCAAGCTTTATGCCCGTGGGTCTGTTTGCCTGTTTGACTGAATTTTCGCGGAGTTATAGATCATTTTCGAACGCGTTTCAAATGGGAGTTCACGGACAGAGAGAAGGGAGAAATCGCATCATGTTAATTTTTCTTTATTTGTCAAAAAGCAAAACACTTTATTTTTATTGTGAGTATACAGAAAAAAAATAGAAACTGAACAGGATCGATTGATGTATTACACGAAAATGAAAGATCAAAATTAACAGAGCATTTGGTGTTTATTTTCATTGCTAAAAAAAAAAAACGAGCAAAACGCGCGGGCGCGTTTGTGGTCCCCTGAGGGTTAAGGGCCTGTTTCTATTTTTTCACACTATTTCTCTGCACATTCCTTGCGTTTCTTCTCCATCTCGCTGACTATTTTGACAGATACACACTGACACTGCTGCACGCTCGCTCACTCGTTTAAAGTTGTGATTGGGCCAGCCCAGTGTCAATCAAGAAAAGAACCAATGGGCCGCTGATCTACGTGTTTCATGGGCTGGTCTGTCAGAAAAAAAAAAAATAACACTGACTTTTTTTGACCAATGCATTACACCGGGTGTTCGCGCGATGTTGTTGGTTACCTAGTAACGAACGTAAGGTGGCCGAGAATGTTCCATCAACTTCCGTGTGTTCACGCATCTATGTAGCCTAGTTACGAACGCAATCTGGCCGCGAGATACGTGCTGGCGGCAGGAAACTTCACTGCATTGCCTTTTCAGCGTGAGAAATACATGGTGTGGCGTGTGAGCGTGTGAACTGGTTGAATTGCGTGTGTCTCACGGCCAATGCGTGAGACTTGAGAACCCTGTTTCTGCCTCTCCGTCTCTGTGAACTTTTTTTTCTTGACCACGTCTATAAACTGAAACAAAACTCAGCGAATACTTGTCACACATTTGTGAGCCATATATCTTTAGAAACATTTAAGTGTGTACTTTTAAATCATCAGATTAAAACTGAAAACAAATATTCTCTGTTTAAGTAATTTGTATAAAACCAACAAGATGTCCAGCTTCTCAAATGCTTGCTCATTATTTTTAATTTGACCACGCCCGCAAAAGAGATTCACATGCAAATCTCCACATGGAACGCGAACGTGCTCATTACCTCAAAAACAAAGCACCAAACTTCATCAGTCTCTGCTTTTCGTCGAGTTTGGAAGACACGCCGTGAGCTAACATTGGATTTACCTCAGAAGAAGAAGAACACGATTTGAAGACAAGAAAGATGTAAGGTAAGAAATTCTTAATTATATTAGTTGAATATTATTGTTGCATAAACTTCACATTGCAGTTGAGCTGTTGCTAGATATATGGTGATTATTGTAATATTTAGACCCGTGTTTACTGTTAAATACTGTTTGTGGATATCTGCTCAAACGTAGATAGCCTATGTATAATATGATAACCATAATATTTCATATTTTGGAGCGGGCTGTGCGTTTGAATGCAACATATTTTGGAGTGGGCTGTGCGTTTGAATGTAACATATTTTGGAGCGCGCTCTGCGTTTGAATGTAACATATTTTGGAGCGCACTCTGCGTTTGAAAGTTATTTTTCAGCTAAAGTTATTTTTGATTGATTCGCTTCTGTCGCAACGATCATTTGTTATTAAATTAGGGGCCACTAAGATGACACCATTCTCTGTGATAAACACCGATGGCGTTCACATGCGCATTAAGAATTGGTTCTATAGTTATGTGCGTTTGAATATATGTGTGCAGGTTTGGAATTCCCTACAGACCAAGCCTAAACAAAGTACTGGTCTTTCCTTATAAATTTTGATACAGAATTTTATTTTATTTTGTCACTTCGGGGTAGGTACGCGAAACGACTTTCCCGAAAACGCTTTAGCTGTAGAGTGGTAAAGGGATCCTCCATAGGGAGAGACTAGTTGGCACTTCAGCACTGCGTTGTCATCGGGTCCAGGCGAAGGTCCTTCGTCAGATCTGGATACGGCCTGGATCCGGCAGGCTGCGGGAAAACCTCGGGATAAACAAAGACACTAAATTTAGCGTAGATGCCATTTTTCTTATGATGTAACGAGTACATCAGGATTTATGGGAAGTGTTCCCGGTTCCGGCTGATCTAATCTATGCAGCCTAACATTGAATTATAGAAGTCTATAATGTATTATGTGAATGCTAGGTCAAAGAGATGTGTCTTTAAGCTGGCTTTGAACTGACAGAGTGTGTCTGCTTCCCGGACAATGTTAGGAAGACTGTTCCAAAATTTTGGTGCTAAATAGGAAAAGGATCTACCGCCAGCAGTTGATTTTGATATTCTAGGTATTATTAACTGGCCGGAATTTTGAGATCGCAATAGACGTGAAGGACTATAATGCGTTAAGAGCTCGCTCAGGTACTGCGGAGCTAAACCATTTAGTGCTTTGTAAGTAATCAGCAATATTTTAAAATGTATGCGATGTTTAATAGGCAGCCAATGCAGTGTTGACAGAACCAGGCTAATATGGTCATACTTCCTGGTTCTGCTAAGATGGCGTAATTTAGATATATTTTTAAGATGGAAAAATGCGGTTTTACAGATATTAGACACGTGACTTTCAAATGAAAGTACAATAGATCCTGTAGCATATGGCGGTTTTAATTGCATAGAATCTCCACTTTCAGCCTGCCTTTGCCATGCATCCTGGTTAGCACCAAAGTGTTAACAATAATAAGGTAGTTCACCCCAAAATGAATATCATCATTTACTCACCCTCATGTTGTTCCAAGCTGATTGGCCTCTGCTGATCCTGCAGCCATTGAGATTGCTTGCTCAACAATTAAATAGTCGGGTTCAGCGTTTGCTGTATTAGTCATACAGCTCGATATCAGAGTTCCTCTGAACTCCTCTACCTCCCCAGCTCCACCTGCCTAGATCTGCTACGAGATTTATATATGTCTATTCATGTTCAGAGCAGCATGTCTGTCTATCTATCAGAAGCAGAAAGTACATACTTTCTCTGCAGCCTCACCAACATCAATAAACAACTGTAGCAGCAGCAGCATAGCAGATATAGTCTGCCAAGACTAAATACATTAACATTGCCATATTCAATAACATGCTAAAACTATTCCAAGAGTTGTCATGATTGATAATTTATTTCTTCATCTTATTAAAAAATAATTTATCAGCACATTGGACATGTTTGAGTTTGAAAAATGCAGTACAAATGTAACATAATCCTGAAGATAAAATTGAATGAGAGCTTTTTCAGAACTTCCCAAAATCCAATTTTTATATGATTTTCCACATAAACCAGTTTTGTAATCAGGCTCTGAGGTTGGAATATAAATTCGGTTTCTTTTCTGTCTGCTTTGGGTCAAGATAAATGTGATATCTGTATCGTTTTTCTTCTTCTATTAGATGTAAATTGCTCAGAAACTATACAGATGGCCTTTTTATAGACCGATATTTCTTATATGCCCTTGACAGACCCTCTAAATTTAATTTACCTGCATTTTACAAAAAGTCCAGCATGCTGATGTCATTGGAATGCATTTCTTTTCCATTCTTCCATGTTCTTAAAAGCCCATATTGCACTGCTCGCCATTACAAATTTGAACCCCGTTACGGTCGCAATCAATTCCATTCTTCTGTGCATTATTGCTCTGGTGTAGGAGACTGGAATCCAGAGATCTCATTAGGCTAAAACAAAGTTATGCATTTCCCTGCCTGGTCTAACGATCCATGGCAATCTGTGAATGCTAAAGACAGGACTTTGACCGTAATAGTACTCAAAATGGGGAAAATGTGAGCAGGAAGCTGCTCTGTCTTTGATTTATTGAATGCTCACTCTTGGAAACTCTTGGAACACTGCGTGAAAGCATGCAAATGGAATTAAATTTATAAATTTAGCCACCCTTCCTCCAAGGATGTCATGTTGAAAATCCCAGTACTAAGAGATGTGGTTTGGGCGTGCTCTTTGAAGAATTTGAGAATTAGGAGACAATGCTCAGTGATCAAATTTAATTTGGTATGATAAGAGGGCACTTTCAAAAGCCTGAAGTTATTTTTCACGACAGGACACATAAAGTAAATCTTCACTCAGAAGCTCGGGAAAAATTGTTGAATGATTCACCCACAGTCTTATAATTGGTTTTGATGAGATGACATTTCATCATAAACATTGGCATATTTGTCCTTAAAGGCTTTGAGTAAGAAGCTGAGAATGATGTAAATGTATTCATACAGTTAATTCTGGTCCTCCAATCTCGAAAAGGCTGAGAGCCTTTTCTAGCCATGCAATATTGTACTAATATCAGACAGAAACCGTTTCACAATTTGTATCACTCCACTAGTTTCTGCCGGATCTATACTGGCAAAAGTTTTCACAGGGTAACCCACTAATCGTACAAATACTACAGTTATTATGTCACATAATGTACTTTTAAGATTTTAGGCGAAAATGTAGTTGTTTAGACCTCGAAAATGTGATTTATATATAAACAATAGTGCCTATTGGAAAATTTGTTAGACGTTTACAGACCATCAGCGGTCGTTGAGTGCTCGTGCCCGCTAAGAACAGCTTATATCTTGGCCAGTCCTTTGGGGATTTTTGCTTGTCACATTCTGTTCTGTTGTGTTTGCACCTGTTCTTGTTATCCTTAATTAGTTAACGTTCATCTACCTGTGTTCAGTTAATTATCGTCACCTGTTTTCAGTTCATCAGTGTTAGTATTTAAGTTCCTTCAGTTGAGTCAGTCTTTGTCTGTTCACGTCGTTTATTGGTGTGTGTAACCCTCCTGCCTGTCTGTACCTTTTGTGTGATATTGTGAGTAAAAGTTTATATTGGAACTTTGTGACTCGTGATCTTCTTCTGCCTGCATGCACTGTGACATTGCTCTTGGTTGAACATGAGATATAATTAATTTTGGGTTTATCAAATGAACAGTCTTTTGGTTTTATTAATCTATTACTTGTTTCCGAGCAAATCAATTTGGCTGAGGGAAAGTTGAGTTTCATAACTTTCTATTTTCAATTAACTTAAAACATGTACTACCTAGAGTACTGCATTTGTACTTTTGACTGTTTTGTGTTTATACAAACTTATTATACTTTTAAATATTATTATTCTTCAATAAATAATATTTGATTTAATATAAATAATATGCCATATGTGGTATTGAGAAAGGGTCTGTTAGTGATTGTGATTTCGATTTCAGTGAAAGTTACATTTTTACGGCATTAAATGGAAGACTGCAAAGACTTTTATATTAAAAGGGACTGAAACAATCTTGTAAACAGGGACATTTTTTTTTTTTTACTTTAAACAACGCCTTACAAGATGCAACCGACATGCATCGACTAGCGTTGTCATGGGAAATCTCCTTAACCGTTAAAAGGATACTAAGACAAAGATATCTCTTTCATCAGCGGACATTCAAACTGATTTTTTATTATGAAAATAAAGCTGCGTTACCACCGAAATTACCCAGAACAATTTGTCCCAGGAATTTTTTTCCCCCAAGACCTGTTGCTGTCTTCGTGTCCTTTGCAGTCTAAAGTACCGTGAAGATTAGGCAAATTAGTCCGGTGAGGTAGGACTGCGCGCAACTTTCTAGTTGACCTGAAGAATAAATGCTATATCAGATGCAGGTAATACACTTGCTTATGCCGGGTTCAGACTACACTATATTTTTGTCTGTTACAATAGTCAATATGTCAGACTAAACGTTGCTTCTCGACCAATCATCGCTTGCCGTGCTCCTATTGGTCAACATCACAGATGTGACGGAACCCGTGGTGGAGGACCGGAAAAAAAATTAAACATGCTTGTCTTTCTGTCGGGACATTGTGAAGTGTCGCAGACTCGACATTAGTAGTCGTCCACTATGACACACTATACGAGACGAAATCATCGATTCTGATGTCCCAGTGCCCATTATCATTTACGAATCACCACGACACCCTATGTCAAATGGATCGTGCCAAAATCGGGCTGATATCCTGTAGTCTGAACCGCCGTTAGTTAAATTTTAACTCAATTTCTCTCATGGCTCTTTAAAATACAATACGCTTCAATGAAGCAACTCAGCATTCCTGCGTTGCTAGTTCTAAAGTGATGTTTTAGAATTAGTAATGGAGGCTTGGGGACAACTGTTAAATTGACTTTTGAATCAATGGCGGAAGAGGTTTTTTAAAGACAATCTGTTGTTGTTTCTTATTTACACATTTGTGCCGTCAAATTGTTGTATAAAAGCAATATCACTTGTAGTCGTGCGATATGACTGAATATCAGCACGTAGAGCAATATTGTACTCCTACTCCTGTGATATTGCTCATACAGTATAATGCAACTGACCAATGATATCTCCTTTAGTATGTAGTGTATAAGAACCGCAATCAATCACATTCTACTCCAATGATCTGGCCAATTCTTCACAATTACTTTGTCTATTGGCAGGCGTTCTGAACCTTTGGTTTGATAACCAGATGTATAAATTTCAATACCCTGGCTTTGGAGACAATTTAAAGCCTCATTTATTTTTTTATTTTTTTATTTTCACAATAAGATATCCCACCCCCAAATGTCGGACATTTCAGGCTTTTTGCCATTTCAGAATACATATTCATTCCCTGAGCTGATATGGAAACATTAGATCAGATTTAGTATCATGCAAATTTGATTTTATGAATTTTCCCTGCATTTATAAAAGCAAACAGTCATTATCTGCCAGTCATCTGTGTTTACTGTATTTGAATTTCCATTTCATAAGTTCTAATGTCATAAATATGCATATTTCTGATTGGATCAAAACAGGGCTGGGATGGGCAAGGTGCAATTGTTATGGATACAGATGTCTTTAAGATTCTGAGAGGATATCTGCTGATTCCAGTTTTTATGCATGTGTATATAAATCTGTACACTAAGCTCAAGCATGCAAACAAATACCGCAAAACCTTCTGGGAGGAATGCTTGAGAAAACAAGCTCCATAGCTCTGTTTAAAAACCTAGTCAACTGTCTACCTACACAGCATTTAAAGGCATCATAGTTAGCAGGACTTAAAGGCTGTTATTAAAGGTTGTTCCTTCTAAGATGCCTTATTTTGGCTAAAATCTAAGGCAGCATCATGCATACAGTATGCTTCACAGAAAAGGTAATCCCATGATGCATTGCTTCAAAAATGTTCATTTAAATATCAGACATTTATTTAGTTACTTTTCCATGTTGAATGAAAACAGTTTTTGTGGCGTACTAATGTGATGTGTTTGCTTCTTAGTTGCTGCTTATGTAGAGATGAAAACAATATCAAACAAGCCTGAGGTGGTTTTTAGCTGGTTTAAGCTTGCCTGGTCACATAGTTTGGCCAACTGGAGTGTGTCTGGCTAACACACACACCCTATTTTCTTCAGCAGGGTTGGAACATGGTTGGTTTTCTAGCTGGTCCAAGCTGGTCATGAGCTCTAGACCATCTTGGACCAGCAACAAACCAGCTACCAGCTGGTCATACTATCTTTAGGGGATTAAACTGAATTTTGGAATATGGTTCAACTAATTGACTAATTGTTCCAAAACAGTGAGATTTGCTTGCTGGGTTAGAGGACAGCTGCAATGTATGTAATAAAATTACATTGGTACGTAAATTACTATATTTTTCAGTGTCTAATATAAGCATCGGGGATGATGAATGGATATGTTTTGTGTATGAATATGTATAGGTGGTAACCACCATAGACATTTAAAAGGACACGTCCCACTCAATTTTCAGTCTAGTGTTCAAGAACCAAATGCTAAACACTTAATGTACCTAATTTTTGAATATTTAGTTACACCTTTGAACATATGTGGATTGGAGAACCAGTACAGATAATGAGGGTCCCTTCAAGTGTTCCGAAGTGCCAAAAAATCCAAAGAGACCACAAAGGAAAAATCAAAAGGGAATTATCAAAAGGCTGATAATCAGCAGGCACACAGAAACATTTGAATTCATTCAACCACTTCGACAGAAAATGGTGACTAGAATTACAATATCTGTTCCTGTTCTGTTCTGACAAAATAAATAAGTAAATAAGCTCTAGCAAGCTAAATAAATAAAAGTCGATTTCTACCCCCCTTCACTGTGTGGATGAGCAGAAGTGAATGTGGTGCCAAGCAGACCATGAAAGGAGATTATCAGAGAGAGAGTGAGAGAAACACTTCGCCTAGTGGAGAACACTTCCTCAAACAATGATGGTGAAGACTTAACCAAACAAACAGCGGAAGAACAATAGGAAATATGAAGAGAGGACACTCTTGAGACAAGGAAAGGTTTCCCCTGCACAGCATTATATGCTACTCGGCTGAGTCCGTGGCTCGCCTTTACACCAGTCAGAAGACACCGCACAATAGGCCTGTCTGTGATTATTGTTCTTCATAACTGAGTGGAATCTTACAAGCTCCCATTTTGCTTGCTTCACAGATTCAGCCGGCTCCTATTACATTAAAATTGATTTCTGTCGATCAGAGGTTTTTTGAGGATGACCATCAGAAAACTTTTATTTTAAGATTTGCTTTTGTTCATACTGTTAGAACTTTCTAATGTTGCTGTTGGTCCTTCACTTTTTCAGCTAGATGTGTCATATATTTATATATCTAAACCAGACCAAGCTTGTCAACTTGTTTTTCAGTAAAAGTATCTCAAATTCCTTAAAACAGGGTCAATTTACTCAGAAGCAACACTGTATATGTCTTGTTTTCATTTACTTCATTTTATTTGGTGATACTTCACTGGCAGATTTTATTTATTTATTTTTTTCACACTTGTTTTTAAATCTATACTTAAACTGTGAAAAAATTCTGTTCTGTTTACTAAGGCAAGCATCGCTAATTGGTACAAGCCATTGCTAAAGTTGTTCAAGCCATTGTTCAAATTATTGTAATTGCTGTACTATTTCAAAGGGGACCTATTATGCAATATTTACTTTTACATTATTGTAACAAGATATGTTGATCAGGGAAGGAGGAGACGGGAACCGGTGAACATTTAAACACTTTAATCCAAAAATAAACACAAATTGTAAAAAAAAAAAAAAAAAAGGAAAACACACACATAAACAAAACATAACATAAATAGTCCAGGCCTGGTCCTCTCTCGTCCTTCACTGTCATCGCTCCTCCTTTTATGCTTCCGAAGCTCCTCCGTGAGAGATGCGAGGCCGGTGCCGTTCTGAGCTACATAATCATTATAACTGTTCTGTTTTTGGATGTAGTAATGAACATAAGAGTCTCCACAAACTCCAGGCATCTGAGCCACTGAAGACGCTGTGGATGAATTTAATTTATGATGGGAATGTGCCCAAGAAATTAGCTAAATTTATTCTGCACAATATAGTCAGGCGATTGACTTTTTATACTGTGTATGTTTTCTGTAAAGATAAGAGATTTGTACTAAGCCAGCACATCGACACACATCAGTAATATGAGGGATGTTTGTTGCCAACATATGTACAACAATTTATAGATGACCATGACATTACATGCTAATCGATAAGTTGAATAAAGTTAACTCTATGGTGTTCCACTCCTGTTAGTACATATAGGCTGTACACACAGGGCAGGAAGCAGGAGCTCATTTGCAATTATTAATACACACACAAAGACAGAGTGTTTTTGCTTGCACCCAAATAGGGGCATTTAGGGCATGCTATAAAACAGATCTGTGGAGTGTTTTGAGCTGAAACTTCAGACACATTCTGGGAACACCTGAGACTTATATTACATCTTGTAAAAAGGGGCATAATAGATCCCTTTTAAGTGGTCAGTACAAAGCTTTTTCTTGTGAATTTCCCCCTCTTTAAAATTAGGTAGTATTGGAAACAAGGAAACGATGGTGACGCATAATTTCAAGGTAATGTCATCTCTAAACTGGACTAATTTGGCCAGTCAGGCTAAAAGTGTGTTGTTTTAGGCTATGTCTACATTAATCCAGATACATTTGAAAACGGTGTTTCCGATTTAAAATGCTCTCCATTCACACTAGCGTTTTCAAGCATTTCTAAAGGTTTCTCATCCACATTGAAATGTCAGAAAATGCTAAATTCACCTTACTGCGTATACCTTATAAAAGCTCACTGAGATGATCCAGATGGAACAGGCATAATAAAGTACTCATGCTATTCTTTTGTCAGGATAATTTTATTCAGCAAAGTATCTCACCATTCACTGATGTCACCATTCTCAGTGTGGTCAGAAGGCCAAAATGGAGATGCTTCGTTTTCAAATGAAAATGTGTTAGTGTGGACTATGCTTTAATAAAAGTAGTTTTAGGCTTCTTGTCAGAAAAAGAATAGCCTAAACTTAGTGTGTAAAAATGACAGCAATCTTGTAGTCTTATATTCCCAACCCTGTTTTGACTCCATCGACTCCTACAATGGGAGATGGGAATTGAAGTCGACTCTGAAAAATGGTAAAATACACAGAAATGTGTCAAAATGCCCACCCCAGTGAATATTCACGTAATCACAGTCGACATAAGCACTATGTGTTCTTGTTCTTCACTCACTCTCTCTCACTCACACACACACACACACACACACACACACACACACACACACACACACTCACTCACTCACTCACTCACTCACTCACTCACTCACACACACACACACACACACACACACACACACACACACACACACACACACAGAGCAACTGGTACCCTTTTGACGTATAATGAAGCCTTGATTTGCGTAAAGAGTTTGGCTCTTCAGCTCATGTCACTCTTTTTAATGATGATCTGGTGCCAAATTTCAAAATGAAGCTATTTTTCAACCTTATCAAGCAATTCTATGAATTTATGTACATGAGGGTCATTAGTTAATTGTAATTATATGGCCAGGTCATTCTTGCAGCATAACCCTTCAGTCTGTTTTAATGAAGCTTTAATTATGGTTATGCATGTGTTTAAATTCCAATGTTAGATTTAGTTGTTTCTCAGCTAAAAAATAAAAGAGTGATACATGCTATAGAGGCATGTTTATATTGTGCATTATTGCTTTTTTATCGTGGGTTATATTGCACCATTTTTTTTTTTCTTTCTGAGGAATATGTCTCATAATTACAGTGCATTACAGTGTAAGCTGAGCCGTACAGATGTACTTTACTAATGTCGTTAAAATGGCTGCTCTACCACAACACCACAATAAATAAAAGCAGACTGCATCTCTGTTACTGCACATATTGTTTTGTGGTTTGTGGAAACTAATCAAGGTTTGTTTCAGGACATATATTGATGCCTCAGAGTTTGGTCTTCAACAAAAGCGAAAAGATCAATCTTTCTAAATCGCCTTCTCGCTGCACATTGAGTGGAACAAATAGTACACATTACTGGTGATAAAATAGACAATGCCATGGCGGCCCAATTCTAAATGCTCCCAAGCCAGCTGTTTTTGCTTCCTGCCTTCAAATGCAACCTTGAATGCGACCCCCCCCCCCCCACTCCCCTCCGCCGTTTATAGCTACTTATTTATTTCAATGCAGAAACTGTGCACCTTTATGCTTGCTTTTGGGTCACAGAGTCATTCTCATATTTTTACTACAAAGATTACCATTATACCACTGTGTATGGGCCGTGACCTTTGCCTCTTTGTTTTTCTGAACAGCAGCCAGTTCCTCATCCAGAGTCGCTGCCTGGAGCCCGAGAGACAATCCTGGAAGACGGCAGATCGCCTGGAACTGCTTTAGTCCAAGGCTTCCAATGAACCGCTGGAGGAACAAAGGCAAGCATCCTGCCTTCGTGTTTGCCTCGGAGAAGGCAGCACATGTGGCATGTTGATAACTGCTTGCTTGAGTGTTCATTTTATTCCAGCGTGTCCCCAAGTGCATTTAGCGGCGTGTGAGGGCTGGCGGAAGAGGCTGAAAAGGTTTCAATTTAATTAAGGTATGCTGATTTGTAATTGTATACTGGACAAATAACATTATTGTTTAATCCAAGGAAGACGGATCCTGTTCAGCAAACTCAGTTAGGGCAATAGAGTGGGTTGTAGGCCAAAACCCAGGAAAAAAGTAAGCATTTTAGCACTTCCAATTCCATCGTCCCGGAGTCAAGGTTTTTTTGTATTATTATTATTATTATTTTTTATATATATGCATGAAATAAGGTCTGTGGTTAAACAAGCTCAAAATATTTTCACATTTTATTCTATGACATAAATACATCAGTAATAATTCCATGTGATTGTTTTAACGCTTTTACTTGTCTTGAAAAAAGTGGTGGCTAAAAAGACAAAGGTTGTCTATCTTTTTGGCGTGATGACGTTTAATGTCAAACTCATCTAGCTTAATTGCTAGTCCACTTTCACAACCTCATTGTGTTTATACTTTAGCTATTGCAAATTATTCTAGCTCAAAATTTATGGGATTTTTTTCTTTTTTTTTAAATAAAGACTGAAAGAGTTGTTTGAAGCTTAGTGATGCTGATGTTGAAGTTATGCGACCGTGGTGTAGTTTGTTTATAGCCCACATTTAGCCATTTAATCCTTCTGATTGTATGTAGGCTTCAAAATTCATAAAGTTGTTATTTTCTGAAGATTATCATGATGAACAAAGCATGCAAGACTCAATCTTTTGTTGGACACTAAGCTTATTTTGTGCAATATTCCAAAATCCAATGGAAAATTGGGTTTTGTCTAGGTGATTGGCCTACAAAAATATGTAATCTGCACTGAAAAAAAGATTTGTTGAATTTAATATATTTTTTTTAATGGTAAGTGGTTGCACACAATTGATTTTAGCTACATTTAAACAAATGCATTGTTGAACTTAATCAATTTTAGTTCAACTTAATGCATTTGTTTAAATGTAGATAAAATCAATTGTGTGCAACCACTTACCATAAAAAAATTGATTAAATTCAACAAATCATTTTTTTTTCAGTGTGATTGATTTTCCCTATAACAGATCAAATGTGTGTCACAGTGGCGTCAATTCACCAAAAGTCAAGGTATGGCGAACTCAGATGATGTCATCAAATCCGCGGTGCGTCCACTGACTCGCATATAGCTTATATATAGTAAACTTCCTCTAACATAAAGTGATTTGAGCGATCAGATTCACTTTATCAAATAACTTAAACACCTCTGATTGGTCATTATTTTCAACAGAAATGCCTGTGATTGGCTACAATACTGAACACTGCAAAATCACATTGAGAAAAGACACATTTAAAGCACCATTAAACTCTTTTGACACGACGAATATAACAACCAAATCGCTTGAAATGACTTGCTTTTCTCATTTAATAAACAACTATGAATAATTTGTTACCCGTAGTAATATAACTCCTGCAATGCAACTCCACCATACCCATTTGACGCCCATGGCGTGTCATCTTTTCCCTTCTCTTTTTCAGGCAGACCACAATAATGCACACAACAAGTTCCAAACACCTTCCCATCAAATTATCAAATGCAGGCAACTTTCATGTCGCAGCAAACAGCGTTTATCAGAACTCGTGTTTTGTGTTTTAGCACAGTCTCAGGAATGCAAATGAGACTCGTCCCCAGATAACTGCGTCTAGTACGGGCACACCTTCTCTCCCACACATCACAAGAAGCGCTGCAAAGCACGGCGCTTTCATTTATTAATTATGCAAGGTGGGCTCCGCATTTGTCAACGCCACCATCAATTACTCCCTGCAAATGATGCCGACGGATGAGGCGACGGCAAAATCAAGGTGCCTGAGTCCTCTGCTGAGGATCATGGGAGGTGACAGGCAGCTCTGCTTTACACCCGCGCAACTTGAAACAGTTGCCAAAGGCGATATGTTCCTCATCACTCCAGTCTTGTCCACATTGGTGGAGGTGTCGGGCGAGCAGGTTGAATCGGGCGTGTTGCACCGGCTGAGCTGTGATTGAGATGATGAGAGTTGGCTTCCAGCGCTACAATCACTTTACGTAGCCTTAAGTACACTTTTGCGTTGTTTGCGACCTGTTGAATGTCTTGATTAATGGAGACTTAAGTTGGATGTAGCATTGCTTTCTGCGCTTTGTCTGCCCTGGTTTGTTTTTACTGGTTACTGTAGGTTCCTGGGCATAATGTAATAACAGCTAAACATAAACCACATCAGACCAAACATCTTTGTCATTCCACGGTGCTTTATATAAGTAACATGATTTGCTTTTTACTGGCTAGTGTAACTTTTAAAAATGTCCTGAAAGGGTGCCATTAAAGTAGAATGCTGTTCACATCCTATTTTACTTCTGTTATCATTGTGTGTTTGAGTGAAACAGGATGTGGGGAAGGATTTTATACATATGAACTTCTGGATAGTGTAAAAGTCTGTTACAGTCTTTACCAGGATCTTGATGGTTAGAAGGGGTTGAAAATGAGAGTAGATGTGTGGTGTCATCTGAAAAGGAAAAATATTTTAAAGGAGGATGGTCATTAATGTGACCATGAAATGGCTGTTCACATCCCCATTTGGCTTTTTTTTAATCTCACGTATTTCTGAGTGAAATATTACAATGCTAAATATGTGGGACAGGGATTTATTTTATCCATCGCAATTTTATTGGATTGTGCAAAGGGACATTGCCAACACAATGCCATGAGATTTGTTTGAGATTTAGAGAACTTTCGAACATTTTTGCGAATTGGTGTCTAATTTGTACAATCTGCTTAGGTCCCAGTGATTGATGGATGAGGTTAGGTGTAGCACCTTCATGCTTGCATTTTTCTAATAATCGAATGAATTTATACAAAATCACCACCTCCTGAGATGGTTACATTTTCCTGTGAAATTTGAGTTGGTGTTGCATACCAGAGGGGAGTCAGGTGGTCAGATGGGAGTTGTTGAAAAATAGAAGAAAGAAGAAAAGAGAGAAAAGGAAGATTTGTAACATTATCCAAAATGATCAGTTCTAAAATGCATCATATTTTTATGAAAAACTGCACAAATAATAATGTAACTTCTATTTTCAAAAGGACATAATTAAAATCACAGTAAAACTGTTCACAGCCATTTTGTTACATTTCAATTCCAAAAAATATTTTCATTGTTAAATATCTGAGACAAGACTTGATTTTATCTACTGGATCTTGACTGGGTAGCAAAATTTGATGCTATACCATAATGAAGGCAGGTGGTTGGAGAGAAAGAGTTGAAAAAGTAAGACTTTTTAAAAAAAATCTGCACAGATGAATTAGCGCACAGTACTACCAGACATTTAGCAGTACATTTATGTATTTTACTCTGACATTCCAATCCAAACCCATTTTACTTCCATGATATGGAATATTTCTGTGTGATCTCTTGATCTCTGTATATAATTGAATTTAGGCTTTATTGACATATAAACATTCGTCAACTCACAAATCAGTTGTGGTAAATGGAAGCTCAAGCATGTTCGCTTGACGTGCGAGAACCAATGAGATTCATTCTCATGTTGCGCAGCACGTAAGAGGTTTGTTCTTGCGCCACAAGCAGGTTCGGTTGAGCTTCTGTTTATGTTCGCTGATCGATGTTTATATGAGGATAAAAGCCTGAATTCAATCTGTTCATCATGAAGACATGAGGGTGAGTAATTAATGACAGAATTTTTGACATTTAATGACATTTTTGGGTGAACTATCCCTTTAAGAAAGGAAATAAAGCCAATCTTAATTTAATGTCAGGAAGATTTCTCTTGCCAGAGAAACAGTTAATATACTCTGAGAAAGTGATTTTACACATTCGCGTCTTTCCTGAATAATTAAGTGTGCCATAACGGGAAGGGGAATTAGACGGCGTCGCTTAGGGAGAAACAATGATGGAGGCTAACAAGGTCAAGACCTAATCATGCTAATAAGACATGAAAGAATCTGTTTAACACACAGCCCAGACAGGCTCTAATTTCTGGCTTCTTTCCTTAAAGATGCTGCAAATGTCTTAAAAATGTCATCCTTGCCACCTCATTAGTGCTTTGGCCATGCAGGCTGAATTCCTACATTACGTCCAAACGCTCAGGGTGCGACGGAGCTTTTGGTGATTATTTATGCGTGACGAGTTGAAATGTAAAGGCGTGCGCACACGCTCGCACAGAAGGAGGGAGAAGGACAGGAAAAGAAGCTGCAAGGAGAACACACTGTGTCTTTAGATGGGCATGTCAGCATCGGGCTGTGGAACTATAACTCAAACTTACTGATTATTCAGAGGATGTTGCTCAGCAGTGTCCAAGGACGGAGTCCTGCCGAGTGCCTCAGGAAAGAGCCGGAGGAGTGAGGCGGTGACTTAATCAAGGAATCAAAGGCCTCTATTACTTAAGGCCTCTCCAAAGAGTGAATACTGGGGGGAAACTGGGCCACTCTGATCACAATAAGCACTTTCTGCTTTCAGTCTGCCTCTGCATAACGTATTCTCATCACTTCTCTCGGTTTGAAAAGCGGGCATGTAACAGACAGAACAGAAAAGCGGGCCTCTGTGAGAGGAAACTAAATATGAGATTTAGGCTGCTTTCATAGTGATTTTTGTGCGGACCAGAATCTGTTTGCAGAACCCTGCAAAATATATAAAAAAACGTTCTTAGAAAAAATAAATGAACTTCAGAAACTATCTTGAACATGTTTCATAAGTTAGCAGAAATCTAACAACTGCAACACAATGCAGTTGGAAGCAAGTAAAGCAATCTAGTGTAATAACTTATAATTTCCCTTCAGTTTGCATACTTCCTTTCACATTTGTAAGTATAATGCACTTTCTATACCTACTCATAATGCAGCCTAATGATGCATTTGTGACAGACTTGAGTGCCATTCTGTGTATGCATAACATTTTGATAGTAAATTCAAAAAGGTTTAGTTATATAATGGTACTGGCATCTTGTACTTCTGAATGGATAGCAATAATACTCAAAAATTCCTGCTAGTACTCAAGGTGGTATTGGGGTTGAGGACGCAACCATCAAATGATTTTTAAAGAAGTATCTGATGCTCACCAAGGCTTCATTTATTTGATCAAGAACACTGTAAAAAAATGTGACATTCTTATCATTCAAAATAACTATTTTCTATGTGAATATTTTTTAAAATGTAATTTATTTGTGTGATGCAAAGCTGAATTTTCAGCATCATTACTCCAGTCTTCAGTGTCACATGATCCTTCAGAAATCATTCTAATATGATGATTTGCTGCTCAAGAAACATGTATTATTATTATCAATGTTAAACTCAATTGTGCTGCTTAATGTTTTTTTTTTTTTTTTTTTTTTTTTGTGGAAATAGAAAGATGAAAATAAAATAAAAAAATATTGAAGTAGAAATCTTTTGTAAAATTTTAAATGTCTTTACTATTAACATAAAACTGACCCAAAACTTTTGAACAGTAGTATATTGTATACAGATATGTTTGACCCAGTATTTGGAGGGCTCTTAACAGCTTGAAATAGACTTTTTATTTTAGATGTTTTTATCTGTCTGCTGCCTTTCCAGCTCGTGCTCTGGCAGGATAGTGACAACTATCTACACAGCCACATCTTCACTTTAAACTAAACAATAGTTGAAAACCTCATGATCCAGAAGAAAACACACATGGACTGATTCACCTGTTTTAGGAAACAGAATGTAATGATGAAGTTTATCTATTGAGAAATCATCTCCTTTGGAGATTAATATTTAAAGGTTGTTGATGTCAGAAAAAAATTAACACTCAATGCTGTTCTTGTAGAGATTTTGTAGCTTTTGCATGGCATATGTTTCTTCATATTGGTTCAAGGATTATACACTATTTGCACAAATCCTTGATAATATGTCATATACTATAGTCATGTATTGAGACAACAATAAGTAAAGGACTTAATCTTGAGAATGAGGCTGATGCAAAAATACCAGGAAAATGTTCACATTTGTGAATAGTCACATGTTTTGCTCTGGTCTATGAATAAGACTTTTTGAATGGAGAAAGACCCTCAACTTTCTTCACCATAGACTGCTAGAGTGTTTAGATGGTAAAGTTGCCTGTCTTGAATAAAATAACCTCTAAAGGTCTCTGTAAGGCGCTACACTGTCAATGTTCTCAATACTGCACAGCTTGGGCACTGAATACTGTGTAATAAAATGTTGAGGACACAAGCTTATTAAACAAAGTTATTAAAGCTGAAATGTGTATTGTTTGATGTAACTGTTTAAAGTGCTTTCAGTTATGCTATTTTGATATGTTGTAAATGATTGTTGTTTAGTTTTGTTGTTAATCCCCACAAAAATATAAAGTCTGTGCACTTTAAAAGAAAAAAAGAGCCATTCATTGAACTTTTAAAAAAATTATAATGGCAACCGTTTGCATGGCTTTTCATGCATTTATTTTAAATACATTTTATTCAAACATTTTTAGTTATAGGTAAATCATAATGATAAAAGATTTCTTGAGTGACTCAACTCAAACAGATCTATGCATATTGTTTCCTTTATGTAGTTTTGACTTTTTCAGTATAATTTGCTTCATATTATGTTTTATACGAGAAATATATGACAAACCATGAGCACCAACATGCATTCATTTATACAGTTACATTAGGGTTAATTGTGTTCCTAAAAGTTAAAGTAATTCTGAAAAGGAAACAAAAAAAAGCACATTTTGGTATTTCCCCCTTTTTTCGTAGCTGAAAAACTGTATCGTAGCTGAATTAACTAGGTTCCCAATTTGTTTTTTGTTAGCCGAACTCGTTACACTTAAAATATTTACTTGAAGTACCCCATAAAATGTTTCAATAATTTTTCAATAATTTAAAGGGTTAGTTCACCCAAAAATGAAAATTCTGTCAGTAATTACTCACCCTCATGTTGTTCCAACCCCAGAGGTTCCAACCTTCGTTCATCTTCGGAACACAAATTAAGATATTTTTTATTAAATCTGAGAGCTGGCCACTCCTCCATTGGCTTCTAAAGACGTTATAACTTGCTGGCCCAGAAAATGCATTAAAGACATCGTCTGTGTCATGTGTTGCACGTCACACGCATCACACACATGACCAGCGTCGGCCAATAGTGAGCCTACGTGGTGACGTGCAACACAGACGCGCTGCACTAAAACACTACGTGAAAAAACTCGAGGCCCAGAGAGAAGGAAATGAATAGTGGAATAAAGTCGTTATTTTTGTTTGTTTTTTTGTGCACAAAAAGTATTCTCGTCGCTTTATAAACTTAAGATTGAGCCACTGTAGTCACTTGGACTATTAACGATGTCTTTAATGCATTTTCTGGGCCAGCAAGTTATAATGTCTTAGAAGCCTATGGAGAAGTGAGCCAGCTCTCAGATTTAATCAAAAATATCTTAATTTGTGTTCCGAAGATGAACGAAGGTCTTACGGGGTTGGAACAACATGAGGGTGAGTAATTGCGGACAGAATTTACATTTTTGGGTGAACTAACCCTTTAACGACACGTGCACAGTTCTCTGGTCACATGGCATGCAAAACCGATGGCATATCTGATATTTTCTTAGTAAGAGTTTTATATATATATATAGGGCTGCATGACATTTCATTTCACATGAAAACATCTTATATTGCTACTGCTGAGACAAACAGACACAAAAATCAAAGACTGTGCTGCCAGTGGTGTTCTCACTTTTGTTCACTCTTTAGATCAACCAACTAACACTACAAGTTGCAATACAAATATTTAAACCCTCAAACTTTTAACATGTCAAATCCTCAAGCTTTTATTTTGGTGGATGTAGAGAGGTTTGTGTTCAGGGAAGGAGGAGGCGGGAACCGGCGAACGTTTAACACTTTAAAGGAATAGTTCACTTAAAAATGAAAATTGTGTCATCATTTACTCACCCTCAAGTTGTTTCAAGCCTGTATGAATTTCTGAAGATATTTTGAAGAATGTCAGTAACCAGACAGTTGATGGGCCCCACTGACTTTTTTTTTCTTTCCTACTATGGAAGTCAATGGGGATCAACATTCATCAACATCTGGGTTACTGACATTCTTCAAAATATTTTCTTGCATTATCTGAATGAAAAAATTATATTATAAGCTTCACACATGTAAACGAACACAATGCCATTCTTCACTTTGAAATGCAGCACAACAGATTACTTCAAGTGGCAGCCTTTGATTCATTTGATTAATTGTTCAGCCAAATTTGTTAACTTTAATGTTACATTAGATTTGATTAATTATTAGTGTTTCATCAACTCACAAACTCCTGTTTGGGAAAACCTGCACAAACCAATCAGAAGCTAGGTCAGTACAAAGCAAATTAAAGCTTGTGTTCTTATAAAGTCAGAATTGCGTGATATAAAGTCAGAATTGCGTGATTATGTCTAATTGTGTAGTATATATCAGAAGTATATGTGTCTAATTGTGGCATTTAAATAGAACACTTGTGCAAATTACACCACGTTAATAATTTATTGACATCCTTAGAAGTGATGAAAAGTGTCCTTTATGTGTTTGTCCTCGTCCCTCAACTCCGGGTTGAGATTTTAATAGCATGGATGTGTAATAATATTCTACCTATAAGCCTGACTGTGCTTTTGAAAGGCCTGTTTAATTAATCTGCCGGTGTCTCACTTAAATGCCTAGTTTCTTCTTGTCCCGGCAATGACACCAGTCTCAAAGCGGCACGATAGCATCATTTACCGACTTTTCAAGGGGAAAAAAAACTAAAGTTTGTCTTTCCTCCGGTCACGTGAGCACAAGTCCCACCCTTCATCTGGGAGAAATACAGCAGGCCAGGGAGACAAATGAAGAGAACCTGCTATGCTAAATGGGTTCAAGAGACTGCCACTGTCACCCATTACAAGGTCACAAATGCATTTAAATGCTCCGGAGACAAGAGGGAGGGAGAGAAAGAAAGAGCGTGTGCGAGAGAGAGGGAGGCAAAATTGATTGAACAGTTCCAATGTCCCGCTCTCCTCATTAGATTCATTTCTCAGCCGCCCGAGGTTAATCACCACACACACTCACCTCACGCTGTTGTTCCAGTTACATCATAATTAGTGCGGTGGGGAAAGCAATCTACGGCTTATGAAGCGATAGCCCCCTCCATTCCTCCCTCGACACCATCAGCGTGCACATGCACGCGTTCCCAATCGCTATCGTGCAACCTCTCCCCTGAGCTTGCTGCATTTTGGGGATTGATTTCATTTCTTAATGACAGCTCTGGTAATGACCCTACGTGCCAGAGCTGCTGGTGTCAGCCTCCAGACGGTGTCTCCGGAATTGAAGAGGAGGACACAAGAAGAGTGAGGGAGGGGGGTGCGGGAAGGATGGAAAAGACCTCCGCAGCATTCGCCTTTCCCAACCAGCAAGGACGGCCAGGTGGAAATTAATAACCTAGCTTAGTGGGCAGTTTGAACGTAAATGAGCAGATTTAATAGTATGACTTTTTTTCAATAGGAATTGAAAATCCACCTGCTCTGTGGATCGTTCCCGTCCCTCAAAGTATTTTAGTTTTCTTGAAGATTTCTTGCTAATGCTAAACCTGCTAAAAGAAATGCATCTTAACCCTGGTTTGCTGGTCTTAGGTAGCCAAAAAGACCATTTCCAATCAGCTAAATGCATATTTACACATTTATAAAAGTTTGTGGTCGGTAAGATTCTTAAGTAATATTATTACAAGTTGAACTGTTTTCTTTTCTTTTTAAATATAATTTAAAATGTATATTGTTCCAGTAACACTTTACAATATGGTTCATTAGTTAAAATTAGTTAATGTATTAACTAACATGAACTAACAATGAGCAATACATTTGCTATTATGTTAGTTAATAAAAATACAGCTGTTCATTGTTTTTTCATGTTAGTTAACAGTACATTAACTAATGTTAACAAATACAGCCTTTGATTTTAATAATGTATTAGTAAATGTTGAAATTAATATTATCTAAGATTAATAAATGCTGTAGAAGCATTGTTCCTTAATTCATGTTAACTAAGGTTGTTAACTAATGCACCCAATTGTAAAGTGTTACCATTATTCCTGTGTTGGCAAATCTCAATTTTATTTACTCTTCACTTTTGATCAATTTAATGCACCCCTATTGAATTAAAATATTGATTTCATAATTAGTAAGGGATTTTTACACTCTATAAACTCTCTCTCTCTCTCTCTCTCTCTCTCTCTCTCTCTCTCTCTCTCTCTCTCTCTCTCTCTCTCTCTCTCTCTCTCTCTCTCTCTCTCTCTCTCTCTCTCTCTCTCTCTCTCTCTCTCTCTCTCTCTCTCTCTCTCTCTCTCTCTCTCTCTCTCTCTCTCTCTCTCTCTCTCTCTATATATATATATATATATATATCAGATAATATTTCAATAATCTACTTTGACTCCAGTACAGTAACAATGTAACCGCTAAATATTTAAATTCAGATGTTTTCAAAGCTTTTCTTTTTTCAAACAGTATGAATAAATCTTTATACAAATGCAACACACACACACACACACACACACACACACACACACACACACACACACACACACACACACACACACACACACACACACACACACACACACACACAAACACACACACATACACATATATATATATATATATATATAATGCTAAACAAAACCCATGCCCTTGCTGTTAAGCTACAGGAATTGCCGAAAACAAGGTGAGCAAAACTTAAGTAGCCTGGCTTAAGTTATTTTCAGCAGGCAATGCATTACTCTTGTAAGACTTCATAGAATTAGCATGTCTGACATCAGTATCATCTCTTAATAATGTCCCTGTGCCTCTTGCATAGATGTTATACTGAAATCCAGTTTGCATAATAATCTTACAATGGCCCCTGAATGCAACACGATCATTTCATTAATAATAAACACACCACAAGGTTTCTGCTAACGCACCTTACATGTTTAGTCAGTGGAAACACATAATCGGAATGTAATCAGCCCAATGAGCGCTTGCATAATCACTGGAGGTACGAATTCAGCACGCCTGTAGCCCTTCACTCTCAGTCCTTCTTCACCCTTGAAGGGAAGAAGATTTATTTGTGCATTTTACCTGCACTTGAAAAGGAATCTCAATTCCGTAAAGTCAATTATTGTACATTTTCAGAGGCAGAATATCAAAAGAGGAGATCTCATTTGTTATGGATAGCTTGAAATTCAACATCATTTTTTGCTTTTATCTTTGTTATAACTGGTTTAGCCTTGAGTCGTGCCCGCGGCAAAAAGCACTTCACTACGCTGGTTTCATCAATAAATCAAAAAGCCTCTCATTTATAATTTCTGAGTTAAGAGTTGCAGGGAGTAATGACAATACATGCATATTCTTTGTTCCTTGGTGGTGTACGTAGAGGTCTGATTAGTCTGGGAATCATACATTAAGTATTATGTGTTCTTGTAATGCTATATGTGAATGTCTCATGCTGCATTGTCTGATTTCCACTTACACGAGGTCCATGTATTACTCCAGGCTTATAAAATAATGGTAAACAAGAAAAAAGTGAGAAAAAGTGGAGTTATCTACACTGCAGGGCCTTATATTTGAGACTCTGACATTGGGTCAATACTACACGTATTGAATTTGCATTGAGTTTGTAAGTGGAGTTGGCTCAAAGAGTGAATTTCGCTGGATTGATGGGTGTCTCCATTGGTTGGGTTTCTCATATTATGTTGCTGTTGAACCTTAATGCACTTCCTCTCACTTTGCTGAAGTGGTGGCCAGAGGTCAACACACTGCGGTTAACAGTGAGAGCTGTTTAAGAGAGCAGCCCAGCCAGTCAAAGTTCAGTCTAAACAAGTTTGTGAGCAAAGTCATGTGGCGTGTGTTGAATTCATTTATTCCCAGGAACTCAAATCATGCTTTGAATTGAACTACACCAGGGGGTCAAGGTTTGACTTGTTAGCATCGGCAGATAGTCTACCCTGCTGGTAGATGTCCAAAAAGCATCTTTCTCCATTAATGGCCTTCCAAAAGTATCTGTCTTTTTAACAAAGTTTGGAAGGAACACGTTCAAATGATCTGCCCAATTAGCATAAGATGAGGCTTTGGTTATCATCTGTTTTGGATTCTCTGCAGCTGACTATAGGCTAATCATCTAGGACAAACCAGTCATCAATAGTGCCGGGGTCATGTTTCCCTGAGCACAAGCAGTTAATGCCAAATCCAGTCGGGAAGCCCTAGAGCCTTTGATCCCAGTTTGCTTTGAAAGAAAGTGCTGACATTTCTGACCACAGGGCCCTAATCAGATTCAATATTGTAGCACCCGGTCTGTTTACTTATTAAAGCTTGTTTATATAATTGGGGATATCAAAGACTTCGATGGGATACATTAACTAGTCAGAATCTCATTCCGCCAAAGATTTTACACATGAAAGCGGACCCTTATATTAGAGGATAGGGATAATAATGCTGCCCAATATTTTTGGAAAGACTTTGACTAGCTTGATGAGGAAGGAAGAAAATTATGTATATATATATATATATATATAGCAATCAGGAAATGCAACATATTAATCAGAGCCTGAAGGAACATTGTGTTTTTACAAAGAAAATTTCCCAAGTTTTATTCCATAAGTGGAAGTTTGCCCTCAAACAGATGGAATGCTTTTAGCTGGAGAGGTGCAAGAGGAGAAAAGCATATGCATTGCCAAACACAGCAGATATGAGCTATGAAGATCAAGTTTCAAAGCAGGAGATACACTAGATAAACTTTTTTAAAGTTTTGTGGAATAAATAATAAAAGATGCATAGCAGCAGGACATCCCAAGTGCTTTGAAGAAACAAGCTTTCATTTTCATTTCTTTTGCACAAGCGTCTATGAAAATGATTAGGCCCAGAGAGCATGCCCAATGCCACGGATGTGAATTACTTATGAAATATTAAACATTTGGTGAGAAGGTTTTTAATGTCTTGTTTGCAAGTATTATTAAAATATAATTCTGTGTCAGAGACGTATGTGGAAATATGATCAGACAAAGGAAAGAAAATTGATTTGAATGTGCATGTAGCTGGTGTGAATGCAATCAGGGTTTGGATTGGGTGTGTTAGCTGAGCTGGCATTTCATTAATATTGCATCGTACATTGCATTTTTTCCCTCATTGGGAGTAAGAAATGCAAAGGAAGTTCTCGAAACATACTGTGAGCTGAATATGTACACATTCCCCAATTAAAAGATGATTTACAAATAGGAGGAAAACATGTAACCCTTGAGAATGAGCTGTATTTCTGTATATATTACTCCTAAATGTGGTTTGACCTTTAGAGCAATAGTGTTACATACCAAATACTGTATACAAAGGAATATTTTTATTGACAGTTTCACGTTCAGTTTTTGTTTCAGTTATATTTTCTTGGCCTTTAGGCAGCGTCGCAATCACCTCCCTAGATCTCTAAGTGGTGAATCAGTTTATCTTGTTCACGAATTTGGTTACTGACTCGCTGTACATTGGGACACTGATGGCTCTATTTCTGGCGACATGACTTGGTGTTTATGAACAACAGCAGCACAGATATCTTCCTGACATTATTTGTTTATGTAATTTAAAAGTATATTATGATAAATACTTTGATTTTTAAATTTCCCCGCAACATTTCAGCTGTAAATGTATTATGTTAGCTAGATTATGTTAATTAACTGTGTAGTGATGTATGTTTGTGCTAAAATATAATTGAATAATGACTTGTATTTTTTATTTTTTTTTTAAACATCTATTGCGTGTCATTACGTGTATTGGAGTTCACGCTTCAAAATTTCCGGTAAGGGAACATATTGAGCATGGTTTTCAGTGTGCATTGTGGCACTTTTTAGGGAGCGAAGGTTTCAGTGAACTGGAAGGATTTTGAGATTGAGACAGACCTTAAAATGGCCAACTCTCTGATCAGTGCCCTGACTACTGAACTAGGGAGCTGATTGAAACACACCCTTAGGGTTCCTTTACATGACAACGATGTACTAAAAATGGAAACTTTTTTTTTTTTTTTTTGTACAGATGACACTGTTGTTAAAACGACTAAAAACGCTGTATTAATCATGCCAGGCCAGTAGTTGGTGATGTCAATTTGTAAAGAAAGGCTACGCGCCTGTGCCCATAACTATTCTTTTGCTGAGAATTCGCACCAAAAATGTGCATGCCTATAGACTGAACATATAATACGCATGTGTATGTCACCGTTTTCACAGATTCCCATTTTTGTAGTTTACACTGAGACAGTAACATTTTAAAAATCTTGCACTTTGAAACCTACTATCAAACATTTGTGTTTTCAGGCCCCCAAAATGCGGTTATCGTGTAAATGAATGGCCAAAATTGCATAAATTTGTTTGTTTTTCTCTTTGAAAATGGTGTCGTGTTAATGGCCTCTTAGTTTGTTTCTTATTATCTCATTCCTGGATTTTACTTGGTTGTCTTTGTTGCAAAGTATTTTTTTAAAAGGTTATGAACCAAAGGTTATGGTTCATTGATTTCACACACCTGTTTCTTATTTTGATCATTTGTCTGCTCTGTATATATAACCCTCAGTTTGTTCTGTTCTTTGTGTCTGTTCTTAAGTCTAGTCCCAGACTAAAATGCATGTTAGAGCTGTTTTAACTGAAATCAACTTGCACTAACATATCTTAAAATGTAAGTGCTATTGTTCTACTAAGGCCTAATCCTGGCTTAATCTAAACCTTGTCTGTGAAACTAGGCCTTAGTGTTACCTTCATGGGATTATCGCCTTGTTGTAGGCTTTGTTTTGTTTTATAAATATGTTTATAAATATGTTTAAGCTAAAAGTCTTGCATTTAGATCCGTTTTACCTCATCTCATCTTTCTTGCCTGACTTGACCATGACAGAGGAGCAGAGTCTTGATTTGTTCATTGATTGATTGATTGATTGATTGATTGATTGATTGATTGATTGATTGATTGATTGATTGTGTGTGAACTTAATTTAAAGAAATGACCTCTGTTAAAGAGTAATTAGAATCTCTTTGAGTTTGGCCTGGAGTTTACATTAGTTTGGTTACCTTTTGTTAAGTCTGTAGGAAGTAGGACTGCTGAGGATATTTACCCCAGTGAATAGAAGATTTGCATGAAGATATAGTTGAACAGTTGGATATAATTAAAACTCTCATCAGTATGGAGATGATGAACGCTGCATCAAAACCTCCAACAAAATCACTCATAAATTTACATATTCAGCTCACATATGCTCACACAAATGTATACCTCCCTAAAATGCACATAATAAAATATCCAAATATGTTTGTTGCTTTGTGAGCTCATTTTGTTTGAACATAAATCTTTTTGTTTTTTTACAGTGCTTCACATTGTTATATAATGTTATATAATTTTAGTTTTTGTTTTAGATGCATCTTCTTTTTTAAAATTAATAACTGTTTTTAGTCTTATTATTAATTGTTTTGTTTTGCTTTGTTGTCATTTAAATATATATATATATATATTTTTTTAGTTTTTGTTCATTTCCAGTTAATAATTTTAGTGCTTCAAATTAAACTTAGTTTATTGCCAAGGCAACATTTCTAATTTGCATTTAGTTTAAGTTTCTCAACCAATATTTCTATTTCATTTTATATTTTATTTTATTTCAGCTTTATTTAAATTTAAATTTAAATTAATTATTTAAATAGTTTTAATTTGAGTTAATAATAATACTGGTGCTTTACATTAAAATGATGCTAGGTTGTTGTGATGGTTTTTTATATAGTTCCTAAGGTGGTCAAGTGGTTTTTAGTGCATTGTTTTGTGGTTTTTAGGGTGTTCTGGATGATTGCTTGTTATTTCCCAATTGAAAATACATTCTAAAATGGTATTCATATATACCCCCACCGAATATGCTGCTCCTTTCAGCATCCCCATGTTCACATAGACTTTAACTGATAACAGCCTGATCGCAGGAGATTTCAACGGACCTCAGAGGAAGAGATTCTGGAGCTCTGAAGACTGAAAAGTGTTACAATAGGATTTATGAAGAATCAGGTTTCTATCTGTCCACACTTTACAGATGTCAGAAATTCAGCATTACTGCTATTACGAGTGGGCATCCTGCTAAAGCAGCCCAAAGACTCTGTGGAATCCTCTAACAAGCAGACCTACCTCCAATGACAGCTGAAGATCTGCTGACTTCTTTGCACTTCATAACATCCACATCAACTCCCAGAAGAAAAAAAAAAACACCAAACAGTTGAGCTCATGCCATGGAACTCTGGTCATGTCAAGTTTGCTAAAATCCTTGAGATCTCCACTGGGGATTTGTTTTTTGTTTCCCCCCACCAAGGAAAAATATGTCTAGACATCTGTCTGATATCAACCGTAAAATGTTATTTGTCAAGTTAAACTTTCTTTATTAATTATGAAGATCATATTTGAGTCATCCATGCAGAAATACAGATCCTGAAGGGTTCACAACTGTTTCACAATTTGATTTGCCCCAGACTCGTTTTTTTTTTTTTTTTTTTTACCTCAAATAATATTTCTCCATGCATTCCCTCTGTCAGCATGTTTGTGCAAATGACAAAGTATTGATTTCATTTTTACATAATTCATAAATGCATACAAGTGTTGTTTCTTAAAGCGGACAGCTTGAGGAAACCCAGCACTTATCCTGCAGGTTTGACATCATTTGTCCCTGACATGCATGATTGAATTTCATGAGCTTGCTTTAACACCCCTAGAGTAACAAGGAATATTTCATGTTTAATCTTTTAGTTGAAGCTGAACGGTTTAAGATGCAGTTGATAGTTAGTACAGATCTCGAACAACATCCAAAATAAGACTGCGATTCAATGCTGTACCAAAAAAAAAATAATAAAAAAAAAATAGAGAGAGATACTGTAGATCCATCTTGTGCTCCATCTAATGATGGAATTATTTCTCTCTAGATAAAATGTGTCATGTTTAGTTTTGATGCAAGTAAATCCAATGTAAATGGCCTAAAATGGATTTTATTTTAGATAAAATTGATGAGAAAAGGAGGAGCAGATGAAAAATCAAGTAAGCCAGCCAACTATACCCTGATATGATCCAACCCCATTTAACTACCATTGCAGGTCATTAGTTCTTTAATGAAGCTTAAATAGTTCATTCTAAACCTTAAAAACAATAAAGCTGTACATCTTCCTTAAAGAAATCACCTAAAAATGGAAGATTTGTCATAATTTACCTGTCGTTCTAACTCCCTGTGGTTTTCTTTGTTCTGTGATAAAATAAATCCTGCCTATCATCTATTTTTGAGTTTCAGTGAAGAAGGAAATATTGGATCAGAGCCACATGAGGGTGAGTAAATGATGGCACAGGACCATCTTTTTAAGTGTCTTTAACTTCTGTGTACTTAACATTTAAATTAATAATTTGGTACAATGTGCTTATTCTGGACAACTCATGTAATTTGTGGTGCAGTGCTTGCCTTCTTTTTCTTTTTCTTTTTCTTCTTCTTCTTCTTCTATTTATTGAATACATTTAAACACAATGTGAATTGATCCAAAGTACCGTACATTGTACAAATCAGGTCTACGCAATAAAAAAACAACAATTACTGGTTTCCAAAAGCTATATAATAATAAAAAAAAAAAAAAAAAAAAAATGATTTAAGAGTAGATTTAAAAATGTCCAATGAAGGAGCAGACCTCACATGATAGGGGAGACCATTCCAAGGCTTGGGTCCAGCCACAGAAAAGGTCACCCTTTGATTGTAGCAACCCTGTTTCACAGTTAAAAGCAAGATTAGAAGATCTAAGTTCCCCAGCAGGACAGTATGGCACAAGAAGATTGTTAATATACCTTAGTGCATGGCCGGACAACACGTAATGATTTTACAATCAACTTTGATTTAACGGGAACCCAGTGAAGGGATGCTAAAATAGGGGAGATATGGTCCCTCTTTTAAGACTCTTAAAAGAGTCTTGTGGCCGGATTTTTAACAACTTGCATTCGTGATAATGAAGATTGTGGGAGACCAGAATAAATAGTGACAATAATCTAATCATGATGTCTCAAGTGCATGAATCACAACTTCTAAATCTTTACGTGAAAGAAGATGCTTCAACTTTGCGATTGACCACAAAGGAAAAAGCTTCCTCTAATATCAGAACTAATTTGTTTGTCAAAAAATATTGAATAGTCAAAGATCACTCCAAGGTTTTTAGTTTGTTTGCGTTCACTGGTTGAGAGAGGACCTAACTGGGCTTCCAGAGCAGGGGAGGAATTTGCAGGACAACCAAAACCTGTTTCATCCTCATTTAGCTTGCCATTCACCTCTTAATATCATTTACACATTTCAATAACACACTGAATGAAACCGTGGTGTCAAGCATTGATGTCAGGTAAAACTGAGAATCATCCACATAACAATGATATGAAATGTATTTCTGAGAAAAAATTTGGGCCAAGGGAAGCATATAAAGGGAAAACAATAAAGGTCCCAAAATAGATCCCTGGTGCACACCACCACACAAGACAGGCCACTGTAATACAGTATAATTCTTCTTCACTCTAATTCTTCTTCCATTTTTATTCGGCATCTCACATCATTTGTCGTAGACCCATGAATGAGGTGTCAAATCATGCGGCTTATTGAATAGAACATTGCTCTTACTTTTATAAGTGACCGGGTGTACCATGTTATACCGGGTGTACCATGTTCGCACAGCAGGTGAAAAATCCCATAGACTTAACATTGGACAGAACTTTGTGACATCATATCTCCGTATCAAAATGTCGTAGAGAGGGATGGGCTCATTTCACTTGGCCTAGCAAGCAGCCAATAAATGGTGACATTTCAACTTCATCGCCATGCCCAAGCAACCAGTTACATCACATTAGCAACCACCCCATAGACTTCCATTGAAAAAAGATGAGAGGGATATCTGTGAATCAGAAAATCATAGAGACAAGTGGATGGCCTCTTTTGACTCAGACTGGCAAGTACTCTTTAAATATCACCCTGGAAACTGTCTAGCCATGCCCCAGCAACAATTAAGAGCACCTTAGCAGTATAAAAGTTAGTAACACATACTATTGGGACATAAAGTTGTCACAATTTTATTTATTTATTTATTTACGTAGGTGAACTACACCTGTAAGACTTACTTTCAACTTTATTTTTAATGAGAAGAAATTATTTTTTTCTTCTCTTATTTAAAGATATCTGTGTGCACTGTTACACATCAGGCATTGGCTCAGAGCTTGACAGATTGGTTTAATCAATCAGCATATGGCGCAAGGGCACTGCGAGGACGCAAGATTCTCCAAAACTTTACGCAGTCCAGACAGTAATCAAATCTGACCGCTGTTGTGATTAAAATCAACAAGTGTTCTCTGGAGATAGCATTCTGTCTGCAATTAAATTCCCACCCTTCAATACTTTCTGCAGTTTGGCATCTGTGTGTGTGCCCGCGAGTGTGAGAAAGAGTTTCTCCCATAAGCAGGTTAAGTTAAGCACAGTGTAATCTGTCAGTCTGTATGTTTGACACATGCCAAGCTATGACAGCCAGACTGTGTGCAGGTGAAAAAATAAGCCGTGTTGAAGCCGAGTACGCTTGAAAAGGGCTGAATTCCATTTCCTATCTATTCTTCATCTTAACATTTTCTTTCACAGATTGCATTTTTGCTTCATCAGCATGAACAAATTGAAGCTGAAAAGAAGAGCGAGAAAAGGGCCATGTTTCGACAGAGCACTCGCTTCCGTCCTTTCTCACATATTCCCACATTCCCCAAAATCCCAGTTTAGTTAATGGGGTCAGAGCATATATATGTAAATACAACTCCTCTTCCGTCATGTTCTAAAGATGGCTTCTACCCCCCCCCCCCCCCCTTCTTTTCGAAAGCTCAGTCAAGAATGACAGTCTCATTAAACAGTCATTTGGCTCCTGTAGGCCGGAATTTCGTCCTCTGAAAAGTCCTTAATTGAAATGCCCAGTCTCTGTGACCTTGGGATGTTAATCCACAGCTGTAACATTTATCTCTTTCTCGGCAGCTCTCTACCTTCTGTCTTCTAATCAAACACTTTGGGGAAAGCCGGGCATCAATCACGTCGCTTCTGTCATGCAAATTCGATTTATGAGGGGGTATCAGGGGAGCAATGTTGTTTTAAATGTTTACAGCCTGTGCGTGCGAGTATGTGTGCACATATGTGAATGTGGCTCACACAATAATTATTATCCTCTGATATTTCCGTCAGAGAAGGAACATCTGGGGTTGGCCAGAGAGAGCGATCCAGCTGTCTCTGTGTTTTGTTCTGCCCAGAAAATTTGTCCATGAATAGATTAGAAAATAAAATATTACATCTGAGGGTTTGCAACATAGGCGTAGATTTGAGTATGGGTGGTAGAGACGTGTATGGGATCAAATTCCCGCCAAATATATAGCGGTCACGTATAAAAAAATAATAAGCGTGAATAAAAAATTTAAAAACACATGTAAAAATATATTGCACAAACTGAAAAAAAAAAAATGCAAAATGATCAGAATAGCAAACAACGTGGTCACGGATCAAAATATAATAAGCGTGAATCAAGAAATAACAAGCATGAATAAAAACTTTAAACACATTAAAAGTTATTTTGCACAAAACTTAAACTTTTGGTCATGCTTTCTTAAAAAGTATGTTTTCCTTTGTTTTATTACTTTGTACGCTTGTGCTGTTTTTCTCTTCGCTCTTCTTTCTGTGTTCTGCGCTTGCTTTCCCAAATGTTGCAGTTCGAGTTTCATGTAAATTAGGGCGGGCTTAAGTGTCACCATTGGTCCACTAGTTCTAGATTGACAGCTACTCCTCTAGCCAATCAATCGAAGAGGGGAGTTGACGTCACACCAATGCGACTCGTGGCTACTGATGCTTATGTAGGAGTACAAGCTGTTTATGTTTGTACAATTTATTCAATTCCATTATAATATACTAAAATGTTATTTTTCTAATACTTTTATAGACTGTTCAATTTCTTATTTGTGCTTTGTTATGTTCATTTATTTAATTAATTATTTTCGCCTGGCATACCAGCGTGATTACGTCACCGCACACTTCAGTGGGTGGTGCGCGCCTTGATGCACTTCATTCTGAGTAAATATAACAACAAAGAAGCACTGCTGCGCTCTCTTTTATTTCATTTTTCTTTAATCCTTACTCCTTTTCAGGAGTGCTGCACTTACTTATACAGGGGAAGATGGCAGTTCAATTTAACTTTACAAAGACTTTCAAGCAGTAAAGCTATCTGAACTCTGGACATTAATAATTAAATTAATCTTTTTTGAGATACATGAGAATGTTAATGTGCACACTTGTAATTGGTGTTAAACAATATTACTTGGCTCATGATGTCAATATGCTAAGGCTGCTGTAAGTAAAACATCCTGCAGTTATGAAACGCTACAATTCGTTGCAAAAACTAAAACTGCCATTGTCTGAAGACTTTAGGACTTTGACCTGTAAACGCTACGCATTGCCTACCTTTTTTTATTAACCTCGCCAAATTTGACAAGATTATTGAAAATGATTGTGTTACAGAGAAGATATACAGAAACCAGTTGAATTCAATACAGTGATTTATTACAAACTTATTGTGTTTAATTACATAGCTACATAATTGCATATTACTTTAGGATTAATGTTTTAAGTATAGCTTAAAATTTGAATACAGCAACATCTCCATCAGCGATAGGTAACGTTGTTTCTAGAGTGCCGCTGTCCTGCAGAGTTTAGCGTCAACTCCGATTAAAAACCTCACCTGTCTTAAATATCCTAAAGACGATGATTAGCTGGTTCAGGTGTGTTTGATTAGGGTTGGAGGAGCTAAACTCTGCACCCAGGACCGACATTACCCATCCTTGTTATTGATTAAATATGAAAGTAAAACGACCGGTAGGTGGTGGCAAGTTACTGCTCGGAGAAGATCGACGCTCGCGGTGCCAGGTCCAGTGCATTGATTATTAGAGGTGAATGATGGATCATCAGACAGGCATAACTGTAACAGGTCGTCGTTAGGATGACGAATTTAACGATACCATATTGCCAGGTATACGTATATACCGGCAACAGGTTGAGTTGCAGGCACACATGCAGTTTAAAGGTGTCCTGCCACGGAAATTTTTTTGCCAACTGAGTTGATGGTCGTCTTCTCCTGTATAACAAGTAAGCATCAGTAGCCACGAGTCTCATTGGTGTGACGTCAACTCCCCTCTTCGATTGATTGGCTAGTGGAGTAGCTGTCAATCTAGAACTAGTGGACCAATGGTGACGCTTAAGCCCGCCCTAATTTACATGAAACTCGAACTGCAACATTTGGGAAAGCAAGCGCAGAACATAGAAAGAAGAGCGAAGAGAAAAACAGCACAAGCGTACAAAAGAGTAAAATATGAGCAGAAAATGCAAGAAAGCACAAAGTACACAGTAATAAAACAAAGGAAAACACACTTTTTAAGAAAGCATGACCATAAGTTTAAGTTTTGTGCAAAATAACTTTTAATGTGTTTAAAGTTTTTATTCATGCTTGTTATTTCTTGATTCACGCTTATTATATTTTGATCCGTGCCCACGTTGTTTGCTATTCTGATCATTTTGCTTTTTTTTTTTTCAGTTTGTGCAATATATTTTTACATGTGTTTTTAAATTTTTGATTCATGCTTATTATTTTTTTATACGTGACCGCTATATATTTGGCGGGAATTTGATCCCATAGACGTGTCTCTACCAAAGTTAAGAGACTAGTGAAATATTCCAGTATTTCCAAGGAAGGAAGGAATTTCACATTCTTTTTCAAACTGCAAATCAATTTGCATCAAATTTCAATGTATTGTTTTTATGTATTCAGTTAGCAATGGATAGTGGACATATAAGCTCTTCTTAACGAACAAATGATCAGCTGTAATTAGCAATTTCACTGTGTTCAAATCATTGTGCATCTTTTAAATGTTCTAGTTTAAAAATTAAAATGAAACCAAATGCCTTTTGTTTGCAATCATGGGCCACGTTCACACAGCAGCAGAATACTGTTGTCAGTCCTGTATCTGAATCCTTAATACGGTTACGTTCACACACAGTACGTTTATTTACGGGAGTGACAACAGCATTCTATAACCGAACTCACACCAGTACATTTTCAGGACTCACAACCGCATTCTCGGAAAACCCAAGCTGTGTGAACGGGATGGGATTGACTCTCTTTTGGAGCCTATCTGTAGAGGCCAGTCGATGAATTGCAGTTTAAGTCACTTCCGTGTTGGATTCAAGAGAGAAACCGGAAGGTTGCCACTTGAAGTGAATAAGGGCTTGACTCTCATTGCACGTTCATACAGACAGTATTTGAGACGCTGCTGTAAGTTTCTGTGTGAACGGAACATTCCGAGACACCTGTAAGTTAATGCGGTTGTCAGTCCCAAAAATGATCAGTGTGAACGTAGCCATATTGTAACTGACTTGAATGTAGCTGCATTAAATGGAGAGTTACTGTGCTAATGTGTGATAAACAGAAGATACAAAGAAAGAAAGGGATGGCAATGCCATTGGTGCTGTCACTGTTATGGTCCGATCAGAGGTGACAGACAGTCTCTGATTAGTAATTGTTCACCAAATGCTTTGTTATCGAACACCCCAATCCACATAATCACTGGATCTTACATTAGAAAATCAATTGCATTAACATAATACCTAATTCACTCATTGCCTGGTGTTTGTACCACTATCTCTTCCTACATGTCTGCACATTCTACTGTACCATTGATTCAATGACATGAAAAGGATATCTGGATATCTGATGGCTGTTTGTGTGTTGTACGGAAATGATACAGCTCACATTGTTAGCGTGTATAACAACACTATAATAATGGCTGAGCAAATGTGCCTATATGAGGCTTTTGTCGCAAGCCAAGAAATCAGAGCAAAACATAAATGTCTGTTTTATTAAATGGGGTCATGCTTATAGGCTGCAGAGCCCATTCTAGGTATTATATTTTTTTATTGTTGCTGTCTTATAACAGATATAAAATAAAATGCATGGCACTTTTTTTCAACTACAGGCATTTTTATGTTCCATGTGCCAATTTTGAATAAAACTTAACACTCCCTCAATGCAATGCACGTTTCTTTTCAGTTCAGGGGTGCGTTCTCCGAAACTACCTTAACGCTACGTCGTTCTTAAGTTGTACCTTAAGAAGTACCTTATCGTTAATACGTGGTTTCCGAAACCTTCTTAGTTAAGTATACCTTCTGTAAGTCATACGTTCGTAAGGTTGGTCTGGAGCGCTCTTAGCTATACCTTATCGCTGCTGACGGTTCATACCGCTAGTGGCCACCACTACGCAAAAAGCTTTTTTACATCGCAGTTTAATTACACATAGAAAATGGTATATGAACATTTAATATAAAATCTGATTTAGTATTAAAATTACATTTTTACTTTACTTTAAAATTTTACACATAAAATACTTAAGTTGTTATAGCCTACACCCAGTGTATGGAAGTGTTTTCATTAATAAAGTTTCCATACACTAATGGTTGTTAGCTTTTTTAATTACTATCCTAAGGCACATCAGCTGGCGAACCATTTGACAGAAAAGGCTTAGGAGTCTATATAAAGAAAGATGAGTTTACACAAACTTTATAGCTATGGCAGTGAGACAGCGAGTACTTGTTTTAAATCAAAGACGGCGCCGTCCGCGGAGCCAGTTAGTGTATGTCAACTACATGGCTGGTGGATAATCAGCATACGTTGTGGAGAACATTAACACACTTATGGCCGTGAGGGTTTGGGATTGCACACTTGCTAAATTATAAACACATACTCATATTTATTTCTGCATGTACATATTTCAATGAGCCCCGATAAATGCAGTTTGTACTATTTCTAAAACGCTTCTTTATAAATAACATTGTTTTCTCAATACTTTACCTATACCGCTGTGAAGGAAAGAGCGCACAATCGATCATCGAGGCATCGATATCAACCTATTCAGCGCCTCCACCATGGACAGCGCCTGCTAAGGTCGAACTTAAGAAGGTTTACCTTAAGCAACATCCTAAGGTATAGTTCGGAGAACACACGTAGGAAAGGTATACCTGTAGTTAAGGTGTACCTTTTGAGTCTTCGTAGCGCGCTAAGAGACAACGTTATCGGAGAACGCACCCCAGTTCATTTGCTTGACATCTTTTTTCCACTATTGAATTAAAATGATCTCTCTTCTCCATAAAATAGTAACTTAGACTTGTGAGTAACACAATATTGTAACGCATTACTTTTAAATGTATCTTTCTAGTTAGTAACTGTATGTTAGCTTGGTATCCATGAACATAACTGTATATCACGTAATGAGTTATGACTGTGAATACACTAATGTGTTTTCCATTCACTCATTTGTTGAATGGGACTGTCATGCAATCTCTTTTTTCCCATGTCAGTCTATTATTGTGTATTATTTTATATGATCAAATATTTTGGATAAACCCGCACTTAAATGGCACATATGAATACAACAAACTGTGACTGGTTGCTTGTCATGTCAAGCTGAAATATCTTTCCCGTATAAGTGGCAGTTCTTGTCTAGAATAAACTGCAAAGTGAACGAGACTTTGTGGCGGTTGTCAAAAGTCTGGCTCTGACTATGTTCTGCCCAACAGTAGAGCTGCAGAAAATTTTGCATGGAAAAAGAGACTCACCAACAAAACCACCCACACGTCTCCATTGTGGAAGGGTCTGGGCGTAGGTGCAGGAAAAAGATTAATGTGTCATATATTGAATTAATTAAGCAGGTAATATGTCTTAGGCTCCATAATACAGATTAATCATCAAAAGGTCTCAAATCATAAAAGAAATAAATAAATATAGAAGCTTCCCTAAATGCTATTTATTGGGAAATATTAATGACGGTGCGGCCACAACAAAGGCACGAAATGAATGAGACGAGGAGCTTCTCTTTGGTGAAATTACATTATGCAATGACCCTAATCTGTAGCTTTTCATTTCATCGTTTCTTGGGAATTACTCATTCTGTCTGAATGTAAAGCACACCGTTTAGGGAATATGACAAAGTTGACTAAGGAGCAGAAGAAAGCAGATAATAGTGGCAATGATATGTAGTCTGAAATGCAACACTACACAAAACTGTATCTGATTTACTTTATGGTACACGTTCAATCATGGATACTTGTATATGCAGAATTAATCAGTGCAAGGTAATCTAAAGAAAAATATTTGTAATAATCTATCATAAAAATTGTCTCCGCCTCACCTTTTTTTTTTTTTTTTTTTTTTTTTGCGCAATATAATCTGTGGGCTAGTGAGAGCAACATTTCTGGAAATATTGTTGTTATACCATGTGTTAGTATACATATTAAATTTCCTGGCAGAACTAGCAAGTGTACTGTACCTTGCAAAGTATTGCATGTTATTGCACAGAACTCCAACATGCTTATGAGCCATAATGTGTTGGATTTTCTACATGTGCATCTGAAACCAAATCTGCAATCTTTGCAACCCAGAACATCAACCACAAAGTCTGTGCTAGCAGTTTCTGAAAGTGCATATCGCACATAAGAACACATTCTATTGATATTCTCCTTGCATACAGTCAAGGTGACATTCAGAGGAATAAATTAAGCACCATTTTGTAATAGTTTGAACTCCGACCTGAGTCCATTCCAGCGAAAATATCTGCCGACATATAAACAGCAATTCTGAGGTCACTGTCACCTGGGTATCCTCATGCATTTAATATTGAGCACTAAATAAACACCTCCAGATGTACATATATCACGGCTCACCATAAACATCTCCAGCCTCTCATAACTTATGTGATCTCTGAGTTTTACAAACCGCAGCATGCTGCAGTAGTGTACTCAGAATACCCATGTGGCCCTGAATCAATACACACGTAGACACAGGCGAGCCGATAAACACCATTCTGACTCCACATGTTTTGGAGGCTGTTTTGTGATAAAGAACAAGCCACAGATTGGTTACATTTAAACACAGTGACCCAAAAATGTTTTGCACACTTTAAAATGTCATTGCATTTAGATAACAAAATATCAAACCAAGTTGCATCTGCAAAAAAATGAAAATAAATAAATAAAGCTTTTCTCAGAATATAGCTTTTTTTTTTTTTTATCACAACAAACATCTTTTTGTGAAATATTTGGCTTGGAAAGTGTGTTTGTGACATATTTCTAAAAAATGCATGCTACTTGGTTTGGTATTCTTTAAATAATGCAAAACCATGCTTTTAGTATGTTTAAGCTTTTAAGATGTTTAAGAATGTATCAGTCCATCCGTCCATCCCTCCGTCCACCCATCCGTAATGTGAGGTTTGACATATTGCACTCACTAAATCTAAAAGTGGGATTTTCTGACCAATCAGCTGCCAGTGCTCTGCATGTCAAATCAGGTTGGAAAAAACATTTTTTTTTTTTTTTTTTTTTTTATGGAAACAGACAAGCCAACTGCAGTTATGATGACAATACCATGCATTTACAAGTGGAAAAAAGACTGTGTTAGCAGAAATAAGGTGACTATGAATAATATAACTAAGTGAAAGAAACATGAGACTGTTTGCATTTACACTATCATTGAAGCCTGTCCTGTCTCAGTTTAAATGCTTTGCATTGTGTTACTTGGCAAATAATGCAATTCATAGTAGACATTGCCATAATAATTAAACAATAACACTGACTAGGGTAATATACCTCATTCTAAAGGTACAGCACAATAACCCATTTTCTCTCCAATATTTAGTTGAGAAATCAGCTATCTTAGATAATTTACTTTATTTCTTGACAGAGGTTTTTAGTGCAACTATGCTCAGATCCAGAGTAAGGATTGTGACAGTTACTGTGTTTTGTCTTTTTAGGGCTATAGACTATAAAGAAAAACAGACTCATGTGTTGCAGGACTGTACAGTACATGATACAAGCAACTGACAATCAAGGGCAACTAACAGCTAGCAGTAAAGGTGGAACAAATAGGCAACTAAAGATGAAAGCACAATACAATGCCTATTTGTGATATCACATGATTCGTTTTATACTTGTTTTTGCGTTTTTCAGTTTTGTTCGGCAACAAGATATAATGTGCTTGTTATTCAAAGACCTCAGCTGTTGCTATGCAACAAATGACCGGCCAGATGCAACAATTCAAGAGTGGACATGTATGCACAAATAAGCACAGTTATTAGTTGGGCACATTACAGTAGTTACTATTTTGCAAAGATGCTAGAGAGGGTTTGTGGCTGGCGATGGATCAAGCCGGATTTGCAGAACAGCACAAAAACCCTGGTAGATTTCATCAGAAGATCCATCATCCACAAAGTCTTGAGCATCCCTTGTCCCTTGAGTGCTCATTTATTACATATTTTGCCTAATTTGATCAGGCTCTCGGCTAGCAGTGAGCCTCTCAGAACTGAATAACACATTTTACAATGCTTAAATTCATTCTGCTGCAATGTACAGTACAGGTTAAACAATTCAATCAAGTCAGCAAAAATGCCTGGACATTACCTTACACAACAAGTATTACTATATAATCATGAGATGTCACTTTTCACATTCCTTGAACAGGAAGTATTTACCCACAGGACACTCATGATCCACTTCTGTCTACTGTGGATCAGTGACACTCACATTTATACATACTGGGCACTCAATTCGATATTTCCTATCTGGAGGATGTGTCATGCACAGAGAGCACATTATAATTGGCTGGACGAGCTGTCTCAAAGTGACATGCATCAATAACACGTCCGTTTCAGGTCACAGCACAGTTGCACCGCGAGATACAGTATCTCACTCACGCTTAGAAGAAAAGGTTCCCATCATTTTATGGATGTGGTTTTAATTCATTTTGTTTTAATTCATTTTTAAAATGAATTACATTTTACGAATTAAATAGCTTGTAAACATACTTTATGACTAGACAAAAATAAGAATGATCCATTAAACATGACCATATAATGCAATCATTTAAAGTCCCCCTTTAGTCAATCATTTTATCTCTTAAAACTCACCAAAATAACATATTTAAAAGTTTTTTCCTTGGAAAAAAAAATTCTTCATGCCTTAAAATCGCTTGAATGTAACTCTACACCCTTGCCTCATTTAGTATACGCAGTTCTATGAATATGCAAATGAGCCCCGCCTCCACTCACTCACACCAGCTCAGAGATCCACTCATTGACGATCACTTGTTGAACTGATTGCTTACAAAGTAGTTTGTGACGTCAAAAACACCATCGATTTCAAACCATGTTTTTGAGACACAAAACTGTGCATTTGCGTTCTTTGGTTCACCGCAGTTTTAAGGAGAAAATACTCAGAAATGGTGTTGACTTATGAATTTGCACATGATGTGTCTTCAAGCATATTAAAAACACCACATAGCCATATACACAACAATAAAAATCTTGATTTTCACCACAGGGGGACTTTAAGACATTTCCCCTTAGAAACTTATTTGGCATAAAGGGTTCTTTAAAAGTGAAGTATGTAAGATTTTTTGTTAAAATACACTCTCTTAACTCAGTTTATTTGTTCATTGACTACTATTAGTATGCAGCTAACGCAACATACATGACTAGATTATTTTTAAAGTAACACATGTTTGAATTTACAACAAAATATCTGTTACTTTTTTAAATAAGTAACACAAGTTACTTTGCTTTTCCATTTATTGATTGACAGCTCTCTTGTCCCTATGTTGAGAGAAATCGTGAGTAAGTGCAGAGGTGTTGTGTGTGAGCATGATGCTTATTGTAGTTCTAGACTAAACGTGGACAGGCATTTACTCATCTCACTGGCACAAAAACAGATTCAGTATTCCACAAAATGGATAAAAACACTGAAATGCAAACTCTGAATATTATACAAACCTGCAATAATTTAATGCTAAATAATACAAGTATACATTATGTATTTAACCTCACTTTATTAACCCATGTCTTTGCTGCTGACCTTCAATGATCCAATTCAACCATACTAATTAGCAAAACTGACTTTAGACAACAATGATAATTATAAGAAATATTTATTGATCACCAAATTCAGCTTTGCCATCACAGGAATAAATTAGATTTAAAAATATATTAAAATAGAAAACTGTTCTTTGAGATTGTTATATTTTCCACTATATGTACTGTATGTGTGAACAAATACAGTAAATGCAGCCTTGGTGAGTATAAGATACTTTCAAAAACATAATAAAATAAAATAAAATAAAATTGGACTGTAGTGTACATAAACTGGAATGTCAGTGTATGTGGCTATGGGCTCATCTGTACAATTTCTACACAAATATCACTGTGTTTGCACCATTACTGGATGTGCATGATTGCTTAACCCTTGTGCGTCCTAGTGGACATTTTTGTGTTTTCCAGTTTTTTTTTCTTCGTTTTTTTTTTTTCCGTTTTTTCTCGTTTTTTCATTTTGCCTGTGTTAATGCCAACTGCATACATTTTGGCACAAGTGTGTATTATTATTGGAATTTTACCATTTCACCCCCATTTCATTTAATACATCTATTTAACACTAGGTACACAAAAATGTCCCAATTGAAACCCATTAAAACTGCAACCCCAGGGCCATTTAACTATAAAATAATGCTGTCTTTGTTAATAGGCTTTCATTCTGTTAGCAAGGCTTCAAAATGTACATTTTTACTATTTTTTACTAGATGGTGCCATTTTCTCAGGTTTGGCCTATAAAGCAAAGACTTGCTTTATTCCGGTTTTCTGATTATAGAGCCAATTTGATAAATGATTCAGTTATAATTGTGTGGATGTGTTGGTATGGATGTCAGAGTGTGTTTTGTATGTGTGTAATAAAAAAATAATAATAAAAAAATGTGTGCGTGTAATATTTGAGAAAAAAAAAAAAAAAAAAAACGGTCCTACAAATCACAAATCCAACCACTGTGTGCACCAGTGGAGCTTTGCTAACGGGGGAAATGTTGCACTGCGCCCAAACAAAATCTCACTGAAAGCTCATTTTCTGAGATATCAACCTCAAATTTGGAACCCAACTTATTTAGATTTAAAGCTTTGATTTTCTAGCAGTTTTAGAGTTCAGCATGTTGCCTAAAATACACATATATAAAACAATGTTCATAAACCTCTATAACATTTTTGTTTTACTTTTTAAACTTTTTTTTTTTTTACTTCAACAATAATCTGCCAAGGGTCTTCTTTAAAATTAGACTAAACTAAGTCTATGCTCACAAGCTTCACATTTTATGACAGTTTTTTTGACACAGACATTTTTGTCCTCTAAGGACCTCAGAGTACCTTTTTTTAATTGACACACAAGGGTTAAATGAATCGGGCGCCAAATGCAAATAAAAAAAATAAAAACGCTACAAGGTGCAATTAATTCTTAATGTAACCCTCTTTCTGTTTGTTACGGAGCAGTGATGGATATCTACTCAATTATATCTCTGTCGATCCATGTACTGTATTTCTTTTTTTTTTTTTTTCTTAAAGGATGTCATTCGCATTTTATACCTCTTTATTCATATCTTTATCTTTCCAAATAAAACTCATAACAATCGATAGCCAGTTTGCTTTAAAACAATGAATGTGCAAGCGTTCTTCCATCCAAGGTCATAGCTCTGTTGTGCCGTGTGCGGTCGGGTGCCTGGGATGTGTTGTTTTCCCTCCGACCCAGTCGCTGTATCCTGGATTACATGTCATTTCTCCTTGTGTCCCGCTGGTCCGGCTGTTGTCCCATCACTAATCGTATTATGCAGTCTTTTTTTTCTTTTCGCTGTCTGTGTTGTGGGCACCCCCTGTGTACCGGGCCATTGTTTTTCATCTTCTCCGAAACACAAAGACACCGTTCTGTTCCGAATGAATATTTACACTCCCTCATCAGATGGCCCCTGCATCTTTTGTTAGATACAAACAAGGACTTCAGGAAGATTTATTACAGCTGGCAGCAGGACAAATATCTGTCCTTAATGAACTGTATTCTGTCCTAATTCACCTCAAGTGTTTGCTTTTAACAATCTTAAAGCAACTTAATGGGATATTTTACACACCCTTGCATTGTTTCCAGACCTCTATGACATACTTTCTTCTGGGGAAAACAAAGGAAAAACTATTTTTTGTAAGAACAGACAAAGTTGAACTTATGCCCTAAAAATATGGCCACTTCTTTATGTTAAAACAAAAATTGCACCAGATTTGACATCAGTAGCTAGTTTTTATCCAAGCTGCAAATTTAATTTAAGCTAAAAAGTAATTCATGTAATTAGTGTGATATTCGCGGCCTGGTAAACCCTATTTTATTTTCCCCATGAGATGGCAATATACAAAATACATGGCCTTGTGGGGTAATTTTTTGTTCCCCATGAGGAAAGCAGCTTATAAATCATACTAAGTGATGTTTTTTTGAAAAGTTTTCTAAGCATAAAGTTTTCTGTGATGGTAGGGTTAGTGTAAGGGGATAGAATATACAGCATGTACAGTAAAAACTCATTATGTCTATGGAATGCCCCCATAAAACATGAAAACTGTGTGTGTGTGTGTGTGTGTGTGTGTGTGTGTGTGTGTGTGTGTGTGTGTGTGTGTGTGTGTGTGTGTGTGTGCGTGTATGCATTTATTATTACAACATCATCATTGAGAAATCAAAGCGACGATGATGATTGATAATAATAATAAACCTATCATGCCCTATATATATAAATTCTTGAAATGGTTAATTTAAGAAATAAACTGATGTGTGGCCAAAAGTGTCCCGATCAAGCTGGTTTTAGAACTGTAAGCATCCACGTTCAGTAGAAGTGTGATAAACACTACAGTTTATTAAGAAATGAATGTATTATTATAATTTCCACACACACTAATTGTGTACAAAAAATAGCCTTGAAATGTAAGGCAATTCCTTAGCCAGTGAAGAAAAACATCTTTTGTTCCTTGAAAGGGATCATCCATCATGGATTAAAAATGGGCACAGATGACCCTCAGCCTTCCCCATTAGCACTGCTCTGTGAGAGCAGGAAACATTCTTGACACCGGCTTCTGTCCTTGCCAAACTTCCCCAAGCGCAGTCCGGTCCAGAGCCGCCACAGTCTCCGGCTGTCTCTCTCAGATTAGTAAAGGATAAGACACTGTCCTTGTCTTCTCATCTTCCTCTACTGCAGCCCAGGGCCTGATGGCACACATTATCTCCTATTAACTAATCACCCAATCAGAATCGGAAAAAAAACTCCCCAGGCGCACAGTCTCACTGACGTAAATCCGGAGTGACAATATGGCTGATCTGCGGCGAGGAGAACAGTTGAGAGAGCGGAGACTCGTTAAGATCCCGGCGAGCGCCTGCTGCGTGCGTACTCACCCTTCCTCCGGGGACTCAGTCAGCCATTATTTCATTTGACTTGGCGTCAGGAACGGGATTACAGAGATGTTTAGCGTGTCATCACACTTCAGCCCCCCTGGCATGGTGTACATTAAGCAGGACAGTTAGGGAATGATCATCACTGCGTTTCTTCCCTGAAAGTGACCTTGTTTTTCCGTGTTGTCCCAGAGGAAGGTTATATTGCTCAATGGTCATTCTGTTAAAGCCCAACTATCAGCCTTGTTTAAGCTAAAATTATTTTTGAGCAATGCAAATAGGCACACATTTGAGTGTAAAGCTGTGAAATGAATTCGGACAGCAGCCTCAGCCTGGGATATTTTGTTCTTGGAGGAATTTGATGATAATTGTTGGAGTTTTTATTGAAATCTTATGCTAATAATTGCAGACTGGCAATTATGAGCCCAGTTTGAGACATTGTTGAGATCATTAGATTAGAGTTGTTTTGAGATTACTTTTCAGAAACCTCATTTGCTCACACTTTCATCAGCAGGAACAATTAACTGGAAAGTTATAGAAAAAAATACTCATCTTCATTTCGTTCCAAATCTGCATGACATTCTTTCTTCCAAAATACCTTTAAAGAAGATATTTTGAGGAATGTTGGTCACCAAACATTTTTTGGTGTCCACTGACACTAATATCTGCTCTCATAGGTTAGTGATAATAAAACATTCAAACTTTAATTGTGTAGTATAATTCATGTCTAGATGCTCTATTTTGTAAGCTTCATCTTTATTCTTTATGAAATGTAACAGTAAAGTATGGTCACATTTGTGAATTTTGTACAAAATTTAAAAAAAAAATAAAAAAAGTTCAATTGTCAATAGTGTAGCAGTTCATGAGGCACAGCTCACACAGAACTCACTGTAAAATCAAACAGCTTTCTGTCGGTCAACGCAGCTTGAACATAAACAAGATCTGCATGGGAAACATTCAACTTATTGCAAAACTTCCGATCTTGAAGATTTCTATTAAAATGACTGTATTTTGCCCAGAGGAAAGGCAAACGTGACCAAAGTTTGAAAAAGTCATATGGATATGGAATACTGATAGTCTGATTGTCATATTGTCATCATCGAAGTGTTTGCATCCTTTATTCTGATTGGCCTTCTGTCGTACATCTGTTTGAATAATGAATTGATGGCATTTTCTTTCTTGCATCTGTTTGCATTTTTGCATTTATGCATTTTGCAGACGCTTTTATCCAAAGTGACTTACAATAGAATAAGGAATTCATCACAGAGACAACTGCATGAGTGAAGAAATGATTTGCAGTATAAAATGTCACGTCTATTAAAAAGCTAGATTAGAAAACAAGCTATTGCAGAGGATTTCCATTGGTCTAGGGTTGTGAAGTAATTAAGTGCTGGCGGAAAAGGTGTGTCTCCAACTAGGGGGTCAAACACTAAATCTGTTGCTTTGCATTTGCCAAGTTCTCCTAAAATATTAACAGCGTTCTTTATCTGCCTTCCAAGTTGCTGGCATTTCCTTCAGGAAATGCGTATCTAATGCATGATTGATTGACTCAGTCACCTCTGTGTCCCATATCTGTCTTCTTGAGATTTTGTTTGGGGACAGTTGTTATTTTGGAATGCACACATCAACTGCACACATCAACACATTTTGCGGCTTCACCCCTGGCAAAGATGGCAAGGCCAGCACTCGTGAGGATAATGAGCTGGCCATTAAAGCGTTTTTAATTAGCGCGGTGCCCCGCGATCACATCCAAGCAACATTTTCAGGAAAGGTATGCAAATAAGGCTTGAACTCTTAAACCAAACATGAACATTCTGCTCGGCAAGTTATCAGATAGCATTTTTAGGTGGCGTCAACTCATTTAGCTGTAATAATTAGCCAGAACTCATTACAAAGTATCCTGGCAAAGCTCTAAGTTATGGATCAGTTACTCAGGAAAAAAAACCTTAAACAAATGTAAACTCTAGCTCTGAAATGACACTGCGTGTTCGTGGTTTGGCCCAGAAAAATAAGGCTCTGATCATCATGGCTTGTATTGCCGTTTGTGGCAATATCATTCCTGCTATATGATCCCATAAAATAGATAACAGATGGAGATTTGTCCCCTGAGTTTCTGTTAAAGAAAAAAGGAACAGCAAAATGACTAGCTGAAGGGTAAGCTCTGATGACTGCATCATATCTAACAAGTCTGCAGTGAGCTATAGAGATGCTGACCTCTATCATGTAGCACGGCAGCTGTGCTTTTTCACCGCAGATTTTATGACAAGGTGGAAGGAGCTTTGTGCTGAGACTGATAAGACTCCGGTCTACAGCCCCTCTGTGCTCACCGACCAAAGGGGCTTTGGATAGGACTTAATGAGCCGAGCCAATCAATGCCCAGCCAGATGGCTTTGATTGATGCCTTTGAAGAAACAAAGTGTCATAATGGTCCTAAGACCACCGAACAGAAGGGAAGGGGAAAGTATTGATGCATCAACCCTAGCAGAGGTCACGATGACCATCTAACTTTGAGGCCTTGCATTGTCCTAAGGTGCCGCTCCTTTTTTGTGTGCCTGAGCCACCTTGTGGGGAAATAAATGGCGCTTGGAGTGCTTTGAAACAACCTAACTCGAAGTATTCATCTTTGATGCTTCATTTTTACTGTACTAGGCTACAGGCTTGAGTGATGCCTCAAACCATGCTGTTTGTTGTGGAGAGGTGTGCTGGCTTTGATTTACTTAAACGGGACAATTGCATGCATATTTTGATTGGGCTAGTAAGCACCCTAGCAACCACATATCAACATCCCAGAGCAATCTAGCATCATTCATGGGAGTTTTGCAGGGGTAAGCGTGCTTCATACTGTCTTGAGAATATGTCGAATTCTTGCTTGTACTTCTTTTTTTACATTTTAAATCATTTAACAAAACATTATTATTATTATTTTTTTAAATTGACATTTCCAATGACAAGCCAGTCAGTTTGTCACATTAACTACATCAATCAAGACTTAATTCAAAATGGCTTCCAGAAAAGATTAGGTGAAATTGGACTATTCATCAAGCTAATAACTATTACAACACCCAGCTGTTGCCAAAGATTGTGACATTTTTTGACACATTCAAGCACCTGCAATGACAGGAAACATAATTTCCTCACTCACCAGTTTTGGAGTGTGAAGTTTCAGTATGGCAGTATTACCAGTATCATGACATATCTCTAAAGATAGATTTCATAAACAATCTAAGGCAAGCATCACTATAACAGTTGCTCATACATCTATTATGGGGTTAAAAAAAATAAATAAATAAATAAATAAATAAAAATAAAATAAAAACTCATACCGTGACTGTTCTAAATTCCTACCTTTCTCAAATTGTGTGGTTTGAGGAGATACACTACTGTTTGGGGTTTGGAAAGAAGTCTTATGTGCACCAAGGTTGCAGCTCATTACCCTCCAAGTGCTGGCCTTGCTATCTTTGCCGGGGGTGAAGCTTAATGCCCCCTTTTACAAGATGTAAAATAAGTATTTGATGTCCCCAGAGTGTGTATGTGAAGTTTTAGCTCAAAATACCCCGGAGATAATTTTTTATAGCATGTTATAATTGTCCCTTTTTGAGAGTGAGCAAAATGCGTCGTTTTGTGTGTGTCCCTTTAATTGCAAATGAGCTGCTGCTCCCGGCAGAGAGGGCGGAGCTTCAAGAGCTTGTGTGTTAGTAGCTTGCAGACGCAAACTAAAATGTCAGAAACTGTTCTGCTTTTTATGTTTAAACCAAAGTCGGACAATGATGTAGAGACTCAAGAAGAAATGACAACAGACTCCCAAATGTGCTCTACTACAACAACTCTTCCTCTTCTCAACACTGTTTGTTACTTGCGTGTTCCCGGGGGTGGGATTTATGTAAATTTTACAGTTTGTGATGTCACTAACCCGAGAGGAAGCTCATGTAGTCCCTACCAGCCATTTGTTGTAGTCCTCAAAAAGCGATTTCTGTAAAAGAAAATATCTGCCTTTGCTTTGAACTTTGAGCATCATAACTTTGCAGAAAATGTTTATGCTCAAACAGCAACATCACTCACTAACTAAAGTTAGAAAAGTGAAATCATAATCAACCACCCCTTTAACATCTAATTTTCAGCATTAGTCTTCAGTGTCAACATGATCCTTCTGATCACGTGATCATTCTAATATGCTGATTTGGTGCTCAAAAACATTTATTGATAGGTGTGAACACACCTATTATAATCAATGTTGAAAACAGTTGTTATGCTTAATATTTTTGTGGAAAACGGGATTCATTTTGTTCAGGATTTTTTGATGAACAGAAAGTTCAAAACAACAGCATTTTAAAAATATATAAATATATATTTTGTAACATTGCAAATGTCTTTACGATAAGTTTTTTTTTTTTTTTTTTAATCATTTCAATACGTCCTTGCTCAATAAAAGTATTAATTTCTTTCCAAAAAAAAAAAAAATCATTAATTTTATAAAGATTGTCATAGACTAAATATTTTGACTTTTCTTTATTATCCGGCTATTATTAGTAGGCTAGTAAATATAAAAATGTGTTGTATTCTTTAGTGAGCGAGTCCTAACTAAACATCTGTTCCACAAATGGAAAGAAAAGGTCGTAGTGGTTTGTAACAACATAAAAAGTGAATACATGATGACAGTGTTTTCATTTTTGGATGATCTGTCCCTTTAATAATTGTGCTCACTAGCTGTCCAGTAGAAGAAGAAAAAAACAGCCATGTTGGTGTCTTTTGTATATACAGTATACACTACTCTGTGTATCTTCAAGAGCTAGTCTTTCTGAGACTCCGTGCACTTAGAGAATGTGAAATTGGCTGTGAGATTTCCTGTCAAACTGAAAGTTAACTGCACATTAAGGAGGTAGATGGGTAAACGTTGATGCCACAAGCATTGGGCTGTTTATGAGTGTAGAAATAGCTGCATAATGGTGCCATGCATGTTGAAGATAAATATGACAGATTGTCAGGCCATTCCTAACATTTTAAACTGTAAATGCATTATTAAAAACTGCAGAATGTAACTTAAAAATCCATATTTGCAATATTTATTTGCAATGATACTTCTAAAGCACACAACACACTGCCTTTTCTGGCCTGGTTTTCTTGTTTGTTGTTGTTTGTGCTGTCCCATTCTTATCCAATCATGATTTAACACTCCTGCCTGTTTTATCTGGCCTCACAGGCCCAGACAGATGGGTCTGCACTTGATTCAAACACAAACCTCAAAACTAATCCCCCAAAACAAACCTCTCGCTTTCAGATTCAGCCAGCTGTGGGAGCTGGATCAGAACCATAGCGAACCACTGGAACGTTCAAATTACTTTTTATGATTACTGCAGTTTCTTTGACCCGCATAAACATGAACCAACTGGCCATAGATGAACCCTGGGTTGCATTGGTTGCTTGTTTGTTGGAAATATTTTATAAAATCAGTTTATAAGGCTGCTCTACCCCGTTTTACCGTGTCCCCTGACGTGGTAAATAATGGTGTTCGTTGGGAGAGCTGAATTTAGCTTAAATTTCCAAAAAGCGTTTAGAGCCAATTTTCTAAATCGCCACTTGTTATATGGGCATGACAACCCTGCATTTGTTTATGTTATGTACATATGTTTTATACAAACCTCAAGTAATAGTTCACCCAAAAATGAAAATTCTGTCGCTATTTACTAGCCCTCATGTTGTTCTAAACTTGGACAGTAAACACAATAGGCGGTTGAGAGATTAAACAGTGCAGGCATCCCGAGCAAATAAAATCTAGAAGAGTGAATTCATTTATTTTCTGTCAATGTTTTTGAAGTCAGTGGAATATTGAAAGATTGTAAGGATCAAATTTTAGTCTGGCAATGTTTTTGACAGATTCTTTCAGGGTGATGCGAAATTATGCAAATTGAAATGTGTCGTATGGACTTGACCTAATTTATCATTACACAGATGTGGCATGTAGCATGTAATCATGATATTTCCATGTAATTAGTATCTGTCAGTGATATCGTGTGAGTTTAACGGTTAATATAATTAATTTGATAGGAATTTTCAAGCTTTGGATAATCAAAACTTCCTGATGTTTTTTTTTTTTTTTTTGCATTGTTTATCAGATATATTGCAAAATACTTTTCTGATATGAATACATCTATAATATAATAATCAAACAATAACTACTACTTTTAATCAGGAAGGAATCATTAAATTGCATCAAATCAGCATATTAGAATGATTTCTGAAGGATCATGTGACACAGAAGACTGGAGTAATGATGCTGAAAATTCAGCTTTGCATCACAGGAATAAATTACATTTTAAAATATATTAAAATGGAAAATCTTAAGTTGTAATAATATTTCACAATATTAATTTGGTGTTGATGAAGGGGTATTTGAGCCCTACTGATGAGCTGTAGGGTAAATATTTTGCTATGTACTGTGTGTCAAAGCAATTGACAGGGAAGCTCAAATGCATGTTTTCACCATTGATGATGTACACTTCTTGCATTATTTAACCTTGAACCCGTTTTGTCACTATGTACAACTTGTATTGAAGCCCTGATGTGAGTCATGTGAAAGGGCCTTTACTAAGAGGTCTTTACTAACCTGCATCATACAGAGGGATCTTGAAACTAAAAGCACTGGATAATGGAACAAAGTCAATGGATAATTGTGACTCTTGATGGACTATTTGCTTCCATGGGAGCAACAGATTTGTGGAAGTAGGTCCAAGTGAAAGCATCATTATTGGTAAGGGGTCTGAGTAGACTTGGACATCAAATGGAAGAGTGGTGGTTAGAAGCACATATCTATTTGAGGTATGGAAATACGGCAGTGACTAGAAGGTTTATTTACAATCCTCTGCCATCACTTTACCCTTCAGCAAGGCACTTAGACCCACGTTGCTCTAAGGAACTGCAATTAACCCTCTGGAAATTGGCGAGGAATAAAAGTATTATCACTGTCTTGTTCCATGTATGTTGGAAATTCCAGTATTGGTAAACCGATTATCACTGTAGTCACGTGGTGAGATTAACCTGAGACAGCAGCTAGTTATATTTTTGAAGGATACATGTGATGTTGTTTTAGAATTTGTCCAGAATTAGTTTTCTTAGAAAGCAGCGTGATTGGAAATAAAATGCCTTAGAATGCTTTCTCTGTAGGCAGCTCACTAGGTTTGGATCAGAGCAATTGAATCTAATAAGACTTTATTCAGTTGGAGTGATTTTATAAATTCCATTTTCACCGTATTAGTAGCTGATTAATATTCTGAGCAACTTCAAGCAATTTGCAACTCAACACACTCTTCACCAAATATTATTCAGTGTAATTACACAGAAGCATGATGATATTCAAAGGTGCTGGGCTGTAAAAATGTAATAGATGTTTTCCTGATTGTATTTTTCCCTCCATCAAAGTTATTTATATATTTGTGTTCTTTGATCTTAACGCTGAGATTAGGCAAGAGGAAAATGCATTGGGCTGTCAAACCTCTTTTGTTCTTCCTGACTGTAATTTGTATTATTTTTGACTAAAATGTTAGTGTGAAGTCTAGTTCAAGATGGTTATTGAACTCATGACCATAATGTTATTCAAAAAAATTATCAAGTGTAAACATCTCTCAGAGAGCAGAGCGCCAGTGCTTGAGTGTGATCTAAAAGAATGAGCAAGCAGAGCGAAAGCACATCTACCCGTGATCCATTACACTCCCCTTCCTTTGACCTCACCTCTCTTTCCCTGGAGTAAAAAGCCACACGTGGGCGTTTATCCAGGTCATGCCAGTGGTGTAGTTGCTTTAGCAGAGTAGCAGAGATCAAATCCACAGTCTTTTGTACATCAGCTAAATGCTATTGTTGCTCCAAAGCAACACTTCATTGTAGACCTCACCTTTTCTAGTGTAAGGAATTGAGCCATTGTTAACTTTTTTTTTTTTTCTCAACATCCTAAACTCCATGAGCGGTTAGCTAATAAAGACAGTTTAAATGTAGTTTCACAAGCCATACATTATTGTTGGCTTTTTTTCTTTTTTCTTTTTTTTTTCATATATTCATTATGTTCAGTTACTATTTTGTTTCTGTTGTATCTCAAAGCAGCACACAGTAGTGTTGTTGCTGAAGGAATCAAAATGAATCAGTTGAGTGAGTGAATCAGTGACTCACTCAAAGACAATGGCTGAATCCGAAATCGCCCCCTATACCCTCAAACAGGGCATTATTTGAGGGGACAGCCATTTGTAGTTGTGTCCGAAACCATATTGGACATTATTGAGTGCACTTATTCTATCCCACATTGCACTGCAATAACGAGTGTACAACTGATGTATGCTCAATGGCTGTCCGAATTCACTCACTCCTTTTCCTTTACTCCTTTAAGTGAACAGTAGTAGTGGACTAACATAGGGATGAGGGTTCTGGGGGCTATTTTGGATTCAGCCAAGGTCTTGTTCCGTTGCTGAATGAATAATTATTTTCTGATTCAACAAGTCAGTTGAGTGAATAATTCAATGACTTAGTCACATGTTTGGTATCTGAGTGAATCAGTGTTTTTGAACTCATCAGTTGAGTAAATGATTCATTGACTCATTCAAAGATATTTTCTTGCCTCCACCTACTGGTGTAATGATGTAACCTTCAGAAAGAATCACCACCACTAGGCTGACAGTCTGAGTGCAACATCCAGTAAAACGTGCATGTTTGGGACTGTATATCAGCAAGTTGCCCAATCAAAATCGAGATTTGGTCGAATATTTTAGAGACAGTTGTCAGTGTTTTTTTTTTTTTTTTGTACAGATGATTGATACAGACTACAGACAGTGATTGGTTTGACTTTTGTGTCTGTTTGTTTCCAACACATTCTCACCCCAAAACGTCATATACTGACGGGTCTTGACCATACGTCAACATACAACGAAAAGGGTACCCCTTTAACGTCCATGTGTGACGGTTCGGGTTATGGGTAGGTTTAGGTATGCGTTAGGGTACCGCTAGGAGGCGCTTATGTCTTCGTCTCATATTGACGTTATAGGGGTACCCTTTTCGTCGTATGTTGACGTATGGTCAAGACCCGTCAGTATATGACGTTTTGGGGTGAGAACGGGCTGTTGTTTCTGAGGCTGAGGCTAAGCTTAGTGGGGTCTTTTTTTGTTTTAAGTCCAATGATATTGAAATATTTTAAATTAATAAAGATGTAATGTTTCAACATATATTTTAAAGTGTTTCATATTCCAGTATTACATAAAAAGTAGGCCCCAGATGAATTCACAGATGTCTGGACAAGGCCCAGAATATCCAGTTTTCCTGGAAGCTAACTGAATTTAAACGCATAGCGTCATACCACAACATACAATGCCTGGTAAAGAAGGACTGTGGTTGTTTGGTGAATAAGATACAGGGGCTTGTGCTTACAGTAAATGCAGTGTGTTAAAATCAAGTATTTACTGTGTGTACAAAGAGAAGAATTTGATTTGAACTGCCTTTCTTCAAACAGATCCACAGGGCCCATCAGTTAAGTTCTTATTTATTTTTTTATGCATGTATGTATGTATTTTTGTTTTTATTTGTATTTATTTTGTATCTATAGTTCCTTGTAGTGTGTCAGGTTTAATGCATTAATGCACTAAAGATTCATCTTGCGAAGTGCTGCATAGAGGTTTACACAAGGGGCACTGGATTGTAAAATGGCAGCAGTATCGCTCTTATAAATGCAAAGAGTTTGGAGGTTGTTTCACTTCCTTTAATTGCTTGACATTTGCATACTGAGAAGTTTATCAGTGGTGCTGTGCAGGTCTCATCCATGTGTAATAGCATTTGGATCACCATTGGGATGGCAGCTCCAGGCAAAAAAAACACAAAAAAAAAACCACACAAATGGACTCCAAAATATATACTTGACTGTAATGACAGGTGATGGGCAGAGAATGCCAATTAGGCCCCTCAGAATGCCAGCTGATTCCCACAGACGACCACCGTTATTCCATCCTCTACCCTAAGAGCAGATTTTGACATGGGGTCTGTGGAATTATATTGAACATAGAATAAATAAATAAATAAATAATTATATATATATATATATATATATATATATATATATATATATATATATATATATATATATATATATATATATATATATATATATATATATATGTAATTTACTCTGGATCTACATTTAGAATGCAGTGTAATAAAACAAAATAAATAGGCTTACAATATAGCGATCTATCTTGAACAGAAGGATTTTTTTTTTTTTTACAAAAAAAGTATTTTTTCTAATTTACTCTGGATCTACATTGAGAATGGTGTGTAATAAAACAAAATAAATAGCCTTACAGTATAGTGATTATCTATCTATTTTGAACATAGGATTTATTTAAAAAATAAAATGTTTTTTTTTTTTTTTTCTTTTTTTCTAATTTACTCTGGATCTACATTGACATTGCAGTGTAAAAAACAAAATAAATAGGCTTACAGTATAGCGATCTGTATGTCGGTCGATTGATCGATCATCTAGCTGTACATGATGACTAGGATTTTGGTGTTTTTGTAAAGGCGTTCCTGTAAAGGGTTTTGAAACATTGCAAAGAGATGCTTTTGGACAGTTATGAAATGTTTCATCCACTTTAAGATGGTATAGATTATCCAGTTGTAACAGCCAGCCGAGGATCATCCTGAATTCGTTTCCAATGGAATATACTTCATTTACCTTTGTAGAGAGATTTGTTTTCATATACAGTTTGCCTATTTATTGGCATTATAAGTGTTACTACTAAAACTTTTGTCTATATAAGAAAATTAAAATGTATATTTAAAGGGATTGATAAAATTAAGTGTATTTACAAATGATTGATAAGTAGTCAGGCATGTGTCTTAACAACCAACCTCATAGACAAACATGCAATTATGGCTCCAGGGAGGAAGCCGCAAGGACTCTCCTTCATTAGAATGAGCACAGCCTCTGCAGAGGGCCAGATTCAACATCTGAAAAGAAAAAAAAGATGTGCTTTTGAAACTGGATTCAGTCTCAGCCTCCCTCTGTGCCTCATCAATGGAGATTCACTTGGCAGTGTGAAATATTCAATCCATATTTACTGATGCACTAAGACTGACTCAACTAAGTCTCATTCTGTGACCCATCTACAGTACAAACTTTTTTAAAGAAAGAATTTTCTAATATATGCATCATCAACAACTTGTTTTTGAAACACATTTGGGTAAATTTAATTAAAAGATATCCAGGTCACTCCATAATATAGTATTTTGAAATGCAGTGAGTATTTTGAAAATTGATGCTTTTTTGTCTTCCTTTTGGCATTTCCTTTTTTGAGTTACATCTCAATTCCGATCGAGTCGGGACTCTATTTGCTTCGCTCAAATTGCTCTCTAGAGGTAACAGACCCTATGAGGAGCAATTAAGTAATCAATCCTAATCCCCAGTGGGCCCGGATTTTAACCGATAGTGAAAGTGAGTCAGAGCTGTGTAATCCAGAGACTGTGCGAGACATGAAGAGGACAGGTATCAAATGTCTCAGCCTTTCCTCCAGAGACCGAATCAATGTATCAGCGTTCTCTCATTTCAGCCCTCTCTGGGTGTTCACTTGCACTAAATAACCATTCTCACTTTTCATGACATCAGGAAAGGAAAGGTCAACCAATCACTGCACAGCCCCTGACACTGCAGAGAAACCACTGTGTCCTATGTGGTCATTAATAATGATTAATAAAGGTGAAGCATATAGCATCTGTTACTTGTGGCACCAAACAGAATTGCATTTTTTTTTTTCTTTTTTTTTTTTTACACAAACACACACAACAACATTGAGACCAGAAATGGCAGATGAGGGAGTGTTTTTAAAATGTAAGTCAAAGAAACAATGTAATGTAGAATGTAAAATATTGTTCTTAAGTTTTTGCCTACATATTTTCACATAACAAAGTTGAATCTCATCTCTTTGTTTGTAAAAATAGTATTACTTCATAAAAGTACTTTTTTTGAAGTACTTCATACTTCCAAAAAAACTTTTTTTTAACGTTTGGTGTCACTATAATAAATTGCCTCTGTATCTGGATTTTTTAAAATAAATATATATATAATTAGCTGATTTTTTTTATTTATTTTTTTTTACTGTTTTGCAGTAGTTTTAGCACTACATTTGTCATTAAACAGTTTGACATTAAATATTGGAATGTGCTTTTAAAATTGAGTGCATGCATTACGCTTATGTTACATTTATTTTAATTCCAAGAGTTCAAATGGTGGAGAATGGCATAAATAAATGATTAAATTCATACCTATGACATACTGTACATACACTGTAAATGTTAGAAGCACTTTAGTTCATGCAATTATCTTTAATTAAAATATTGCAAAACTACCCCTGCTGTAGGTCATTGCTTAGAATAAAAAGTGTATTTATGCATCAGTTTAACCTCACAGAGGAGTCTTTTGTTTTAAAATGTGAGTTGCATTATTTAAGGCGAGACACGGCAGGTGAAAACATTGTTTTGTCTGAGGTCACTGAGGTAAAGAAAAGCATGGTAAGTTTTGTGGTTACTGTCCTTTTACCACTATCACAGTAAAACTAGGGTTACTGTGGTAAAAGCATGATAAGTTTTGTGATTACTGTCCTTTTACCACACCTATCACAGTAAAACTAAGGTTCCCTTTCGTGGTCACTCCGAGTTACGTCGGATGACGACGATTGGGGTTTCGCTTAGAAGCCTATCACCTTCGAGTATATAAAACGAGCCAATGGCAATGAAATGCCATGGGTCTGCGGAATTTGCATAGCGTAACTCCGCCCGCCGCAGGGGGTATATAAGGAAGTACGCTGGCATAATGCAGATATGTTTTCGCTTCGGAGCCGAGAACTTCTCCACTCCTTGTAAGCCAAAATTCTGAGTTATTTCTTCTCATTCCTTCGAGACGAGCGAGCTCTCCGGTGTTGGTGTGACGGCGATTTCAGCGAGTGCACACTTCCCTGCTGATCTGGTCAGTGATCTGACAGTTAGTGTGATTTCTCCCTGTTCGCTTCAACATCCGCGGAGTTTTCCTCTCACAAAAAGAGCATTGCATGTGGCACGTCTTTTTAAAGATGTCTCGCCCGTGCACTTCTGGTTGTGGTCGCGATGTATTTTCTCCTGATGGGCACAATCTCTGCTTAGCGTGTTTGGGCGTTGATCACGCTGAAGCAGCGTTTGTGGATGATTCATGTTCTCATTGCGGGAACATGACCATCTCCATGCTGCGGTCGAGACTCAATGAGCTCATCAGAGCGAGAGTCCCCTCATCCACACCCCGATCTACGGTCTCCCCGAGAGGCTGTACTTTGGCTGGTGGCCAGGGTGACCTGAGGGTATCTGTGTGGGACAAACCGCCGACACGTCCACGGTCCACACACCCCTCTTCAGCATTGGTACCCGCGAGCGTGCAAACCGAAGCCGCTGGTCCCTCTACGGAGGCCCCGCGCGTTTCGTTTGGCGTTCCACAGGAGGATGCAATGTCGATCACTGCATCACAAGGTGGGCATGAGTCCTCGGGAAGTGAGGATTCGGCTGTGTTGCCGCCCTCGGGCGTGCCAGCATTGCCCGAGTCTGATCCCGAGCTGACTGCCATGCTTTCCCGGGCAGCCGCGGCCATTGGGCTCGAGTGGTCCCCGCCGCCCGATCCAGTGCGCTCGCGGCTGGATGATTGGTTTTTGGGAGCGGCCGCTGACATTCGTCGCCGCCCAACCCCAATACCATTCTTCCCGGAAGTGCATGAGGAAGTCACGCGGTCCTGGAAGGCTCCCATGTCTTCCCGCGATCGTTCGTCGGCTTTCTCCGCCTTTCCTCCCCTCGATAGAGCTGATGCTTGTGGGTACACTGGGATTCCCACGGTTGAACGTTCTGTCGCGATGCAGCTGTGTCCGGCAGGCGCTTCATCACGTGGTGATCCTAAGCACCCGTCCAAAGCCTGTGGATTCTCGTCCACTCTCGTGGCGAAGTCTTACAGTGTAGCGGGACAGGCAGCTGCCTCTTTGCATGCCATGGCCATCCTGCAGGTCTACCAGGCCCAGATGCTTCGTGACATGCACGAGGGCAGGACAGACCCAGGGCTCGTTGATGAGCTGCGCGCCGCCACCGACCTCGCTCTCCGAGCGACGAAGGTGACCGCGCGCTCCCTGGGTTTGGTGATGTCCACAGCTGTGGTCCAGGAGAGACATCTCTGGCTGAACCTGGTTGATATGTGTGAGCCCGAGCGGACTCGTCTGCTTGATGCTCCCATATCCCAGGCCGGCCTTTTCGGCGGTGCGGTCGAGGATTTTGCCCAACAGTTCTCGACCGCCCAGAAGCAGACTGAGGCTATCAAGCACATTCTGCCCCGACGCTCCGCTGCTCAGCCGTCGGCACAGAATCCTCAGCCTGCTCGCCGCCGAGGGCGCCCTCCCGTGGCCGCCCCTCCCGCACGGTCCCAGCAGCAACCTTCACCCGGGCCGCGTTGTGGAGGGAGCCGCAGGCAGGCGCCACAGCCCTCTCCAGCCCCGCCGCCCGCTAAACGCCAGGCCAAGCGGCGCTCCTGAGACGGGCTGCTCAGGGTTGGCTTCAATTCTGTCCCAGGAGCTGGTAGCAGGGCCACTCCTTCCCCCGGTGGAGGGCCGGCGGAGAATCTTTTGTTCTCCACTCCCCGCTGCTCGTCCAACGACGAGCAGTACTCTGATGTGGTTGAAGACAGAATTGAATTCCCCAATCCTGAGCCAACAGAGTCCGAGGGCCGCAGTGCGCGCCACCCTCGGGTCCCGCCACTGCCGCCCTCCTCTGTCCCAGAGGTGCGGGATGACAGCACGCGCCGCCCACGGGCCACGCTCCTCTCATCCCCCTCTGTCGCCAGACCCCTGCCAGAGCACGCCCCCGTGGGACGCGCGCCCTCCCCTGGCCTCCTCTGGCAGGACGCGGTTAATGACTGTGCCCCCGCACAGGGCCGCTATGCCACCCTCGCCGGTGCCGGTCATTCCGCCTCGCTGCCCCACCGACGGTACGTCTGTGGTTCGTATGACCCCGCTGGTGCACTTTCTGGAGGCCTGGCTAGAGCTTCCCAGACTGTCCCGCTGGGTCGCGAGAACCATCAGGCTCGGCTACGCGATTCAGTTCGCGAGATCTCCTCCCCGCTTCAGGGGAGTCCGCTTCACTATGGTCGGTGGCAATGCCCCTGTCATGAGAGCGGAGGTCGCCACCCTACTGGCGAAGGGTGCGATCGAGATTGTCCCTCCAGCCGAGATGAAGTCCGGCTTCTACAGCCCTTACTTCATTGTACCCAAGAAGTCCGGTGGGTTACGGCCAATCCTCGACCTGCGCGTCTTGAACCGCTCCCTTCACAGGCTGCCGTTCAAGATGCTAACGGCCAAACACATCCTCCAGTGTGTGCGGCCGCAGGATTGGTTTGCAGCGATCGACCTGAAGGACGCCTACTTCCATGTCTCCATTTTACCTCGACACAGACCGTTTCTACGGTTTGCTTTCGAGGGGCAGGCATACCAGTACGCGGTTCTCCCTTTCGGGCTAGCCCTGTCTCCTCGCGTCTTTACGAAGGTCGTCGAGGCAGCCCTTGTTCCCCTCCGGGAACACGGGGTTCGCATCCTGAACTATCTCGACGACTGGCTGATCCTAGCTCACTCTCGAGACCAGGTTTGCGAACACAGGGACCTAGTGCTCCGGCACCTAGTTCGTCTGGGCCTTCGGGTCAACTGGGAGAAGAGCAAACTCTGCCCCATGCAGAGGATCTCTTTTCTCGGTATGGAGATCGACTCGGTCGCCATGTGCGCGCAGCTTACGAGCGAGCGCGCGCAGTCACTGCTGACTTGTCTTCGTCAGTTCGAGGGCAAGAGTGCGGTTCCACTGAAACTTTTTCAGAGGCTCCTGGGGCATATGGCATCCGCAGCCGCAGTAACGCCGCTGGGATTGCTTCATATGAGACCGCTTCAGCTTTGGCTTCGCGATCGAGTCCCGAGGTGGGCATGGCAACACGGCACGCTCCAAGTCCCAGTGACTCCAGCCTGCCGTCAGACCTTCACCCCGTGGGCGAACCTCAATTTTCTACGGGCCGGAGTGCCCTTAGAACGAGTTTCCCGGCATGTTGTTGTATCAACAGATGCCTCCAACACGGGCTGGGGCGCCATGTGCAATGGTCATGCTGCCGCGGGCTCCTGGACAGGACCCCAGCGCCTTTGGCATGTCAATTGCCTCGAGTTGCTGGCTGTACGTCTCGCCCTGCACCGCTTCCGGGCGTTGCTCAGGGGTCAGCACGTACTAGTCCGATCAGACAATACCGCAACAGTAGCGTACATCAACCATCAAGGTGGTCTACGCTCCCGCCGTATGTCGCAACTCGCTCGCCACCTCCTCATATGGAGTCAGAAGCATCTGAGGTCGCTTCGAGCCATTTATATCCCGGGACGCCTGAACCAGGCGGCCGACGAGCTGTCTCGAGTTCGGCCTCTCGCTGGAGAATGGCGACTCCATCCCCAGACGGTCCAGCTGATTTGGGATCAGTTCGGCGACGCACAGGTAGACCTGTTTGCCTCCCACGACTCGTCCCATTGCGACCTGTTTTATTCCCTGACCGAGGGCACGCTCGGCACGGATGCACTGGCGCACAGCTGGCCGCGGGCCTACGCAAGTATGCGTTTCCCCCAGTGAGCCTCCTTGCGCAGACCTTGCGCAAGATCAGGGAGGACGAGGAGCAGGTCATTTTGGTTGCCCCGTATTGGCCCAACCGGACCTGGTTCTCCGAACTAGTACTCCTCGCGACAGCACCTCCCTGGCCAATTCCTCTGAGGAAGGACCTCCTTTCTCAGGGACGGGGCACCTTATGGCACCCTCGTCCCGATCTTTGGAACCTCCACGTGTGGCTCCTGGACGGGACGAGGCAGGTTTGAGTACCCTACCACCTGCGGTGGTGGCTACCATCACTTCCGCTAGAGCATCGTCCACGAGACATGCCTATGCGTTGAAGTGGAACCTCTTCGTCAACTGGTGTTCTTCTAAACATCAAGAACCCACGAAATGCCCGATCAGTGTCGTGCTTTCCTTCCTGCAAGAAGGGTTGGAGCGAAGGCTGTCTCCCTCCACCCTGAAAGTGTATGTTGCCGCCATTGCCGCACATCACGAAGCAGTCGATGGTAAGTCTTTGGGGAAGCACGACCTGATCGTCAGGTTCCTGAGGGGAGCGAGGAGACTATATCCTCCTCGTCCTCCCCTCGTTCCCTCTTGGGACCTCTCAGTGGTTCTAACTGCCCTGCAGAGTGCTCCGTTTGAGCCTTTGCAATCAGTGGAGCTTAAGTTCCTGTCAATGAAGACAGCGCTCCTGGTTGCACTGGCCTCCATCAAGAGGGTAGGGGACCTGCAGGCATTTTCGGTTGACGAAGCGTGCCTGGAATTCGGGCCGGCTGACTCTCACGTGATCCTGAGACCCCGGCTTGGATATGTGCCCAAGGTTCCTACCACACCCTTTCGAGACCAGGTAGTGAACCTGCAAGCGCTGCCCTTGGAGGAGGCAGATCCAGCCTTGGCACTGCTCTGTCCAGTACGCGCCCTCCGTGCTTACGTAGACAGAACGCGGTGTTTCAGGACCTCAGACCAGCTCTTTGTCTGTCATGGTGGGAAGCTGAAGGGAAAGGCTCTCTCAAAGCAAAGGTTATCTCACTGGATTGTGGATACCATTGCTTTGGCATACCAGCAGCAAGGTCGTCCGTGCCCCCTTGGTGTGAAAGCCCACTCCACACGTAGTGTGGCTTCCTCTTGGGCTCTAGCGCATGGCGCCTCGCTAACAGACATTTGTAGAGCTGCAGGCTGGGCGACACCCAACACATTCGCGAGATTCTATAATCTCCGAGTAGAGCCAGTTTCTTCTCATGTACTCGCTTCAACCAGCCGGTGCTAGATTCTGCTCAGGTGTCTTCGCTTGCTCGCCATTCCTCTCCACGGACGGGATACGTGCGATATTTCTCTCAGGTGAGTCTGATAAGCTCTGAGTTCCTCCAGCACTGGTTACGTCATCGCCTGAGTTATGCCAAATTCCATAACACAGCTTTTGCGCTTGACTAGGTGCCTCCATGTGCATGGTTCCCCCTCTGGGCGACCCCCACATGTGTATTCCGCTGTAAGTCTCCTTGTGAGCGTGTGTCTTTCCCTTGGCAAGCCACCTTGCCACCCCTGGGGTTTAAAATTCCACCTGCGGCTGGACACCCCAGTGATTCTCCATATGCAGCCCTCTGGGTCATATGTGTATTCTAAGTCCCCCCCATCAATGGCTGGGCATAATTGCATATTTCTCTCTGGAGATATGCTTCCCAGTGTACCTTGGTATCCCTGTGTTAAGTAGGACTCCTTCGTTCGTGCTAGTCTCACAACAGGGAGCTCAGACTTACGCAGGGCACTGGAAGACAGCCGAGGTGGCGTGATTAGACTGGAACCCCAATCGTCGTCATCCGACGTAACTCGGAGTGACCACGAAAGGGAACGTCTCGGTTACGGATGTAACCCTCGTTCCCTGAGTGGGAACGGAGACGTTACGTCTTCCTGCCACTTCCGCTGTACCGCTGAAAAACGCCTGGGGCCAGTCTCGACTCCTCAGCGAAGACATATCTGCATTATGCCAGCGTACTTCCTTATATACCCCCTGCGGCGGGCGGAGTTACGCTATGCAAATTCCGCAGACCCATGGCATTTCATTGCCATTGGCTCGTTTTATATACTCGAAGGTGATAGGCTTCTAAGCGAAACCCCAATCGTCGTCATCCGACGTAACGTCTCCGTTCCCACTCAGGGAACGAGGGTTACATCCGTAACCGAGACGTTACTGTGGTAAAAGCATGGTAAGTTTTGTGGTCACCTTTAATTTACAACAAATATCACAGTAAACTAAGTTTACTGTGGTAAAATTATGGTAAGTGTTGTGGTTAATGTGCATTTACAACAAATATCACATTAAAACTATCAATACTGTGGTAAAAGCATGGCAAGTTTTGTAAGTATTGTTAATTTACAACAAATATCACAGTAAAAAAAAAAAAAAAAAAAAACACAGGTTGCTGTGGTAAAAGCATTGTGAGTGTTGTTTTTACTGTGCTTCTACTACAAATACCACTTTGGAACTAATTGTACTACTTTGAAACTGATATGAATATGATTAACTTATTGAAGGTCAGTAGCACGTCACGTGACAGACACCCTAGTTTAGTAAGGTGTTTTTAATTAGAAAGCAATGAAACGCAAAGCCTCAGTGGAACAGATATAATGCAGTGACTGAACATTATGGAGCTAATCTGATTAATATCGACAAACAGAAAAGACATTATATCAAACATTATTAGGAGAACAGAGTATTTACGACTATACTTACCAACATGTGTTCAATATGAGACTTCTTCAGCACAATTTCCTACTGATACAATTTGCATCTGTTGTTGATGCCTCAGGTTTCCAATTGAAAGCAATGGAGTTTCCAATTCGTCCATAGATTCGTCCTTTGGCGTCTTCATTGTGACGCCGGGGCGCTTGACCATGTTTCAGGTTTTGACGCCTTGGGAGTGAAAATGGGTTGTTGTATTATGTTATATAAAGTATTATTGTTATATTAAGTTATGTATTATGTATGTATTATCACTGCAGAAAATCTCTAAATTAATATTGCTTAGAAAAAAATATATATATATGTATATATATTACTAATAATATATTTCCAGCAGGCCAGTTAATCAGACAATATTTATTTTAAAATTTTCTACATCGATTATACCAGTTTTGTGTCTTCCAAAGTCTATTGATAGCATTGTCGTTTTTCTTTTTTCTTTTTTTTTTTGTGATTTTATTTAAAATAAAAAATTGGTTACACTACAATATGCATGCACTGAAATAATGCACAGACAATCACGTGTTAATGAATGATTCATGAAGATCATCAGCAAATAAATATTCTATATGATTAATAGATTATATTAATTGTTATTAATTCAGTGTCATAATGTATCAATTCCTTAATAATATATAGCTATAATAGTGTCAATTAATGTGTTAATTAGCACAATGGCTCGAAGCCATGTATTTCAACTAGTTGTCTGCTTTAATTAAACATAAGATAATGGTTTGCAAATGTATCATTATAATATGACTTTACTTGTTGAGGCACTGTAACAATCCCAGGTCAAAGATGATGAAGAAGGCAGAAGAAGTATTTCCCAATAACAGCTAGTTTTATTCAATATGGGCAAACAACATGAAACAATACCAGACAATGAGTGATACAAACAGAGGAACTTAAATAGACGGAGATAATGAACTAAATGATAAGCAGCTGTGATGATTAATCAGTGTCCATAGAAACAAGTAATTGGCAGGAAACATAGACAAAGGAGAACGCGTGACTGAAAAAAAAACAACAACTAAAAGACCATGAAAATGAAACTAACTGAACAGAAGGCACATGATTAACTAAATGTTAAGTAATATCATTACAGTTTAAATAAATGTTCTTTTTTTTTTCTTTCACTTTAAGCTGTCATTGCATGGAAAGAGTTGCATAATGATTCTTCAAAATTTGTTAATAATATAAATTCATAATAATAATTACATACAGGTTTGGAACTGCATGAGGATAAATAACAGCATTTTTTTTTATTTAATTTAATTTTATTTTCGTGAACTGTACCTTTAAACATAGTACGCCGAGCCTTAATGAAAATGCTAACATGCAAAAAGCCTTCGGTGATACTTAGGTTTAGGGGTAGGGGAGAGAAAATACTATAAAAACAATAGATGTCAATGCAGTAGAGGTCTATAATGATATTTGCAATACTGTACACTCACAGGCCTCATTTAGATGCCTTAATGTCTGTCTCATTCTCAGTATCACATTAAACACATCAGCATGCAGCCATCGTTCCATAATGAACCCTTCCCGTTATTTCACCTGATTTGATTTATTTCATGTCTGAGTGAGCCTCACATTTACCATGATGTTTTTCACATGGTTTCACTCCCCCACTCTTGTTGTCTTGACTTGATTGATCAAAACGTTTGATCGCTCTTTATGCTAACTATATAAAAGTAATTAAGCTAGGAATTTACTGCCGCGCTATAGCTAAATGGAATTATATAGCATGACGATGAGTTACAAACGACTAAACACAAACACAACAATTACTCCATCGAGGTCCTATTATTTCTAATAATGCTTGACATTCTCATCGTGAGATCTAGTTATGTTTTATATGTGTGGTTGGATTTTTAAATTGAAACACATTTGTCAGTGTTGTTATCAAATTGTTCAAATGCTTAAAGCATCACTTAGTGGCTACTGTACTCTCAGGACAAACTTCTTATTTGAAAAATGACCGGGTTTATGTATAAAAAAAAATCTTTTAAACTTCTCCTGGACATATATTTAAATATCCAAATCAATATAAGTCACTTGAAATAGAATATTAACATTTTATGAGCTGGTTCCACAAAGGATTCATTTGTAGACAAATGGGCTGCAAGTCAAACTCAAAAGAAAGAGAGAAATTATAGTCTTGGTCATTTTCTTTGAGTCCTGGCTTTAAAAATATCCTTTCTACTGTGGTACTAATGCATGATTCATGCAACTGTTGGAGTTTTAATCGCCATTAAGGGCATAATTTCTCCACTTCAGAGGTAACGCTTTTAATGACCTGGTCATATATTATTTGCGCCACTGAGTCGAAGTAGGCTTGTCTTTATCTACTTCTCTCTGTCTACCAGAAGCGTCGCACCCTCTCAGATATTTCAGCCAAGTGCATTTTTAACGCAACTATCACAAAAAGTTATTTACATTTTTTTTTTATGCAATTTGCACATTTTCTATATGTGACCCTGGATCACAACCAGTCACAAGTCGCACGGGTATATTTGTGGCCATAGCCAGCAATACGTTGTATAGGTACAAATTAAATTAAAATGAATATTAAGTAAAGATCATGTTCCATGAAGATATTTTGTAAATTTCCTACTGTAAATATATAAAACATTTATTTGTGTGAGTGAATGCAGCACAATTGCGAACATAAATGGACAACTTTAAAGTCGATTTTCTCAATGTTTCGGGGTTTTCTTTGCACCCTCAGATTCCAGATTTTCAAATAGTATAAATAAATAAAGGGAAAGCTTATTTATTCAGCTTTCAGATGATGTATAAATCTCAATTTCAAAAAATCTACCCATATGACTGGTTTTGTAATCCAGGGTCACATATATGTAAAAAAAGAAATGCTTGACCATTGGTTCATTTTGGTTCGTTAAAATTTCTTTGATTTGTATTTTTCTGAACAAAAACTGTATATATCACAGGAAGCTTGTTTCCACCACAGAATACAAATGAAAAAGGTAACTGCAACGTTTTTTGTTTTTTTTCTCGGAATTTTGACTTGTTTTTTTTTTTTTCCATAAAAGATTTTTCTCATTGTTTTTACCATATAAACTCGCAATTGTGAGTTATAAAGTCAGAATTGTGAGATACACTGTAAAAACAATATTTTCATGATTTATCAAATCAACTTAGATAATTAATGTGGTTCGGATAACATACTATTTTGAGTAGTTGTAACTGAATAGTTGAATAGTTTTTTACAATGTACAAAACTTGCAATTGTGAGTTTTAATGTTAGAATTGCGAGATATAAACTTGCAATTGGGAGTTATAGAGTCAGAATTGTGATATATAACCAATTCTTACTTTTTTCTCTGAATTGCAAGTTTATATCTCCCAATTCTAACTTTATAACTCTCAATTGCGAGTTTACGTCATGCAATTCAGAGAAAAAAAAAGTATGAATTGTGAAATAAAAAGTTAAAATTATCTTTTTTATTCAGTGAGGGAAACAAGCGTTCATACGGACTTTCCTATCTTATATTTCTAAAATAAAATGACTAAATAATAGAGGGTTTTTTGTTTGTTTGTTAGGGCCCGAAGTGAGTCAAGACTGCCAGTGGAGTCTCTGGAAACCTTTGGGTCCCTATATCCTCTCTTGAAAAGTGTTGATGAATTATGGATAGATTTGTTTTGGCATTCTGAGTCATTATAATGAGGAACAAGCATATTTTGTCTATTTCTGAATGAGGAACGTCAGTCAAGCTCACAATTACATGTGGAGACATCATTTAGACAATCAACTTACACCATGCAGGGAAATGTGTGCTGAAGAACAGTTCGGGTGTTTACACACTAGAGAAAGCTCTGACGGAACGTTTGACAGATAAAAATGCAGAAGATGCATTTTGAGGCTGTGGAAAGAACAGTCAGTTTGAAATCAAGTGGGAATGCAACGAAAAGCACAACCAGCCCCTCCTCTCTGAAATCCTCACTGGTCAAAATTGTCTCAACCTTACGTCACGTATAAATACACAAGGATACACTGGGGGCTAAACAAGATAATTAACAAGACGCATGAGAGCAAATCAAAAACCATGGCAACTAATGAACAGGGACAAAGGACACATGAACGTGTGAAAGGAACTCAGTCCAACTCAAACCCAGGATGAGGATTCTGCTTTGAAATAAGAAGCTGATGGTTCTTTTCATGTGGTTGAATGACTCTTTTACATCACTCCCACTTTTCCATTTCCCATGTATTGTTTTTTTTACATTTTGTATGTGTTCCCGATTTGTGTGGAATACATATGAGTTCACTGATCCTGATTCTGCTGGCAGATTAATGCCACTTAAACGATTCCTAATTCTGAAGCGCTGTACATGCTAAGAAAGAATTATTTTTTCTGGGGCCATAAAAATACCCTTTCTAGGAGTTGATAGACAACCAAAACTGAGTGTTCACTGGATGAACGGGTTAATAGCAATGCTAATTCAGCCTTGTTGATATAGAGTGATATTGCACGGCTTTTATTTTTTTTATATATATATATATATATGCATAATTGAAAACTAGAATCTATCAATATATAAATCAGTCAATCAGTCAAAAGTCTTTCACTATTTATAATGTCACATTAAGGAAGTTAAATGCTGTTTCATGTGTGTTTATTTACAAAGCTTTGCTTTCGCCTGCAGTAAATTCTCTTGGCTGTGCTTTCCCTCTCTTACACACTTTCCATCTTTCTCTTATTCCCTGTACAGATGTGGGAGAGGTGAGTGTAAAATAAACACTGCCTTTCACACACACACACACACACCCTGCTGCGGCTGGCTAATTTGCTTCCATGCGCGAGGGGAGAGGGGACCCCGCTCACCCTCTCAACAGCTAGGGGCCATTTTAATCTTCCAGCCTATAATATCTCAGCGCACCCCTCATAGTCCTGGCTGGTTGCCATGGGGAGATATGTGATACAGGTTGCCACTTCACCAAATCAGCTAGAAATCCCCTTTAGCCCCTGAGGCATGTGATCAGGCCACCTCTGCAACGTACGGGAATACAATGACAATGAAATGAAAAGACTCCTCGCTTTGAATATTTGTTGTTATTATTTTCCTTTCTTTTTTTTTTAAATGAAGGCTTGTTGTGTTGCTTGTTGGTGTCCCTGGTGTAGAAGCTTCAAGTAAAGCAACAGCTCCCTAATGTTAATCAATGCTGAATGGCCCTGCGCCGCTCTCGCTGACAAATGAAAGCGCAGCGAACATCGCAGCATAGCGCCACAGAGGAATTTTTCGACTGTTTATTCCCTGCACAAATGTAACCAACAACCGCTGAACAAAAGAACAAGTGCTGACAACTACGCAGCGTCTGATCTTGTGTTTTAAGAAAGACACACTGATGCCACTGTGGCATCGATGTGGGACACCTGTGGAATTTGTCATCATGAAACCTGTTTGCAGATAGAAATTAAACAGCTGCTTTTCTCAGACAGAATATCCAGCATACTGTCAAGTCCACTTTGCAGTTTATTTTGAACAAGAACCATTGAGACAATAAAGTCTGATCAACATGCAGTGTGACCAACCACTGCTCATTTTGTCTTTAAGTTCTATGTAAGTGTTGGGAAATCAATATTTAATACCACAATGATACTGTGCATCAGAGCTCATTCAAATTATTACACAGGAGTCATGGTCTGCTAGATGTTTCTTCATAAACAAGGCCCTCAGACCAAAATGTGAAGAGACCAAAACACAGCTGTTTTGTTGTTAAGGGGCAAATTCAAAATCGAAGTTTCTTAAGACACTTAGTGCCACAATAATTGACCAGATATTAATAATTTGATAGTGTCGTTAGCCTGTCAGTGGCTGTATAGACAATATAAAATAATAGTGCAAGACATGAAGACTAAAGGTGCGTTCGCGCCATGTCGTAATTGCGAGATTTGAATGTGTAAAAATCGTTCACGTCCTTGTAGAGCTCGTAATTACAACTTGTAAGCTGGGAATTGTTCTGAGAGCTACTATTTGTACAATGTGACCACCTGACCACTGCAGATTCACAGCTCAGAGTAGAACGCCATGTGTTTTCATCTCAAAATTACGATAATTATTGCATAGCATGAACACAATCCTCATTACTCTCCATTATCTGCCATTAGCTCACAGAAGACTCAAAACTTTCTCTAAACCATGCTTAGAGTGTTACATTTATGCATTTGACAGATACTTGTTATCCAATACACTGCATTCAAGCTATATGCATATAATAACTAGATAATATTGACTGTGAGTTGAGATGGATTCTGAACAGAAAGACTATGCATTGGAACTTAGTTATATCTATAATAAATGCATATTTGACATTTCTTCATTTCCAAAATGTGCATTTAAGTATGGTTTAGCTCAGTAGTTTCTGTGATATAATTGCAATTCAGTGCACACATGGAATTATAAATATTATCTGTATCTATGTTTCCATCTAAAGTTCTGAATTAATTTAGGAAAAAATTAATATTGCCTAAAACGTTTGCAAATAAAACAGTTTCCAGCCCAAAATCTTCACTTCCTGAAAAACTGGCACAAAGTATCAGTAATAAAATAATAAAAAGTTGTGGTAAATGTCTTTCCATCCTAGTTTATGCGCATGTTTTCTTACCTACATAAATGAATAAACAAGTAAATAAAGATTGTATGCGCTGCTTGGTGTTTCCATCTAGCATATTTAATGTGATACCCTAAAATTTGCATACACATATGTGAATGAAAACCCAACT